>CM076579.1:992439671-992825744 GCA_034641835.2 Pinus albicaulis | reverse complement strand
GAATTGATAATTATAGTGCACCTCTTAATTGGATTTTGCCGAAAATAGCTTTATTTCAATGTGTGGTTGGTGCTAAAATTCTACTTGCTCTGATGTCCTGCTTTCGAAATTTCAATTGGGTCAGTTCAGTTATGATGAAAATTGATTGTCTAAAGAATTGTTTGCTTCCTCCGTACTTCTAATTATAAGACTTTTTGTCGAGTACAAAGTAACGCTGTCTAGCTTTCTTACATTTGCATGCCAAAATGGTGTCGAGAATGAGTACTCATCTTTGATTATTAAAGCACAGTTTCCAAAAATTTGGTACCGGAGGACAGGTGGTTCTCTAAGGCTTTGATCTTTGGCCTAGGGAAAAGTGTCCAAAAAAATTTAATTTTTCTCCTAAAGTGACTTTATAATTTTTATAAAGTCAAATCTAATCTTAAAGTGACTTTAAGTGATAAAGTTACTAAAGTGACTTTATAAAATTATAAATTCAAATCTAATTTAAAAGTGACTTTAAGTGATAAAGTTACTAAAGTCTAATTTTAAAGTGACTTTAATAAAGTCAATGTAAAATTAGAAAGGAAAAGTGACTTTGGAAATAAATGACTAAGTGGGTCTTTATTAAAGTGGAGTGAATTAAAAAATAGAAAGTGAGATTTAAATGAGCATTTAATCCCAACCCTAGATCTCAATCTATTTCAGCCATTGGATTTAGGGATTCCCCAAAAGTCACTTAGGGTTAGGTTAAAGGAGGAAAAGGAGGAAAAGATCATTCATTCTTTCATGAGCAGATTGAGAGAAGGAGAGCAAGAGAGCAAGGGATATTTCTGGGCAGTGAGGAGAAAGAGGCAGCAACTTGGCACACTTTCCAAGGCATCATTTCAGCAAGACCGTACAACTGAGTTATCACAGTGAAAGGCAAAATTTTTGGGCACGGTTTTCTAGAAAAGGAGGTCGTACAGTAAGGCCGTACAACAAGATTGGGCACATAAATTGAGGCAGCAGAGGGTTGTTCCATACAGCAAAGTTCTGCTGTGTTTTTGGCACGCACAGAAATCGAGGCAGCAGAGGGTTGTTTCGTACAACAAAGTTCTGCTGTGTTTTTGGCACGAAAATCGAGATTTTGGACAGCCACATTTATTGTTGTTTGCACAGATTTTGAGGAGGCCATACAACTGCATTTATTGCAGATTTCTGGGCACGAAAATCGAGGAGGACGTACAACATTTATTGTTGTTATGTTTTTTCTATTTGCACATTTTTCGAGGTGGTGGTTAAGCACGAAAAGCGAGATAAGTTGTAAAGTCTGTTTGCTGATTTTTTTGTTGAATATTTCTCTCACTGTAAAAAGCATTTTTCCAGAAATAAGAAGGAGCTTTCAAACTGGTTTTCCCCAAGAGTTGTAGGGGGTTTTTCCAGGGTCATCTTGACCAAAAATAGATGTGTCAAAATGTGTGAATGACTGTTTTATGTGTGCTGATATTTATTTCTGCATTTTCCAGCATTCTGTAATTTTTCCAGAATTTGTGTTTTCAACAAAATTTATTTTCCAGCTTGTTAAATGTATGGATATGGGAAAGAGCATTTAACTATTTTGGAGTAATAAGGTAAAAACTGAAAACTGGGGTGGGAAACTATAAATTTCTACATGGTATCAGAGCTTGAGTGCTAAAGTGCAGTTTGGGACAGCAAGGAGGAAAATTACAACATGCTAATTTTTCACTCTGAAAACTCCAGCAAGCTGATTTTTCACAAACAACAGTTTTATCTTTACCACTGCAGTGCTATTTTTCAGTTTTAGGACAGCAGGATGTCTTTGGGACTGAGGGTATAGGATAGGTTGGATGGGCATTCCAATTACAGCATTTGGAAGGAGAGAATGCAGAGTATCTTTGAGGAGACAGAAGTCTGGGACATTATGGTGCATACCGCACAGAACCCTGTAAATGTGCCTACTGATGCTACTCAGTTGGCAGAATATAATAAAAAGAACAACAAGGGTAAGAGACTGATTCTAGATGGAATCAAAGACCATTGCATTCCTCATGTGAGAGGAAAGAGAAATGCTCATGAGATGTGGACAGCATTGTCCAATCTCTACTAGAGTACCAATGAGAACCGGAAAATGGTCCTGAAGGAAAAGTTGAAGACCATTAAGATGGGTAATGATAGTGCAGCTGGATATCTCACAAAGATTACCAATGTGAGAGATGAGTTAGCAACGATTGGAGAGGCCATTCCACCCACTGAGTTGGTGCGGATTGCAGTGAATGGCCTCCCCAGTTCATGGATGAACTTTGCTGATGGGGTTTGTGCACGTGAGACCCTTCCCACATGGAAGAGGTTTTGGGATGATTGCATTCAGACAGAGATCAGGAAAGGTCAGCTTGGGGCAGCCAAGCCAGTTGAGCAGGATGAGGATGTAGCATTGTTGGCAGGACGCAAGAAAGGCAAAGGGAAGAAGCAAGCTTCCACAAGCAATGGTGGGGGCAAAGGCAAAGGTAAAGGTAAACAGGATAACACACAGAAGGGCTATTCCAAGGTGAAGTGTTGGAATTGTTAGAAGATGGGACACTATGCAGTTGTGTGTCTGGAGAAGAAGAAGAAGAAGGGGAAGAACCAGAGCATGGCAGCTTCAGCAGAGGTTGAGGACTTTGCAGATCGTTTTGACCGGGAGTTTGGGTTCATTACGTGTGAGTCCTCTAGTGCGGGATCATCTGCCATAGAGGTTCAGAGGGAGCATGCATTTCCCTCGATTAACGGAGCATCTTCGGGTATCTGGTATGTGGACAGTGGGGCTTCACGTCACATGACAGGAGTCCGTGAGTACTTCTTAGAGCTTTCAGAGAGTGGCACTAATATAGAGGTAGTACTCGGTGATGACAGAGTTGTTAGAGCAGTCGGTGTGGGAACATTGACATTTCAGAGGGAGTCTAAACCTCCCTTGAAAGTGTCAGATGTTATTTATGTGACAGGGATGAGGAAGAACCTCATATCTGTCTCAGCTTTGGAGGACAGAGGATATGAGGTACTGTTCAGGGGAGGACAGGTGCTGATGTATCCCAGGGGCACTCCAGCTGATGCAGCTAGAGTGATAGGTGTACGCCATGCAAAGATGTAGAAGTTTGCATTTCAGCCCCTTTTGGCATTGAGTAGTAGCGCTGACAGCAGAGCTAGCAGTTCTGAGCTATGTGAGATTTGGAACTGCAGGATGGGGCACATGTATCATGGAGCCTTGAGGACTTTGCGGGAGATCACTACAGGTGTGCCAGATTTCAGTACTGATCACTTTGATACTTGCAAAGGATGTGCGAGAGGCAAGTTTTCCAAATCCCCTTTTCCCAGCAGTGACAGCAGAGCGACTGGGATACTTGATTTGATTCATTCCGATGTGAGCGGTCACATGTCTCATGTTTCCTTGAGTGGATATGAGTACTATGTGTTATTCATTGATGATCACTCCAGGAGGACTTGGATTTATTTCTTGAAGACCAAGAGTGAGGTATTCAAGTGGTTTTAGGAGTTCAGAGCTCTTGTGGAGACACAGACAGGTCGGAAGATCAAGTCCCTAAGGTTGGACAATGGGGGAGAGTACACCCTTGGAGAGTTTGTTGACTATTGTGTGGAGGCAGGCATTAGGAGGGAGTTCACTGTTCCTTACAACCCCCAGCAAAACAGGGTTGCGAAGAGGAAGAACAGATCCATTGGAGGGGCTGCCAAAGCCATGTTACATGATCAGGGGTTGCCATTGTTTTTGTGGGCAGAGGCCTGCAACACAGCTGTTTATTTGCAGAACAGGAGTCCGCATCGTGCCTTGGGGCACATGACTCCAGAGGAGGCTTTTTCTGGGAAGAAGCCTGATATTGGTCATCTTCGTATCTTTGGGTGCATTACATAATCCTACATACCCAAGGAGAAGAGGACCAAACTAGAGCCCACCGTAGAGAAGGGTATCTTTGTGGGCTATAGTGAGACCTCAAAGGCCTTTCGGATTTACATTCCTGCACAGAGGAAAGTTGTTGTCAGACGGGATGTGAATTTCAAGGAGGACAGGGCCTTTAGGAGGTCACGGTAGTTAGAGTATCTGGATCAGCCAGACCCTCAGCAGCAGTTGAGTCAGTCGCAGGGATCCAGTGGGCAGGGATCAGGAGGATCCGGAGGTACATCTATGACGATGTCAGGTCCGTCAGTGGGGAGTGGCTCGCAGAGTCAGAGGGGTGGTGCTATGGGCAGCACGCAGAGCAGTCCACAGAGCAATTCACTGGGGAGTCCACTGATGGACAGTTCACACGGTACCTCAGCATCTACAGGTTCAGGTGCAGGCAGGAGGACAGCAGACAGACAGTCAGGAGTTCAGGCTCCTGATGTTGAGGAGGAGGAGTTTTATTCTTCGGCGGGAGAAGTGTGCTCGGGGAAGAGGAAGCCCAAGTGGCTTCAGGACACCTTGAGAGATGCCACATCTGTTGCTGAGCCTAAGAGGCCGGTCAGAGAGAGCAGACCACCTGAGAGGTTTTGTAGCTATATGGCAATGGCTACCAGCATCCTTGACTCTGAGCCTTCTAGCTATGAGGAGGCAGCTAGCCAGCAGGTTTGGAGAGAGGCCATGTAGGAGGAGTATTCTTCTATCATGAAGAATGATGTTTGGGAGGTGGTGCCGAGGCCTGAGGGCAAATCCGTGGTTACTTCCAGATGGCTTTACAAGGTAAAGCATGCTGCAGATGGCAGCATTGAGAAATTCAAAGCGAGGTGTGTGGCTAGAGGGTTCTCCCAGGTAGAGGGAGTTGATTATGAGGAGACCTTCGCTCCCGTGGCTCGATATACTTCGATCCGCTCCATTATATCGATAGCAGCAGAGATGGGTTGGAAGATCCACCAGATGGATGTGAAGACCGCATTTCTCGATGGCTTCATACAGGAGGAGGTGTACATTGAGCAGCCACAGGGCTTTGAGGTGCATGGGAAGGAGTCCCATGTGTGCAGACTGAAGAAGGCCCTTTATGGCCTGAAGCAAGCTCCCCGAGCTTGGTACTCCAGGATAGATACTTACTTGCAAAAGATGGGTTTCACAAAGAGTGAGGCAGATCCGAACCTTTACTATATTGTGATAGGTGAGGAGCCTCTCATTCTGGTGCTGTATGTGGATGACTTGGTCATTACGAGTGCAGAGAGACTCATAGAGCACTGCAAGAGAGATCTTGCGGCAGAGTTTGAGATGAGGACATCGGCTTGATGCATTACTATTTGGTTTGGAGGTGTGGCAGGAGGAGGGGCATTTCTTCCTGGGGCAGGGGAAGTATCTTGTGGACATCCTTGGCAGATTCCACATGGAGGATTGTAAACCCATGTATGGAGACGCGGTAGTCATCAGCGGGAAGAAGCTTCATGCTTCGGATTCAGTTAGTGGATCCCCTATGCAATTGTTCGGATGGTTCCCTTGATGTATTTGGTCAACACTAGACCAGATATTTGTTTTGCAGTCAACACGATGAGTCAGTTTATGTGTGAGCCTAGGAAGGTTCACTGGGTGGCTGCAAAACACATTTTGCGATACTTGCAGGGGACAGTGGATTATGGTCTGGTCTACAGGCAGGGGGATGGAGTGAGATTAGTGGGTTACACGGTTCGATTGAAGCGAGGGTTGACGCCCGATAGAAGAGCACTTCGGGGGGGTGTCTTCATTTTGGGTTAGGTTTTAGCGGTAGTGTCATAGTTCGAAGTGGGAAAGCGAGCGATCGGTAGCATTGAGTTCAGCGGAAGCAGAGTATATGGCAGCCAGTCTAGCTAGTTGTGAGGCCATCTGGCTTCGTAAGATGTTGTTTGGCTTATTTGGTCAGCCGTTGAGACCTTCAGTGATTTACTGTGATAATCAGAGTTGCATTAAACTCACGGAGAATCCAATATTTCATGATAGGTCAAAGCATATCGGGATCAAATATCATTTCATCAGAGACTATGTTCAGAAGGGAGCTGTGAAGCTTGAGTATATTCCCACTGATGAGCAGGTTGCAGATATTCTTACCAAAGCCTTACCACGGGGCAAGCATGTCTACTTGAGAGACAAGATGGGTGTGGTGAGGAACACCTTCCTCGGTAAGAGGGAGTGTTGAAATTTGGTTACCGGAGGACAGGTGGTTCCCTAAGGCTTTGATCTTTGGCCTAGGGAAAAGTGTCTAAAAGAATTTAATTTTTCTCCTAAAGTGACTTTATAATTTTTATAAAGTCAAATCTAATTTTAAAGTGACTTTAAGTGATAAAGTTACTAAAGTGACTTTATAAAGTTATAAAGTCAAATCTAATTTAAAAGTGACTTTAAGTGATAAAGTTACTAAAGTCTAATTTTAAAGTGACTTTAATAAAGTCAATGTAAAATTAGAAAAGGAAAAGTGACTTTGGAAATAAATGACTAAGTGGGTCTTTATTAAAGTGGGGTGAATTAAAAAATAGAAAGTGAGATTTAAATGAGCATTTAATCTCAGCCCTAGATCTCAATCTATTTCAGCCATTGGATTTAGGGATTCCCCAAAGTCACTTAGGGTTAGGTTAAAGGAGGAAAAGGAGGAAAAGATCATTCATTCTTTCATGAGCAGATTGAGAGAAGGAGAGCAAGAAAGCAAGGGAGATTTCTGAGCAGTGAGGAGAAGGAGGCGGCCGGCAAGCAAAACCTTCAAAATGACATTTGACCGAGAAGCCAAATCTGTTGAGTTTTCCTGATGAAAATAATTTTGGGCCACTGATTACTAAAAGGAGGTCGTACAGTAAGGCCGTACAGCAAGATTGGGCGCAGAAATCGAGGCAGCAGAGGGTTGTTCCGTACAGCAAAGTTCTGCTGTGTTTTTGGCACGAAAATCAAGATTTTGGACAGCAGCATTTATTGCTGTTTGCACAGATTTTGAGGAGGCCGTACAAAAACATTTATTGCATATTTTTGGGCACGAAAATCGAGGAGGACGTACAACATTTATTGTTGTTCTGTTTTTTCTGTTTGCACATTTTCCGAGGCGGTGGTTAAGCATAGAAAACGAGATAAGTTGTAAAGTCTGTTTGCTGAATATTTCTCTCACTGTAAAAAAGCATTTTTCCAGAAATAAGAAGGAGCTTTCAAACTGGTTTTCCCCAAGATTTGTTGGGGGTTTTTCCAGGGTCATCTTGACCAAAAATAGATGTGTCAAAATATGTGAATGACTATTTTATGTGTGCTGATATTTATTTCTGCATTTTCCAGCATTCTGTATTTTTTCCAGAATTTGTGTTTTCAACAAAATTTATTTTCCAGCTTGTTAAATGTATGGATATGAGAAAGGGCATTTAACTATTTTGGAGTAATAAGGTGAAAACTGAAAACCGGGGTGGGAAACTATAAATTTCTACACTCCTGGTTCCAATTTAAAGGTCGAGTTATCATCATTGTTTGTTGTTCTTTACTTGGAAAGTGCTGGCGGTAATTTGAAGAGTTTGCAAGAGACAGGAATCTCAAATAGTTGTTGACCGGGCTAATGCAAGTTTTATAAGTAAAATGTGTGGCTTCAATCCGATGTCTCAAATTTGGTCGCGCATTCAGGAGCTAGAATGGTCATCCTTCACCCACATTTATCATGAGCTCAATCAACTAGCAGATAAGATCTCCGAGGAGGCATTCAATTAGTAGCCAGCTGATGAATTATCAACAAGATCAAGGTTATGGCACGCAAAAAAAAAAAGGCAACTCACAAAATTTAAGCTAACAACAACCCCTACTCATGAAGCTGACAACTTGTCTCCCTCAAGGACCACTGCATTCTCCTTCATCAGGCAATAATTCCTCAACAAATCACTCAACTACATCATTTCTATACCCCCAACAATCTATTTATGTTATTGTGCCCATAACATTTTTCAAATAATCTGATGTTTCATAGGTGAATGTCAAATGCCAATTTACTATTTGAAAGCCAAAATTTCATCCCTTGTACCTAATGAGCCTTCTTCATTGAATATTTTTTTGAATGGTGTTTTGTTTATTAATTTTTATCATTCAATGATTTCTTATATGTTAAAATTGTTCTCTATTTCATGCCTTACAGTGTTTCCGTTGCAACATCTGGTGCAATTGCTAGATTAAATTTTTGCACATATTTAAAAAAATAAACAATTTTAGTTCATGGAATGTAACTCAATTGACAATCACTTTGTTATGAAGTTATATTATGTTAAAACATGAGATTCAAAGTTCAAATTCCCTTGAGTGGCCAACCAAAAAATAATATTTTTTTTATCTATTTATTTATTATATTTTTAGAATGTGGTTTTAATGAAAAAAGAAAAATATAATATAAAAGAAATAAATATCATGACATGATCAAATTTCATGTGGTTTGAATATCTATTTTTAAAAATAAAAGATATAATTATCCACTATCCACTCATGGATATTTCAATGCAAACTTTCGAATGCTAATGATTTTGTCTTAATTGCTATTTATTTTAAATGGGTTTCGTCTTAATTGTCATTGTCTTAAGTCGCCATTGTCTTAACTATAAGTTTTGTCTTAAATATTTTTGTCTCAAACTGCTTTTGTCTTAAATAAAAAATTTTGTCTTAAATATTTTTGTCTCAAATTGCTTTTGTCTTAATTTTTTTTTATTTTTGTCTCAAAGTGCTTTTGTCTTAAATATAAAGTTTTGTCTTAAAATGTTTTTGTCTCAAACTGTTTTTTTCTTAAATATAAAGTTTTGTCTTAAAATACTTTTGTCTTAAATTTTTTTGTCTTAATTTTTTTTTGTCTTGAGTTGTTTTTGTCTAAAATATTTTTGTCTCAAATCATTTTTGTCTTAAATATAAAGTTTTGTCTCAAAATATTTCTGTCTTACTCTATTTTTGTCTTAAATTTTATCTTTAAGACAATTCAATTGATATTAAATTTTAATATAAATTAACTAAAATTAAAAGTGACTTTTTAAGACAAAAAATTTATTTTGTCTTAAAAAAATGTCCTAAAACACCCCACATGTAGTAGTGACGTTGACCAATTGCGTTGATTCACGTTCCATTTTGCCTTGACATCACTTTCACCTTTTGGTACGGAAAATTTTTATGGAATCTGGTTCATAAATCTTTTGAGTTCTGCGGGCCCCAGCAATCAGCCAATCACAAAGCGTTCGCATTGGTTTTGGGTTTGCTGACGTAAGGGCGATTTGTAACGCGAAAAGAATCCAATATGATTTAATTTTTGTTTGAAATCTGGGGTTCATTGATATGTTTTATTATCGCGCGGAGAAAAATTCTTTTTGACTTTCGTTATGTAATACACATAGTTATATAGTTTTTGTTTTATTTTTCTTTTTTATTAAAAAGTGAAACCACGCCATATAAAATAAAAAGCCCGTAGGCTTAATGTAATAGAACGCTGTGTAGTGTGAAAAGCCCGCAGGCAGAGAAAAACACAGTGAAGACCTGTAAGCACTGTATGTGCGTTTTTTGAAAAAGATAGAGAGAGTTTTATTCTGCAAGCACTGCGTGTTGAAGCAATCATAAGAAATTTTTGTAATCCCTCTGATAGAGGAAGAAAATCACCATTTTGTAATATTGTTTTATGTTTTGGAATAGAAAGTATTTTTATGCCATCTCTGTCTAGCATCCAGAAATAATTTTTATATTGAATCTCTGTGTTGAAGAGGAGAATCTCTATTCTCTCTGTGTGTTCGGAATATTCAGAAATTCCAACATGGTATCAGAGCTTATCCAGGCTCTTTGAAGGTGTCAAAGAAGCTGAAGGAAGAAGGAAGCTTGTTGCAGCAGTTTACTAGCAGATCTCCAGAAAGCCCAATAGAAGTTCAAGTCCAGGTATTTATCAAAACAGAGTTCTTGTTTTGAATTTAAAAGATCAATCCAGAGAAGTTTTCAGAGACAAAGTTTGTCTTTTAAAGAAGGAAAGACAATTTGTTTAAGAAAAACACAGTCAATTTTTATTTCAAAGTTCAGTTTGTAAGCCATGGCTGGACCAAGCACCAGTATGAGTATTGGAAATACTCAGCTCCCATAATTTAATGGGATAAACTATGATTATTGAGTAATTACCATGAAAGCCCTGTTTGCCTCTCAGGATTTATGGGAGTTTGTTGAAGATGGTTTTGTTGAACCAACAGATGAGCATGCCTTTAATGCCTTAACACAGGCAGAGAAAGATTTGTTGAAGAGCAATAGGAAGAAGGAGTCTAAAGCCCTCTTCTATCTCTATCAAGCAGTGCATGAGAGTGTGTTTCAAAGGATATCAACAGCTAAAAGATCTAAGGATGCATGGGATACACTCCAAACAACCTATCAAGGTATGGAGAAGGTGAAGACAACAAAGCTACAATTGCTGAGGAGAGCTTTTGAAACTCTTTGTATGAAAGAGTCTGATAACAAAGACTCATTATTCACACATGTCATTGGAAGGGTCACACAGATAAGATCTCATGGAGAGACACTTGAAGAAAGAAGGATTGTGGAGAAAGTATTGAGGAGCCTACCCTCAAGGTTTGATGTTATTGTAACCACCATTGAAGAGACAAAGGATCTCTCAAAGTTCACAGTTGATGAGCTTCATGCATCACTGATGACTCATGAACAAAGATTGGGAAGATCAATAAACCCATCTTTGGAGCATGCCTTCAAGACCCAGATGCCTTTTGGTAGAGGAAGAGGTCAAGGTAGAGGAAGAAGAAGAGGCAGAAGCTAAAATAGAGGAGGAAGAAACATCCCTTCACATACTCATGGAAGGAGTAGAAATCAAAATCAAGGCCAAGGCCAAGGCCAAAGCAGCATCCAGAAAGGTGGACAACAACATGCTCATGGAAAAAGGTATGAAAAATCCCATGTCCAGTGTCATTATTGCAAAAAATATGGGCATTATGCCAAAGAGTGTAGGAAAAAGCAATATGACATGAATAATAGGCAGAATGCAAATGTAACAAGAGAAGAAAAGAACCCAAAGAATGTGTTGTTAACATGTAATGTAGCTCAAGATAGACAAGATGATGTATGGTTCTTAGATTCAGGCTGCAGTAATCACATGACTGGAAACATAACAATGTTTTCCAATCTTGATGAAGATGTTAAATCTGAAGTAACAACTAGAACTGATACTAAGATCTTTGTCAAGGGAAAAGGCAGAGTAATTATCCTTGCAAGAAATGGAGAGCAGAAATTTGTGCCAGATGTATTCTATGTTCCTGGCTTGAAATGTAATATTTTGAGTGTTGGGCAGCTCATTAACAAAGGTTACAATGTATTCTTCAAAAATGATGTGTGCACATTAATGGACATACCTCCAAGCAAGAAGGTTATTGCAGAAGTGCAAATGACCAGCAATAGAATGTTTCCACTCAAGCTAAATGCAGACTTGAAGGGAAAGAGAAAGAATGTAGCAGCTGTAACTGAAGAGGTCTTTCAAAAGGAAGTGAAAGATGAGAATTGGTTATGGCATTTGAGATTTGGAAATCTCAACTTTGGAGGACTAAATTTGTTGCATAGGAAAGGAATGGTAAAAGGATTAACATTGATAGAAAAACCAGATAGCCTATGTGAAGGCTGCATCTTGGGAAAACAACACAGAGAAAACTTTCCATCAGGAAAGAGCATAAGGGCAAAGACACCCTTAGAAATTATCCGTTCAGATTTGTTTGGGCCAATGCAAACATTATCAAAATCAGGCAGCAATTATATGTTGACCTTCATTGATGATTTCACAAGAAAAGTATGGGTTTATTTCTTGAAATATAAAAGTGAAGTGTTTGAGAAATTCTGCCACTTTAAAACTCTTGTAGAGAAACAAAGTGGGCAGCATATCAAAGTCTTAAGGACTGATAGAGGAGGTGAGTACATCTCAAAATAATTTCTGCGTTTTTGCAGAGAAAACGACATACATAAAAAATTCACAACAAGGTACACACCGCAGCAAAATGGTGTTGCTGAAAGAAAAAATAGAACCATTATGGATATGGTGAGAAGTATGCTGAAGGCAAAACATTTTCCAAATGAGTATTGGGCAGAAGCAACAAATTGTGTGGCATATATTTTGAATATATTCCCAACAAAAGAAGTGATGAACATAGTTCCAGAAGAAGCGTGGAGTGGCAGAAAACAAGGAGTCACCCACATAAGAGTTTTAGGGTGTGTGGTTTATGCACACATTCTAGATCAACTAAGAAATAAGTTGGACAGTAAGGGGGAGAAGTGCATCTTCCTTGGATATTGTGAAGAATCAAAGGGATATATATTGTATAACCCATCCACAAAGAAATTTGTTATAAGAAGAGATGTGCAATTCATAGAAGAAGAAGCATGGCATGGAAGCATTAAGAAAACAGTCAATGTCGAAAGTTGTTTGTCTCATGATGAAGATGAGGAAGATGTGGCTGAAAAGAACACATCATCAGTAGCACCACCTCCACCAGCACAAGGACAGCAAGGGACACCTCAACCAAGAATGCGAAAACCCTTGAGAAGTGAAAGCAGTGCTTCTCCAAGCACACCACATGGAGCTAATTTAAGTGGTTCTTCAAGCATAGCTACACCAAGTGAAAGAGGAACCAGATTCAGAAATCTAAATGAAATCTATGAGCAAGAATCAACAAATGAAGGTATGAACTCTTTATTTGCATTATATTGTCATGTTGATGATCCTATTCATTTTGACGAAGCTATACAAGACAATAAATGGATAGATGCTATGGATGAAGAAATGAATGCAATAGAGAAAAACAATACATGGGAATTGGTTGATCTCCCAAATGGCAAGGAAGTCATTGGAGTAAAATGGGTCTACAAGACCAAAAGCAATGTTGAAGGTAAGATTGAAAGACACAAGGCCGGACTTGTTGTCAAAGGATACAAGCAGCAACATGGAAGAGATTATGAGGAAACCTTTGCACCGGTTGCAAGAATGGAAACCGTGAGAGCAGTGTTGTCCATAGCAGAACAACAAAAGTGGAAATTTTACCAAATGGATGTAAAATCAGCATTCCTAAATGGAGTTTTGATGGAAGAGTTTTATGTTGAACAACCTCTCGGCTATGAGAAAAAGGGCCAAGAGCACAAAGTGTGCAGATTGAAGAAAACTTTTTATGGGCTGAAACAAGCACCAAGAGCATGGTACAGTAGGATAGATTCCTATCTACTGGAGAATCGGTTTGAAAAATGTGAGGGAGAACCCACATTATACATCAAGGAGAAAAATGGTAAGATGGTCATTGTTGTCTTATATGTTGATGATGTGATATTTACAGGTAATGATGATTACCTCATTGAAAATTGTAAAATAGTCATGAAAGATGAATTTGAGATGATTGATATGGGATTGCTGAAATACTTCTTAGGAATAGAAGTAGAGCAAAATGAAAATAAGATTTTTATTTCTCAAGCTAAATATGTAAATGAAGTTTTGGAAAGATTTAACATGCAGGATTGCAAGGCAGTAATTACTCCCACAGTAATGGGATTGAAACTCAGCAAAGATGATAGCAGCAAGGATTTTGATCCTAGTTTATACAAGAGCATAGTTGGCAGCCTTATGTATTTGATTGCAACTAGGCCTGATATTATGCATGCTGTTAGTTTGATTTCTAGATTTCTGGAAAAGTCAAAAGAAGCACATTGGCAAGCAGCAAAAAGAATTCTGAGGTATGTGAAAGAAACTAAGAGGTATGGTATTTTGTATACTACTTCAGAAAATTTTGAGTTAATTGGATATACTGACAGTGATTGGGATGGGAGTATTGATGACCGGAAAAGTACCTCTAGTTATGTTTTTCATATGGGTTCAGGAGCCATTTCATGGGCTTCTAAGAAACAACCAATTGTGGCATTGTCTATAGCAGAAGAAGAATATGTGGCAGCTACAGCAGTAGCATATCAAGCAGTTTGGATGAGAAGAATGTTAAGGAGTTTAAGTCAAGAACAGGTAAAAGGGACAGTGATTTTTGTGACAATAGCTCAGCTATAACATTGTCAAAGAATTCTGTGTTTCACAAAAAAACTAAACACATAGATGCAAAGTTTCACTACATCAGGGAACTAGTGAAGAATGGTGAAATTGTTTTACAGCACTGTAGAATAGAGTCCAGCAATTTGTAGACATACTGAAAAAGCCATTGGGACAGAGAAGTTTTGAATATTTGAGGAAATGCTTGGGTATGAAAGATAACCCAGCAGCTGAATTTAAGGGGGAGTGTTGAAAATATTAAATTCACCTGCAAACCCCGTGCAGGAGAATGAAGAAGAAGTACAAATAGGGGCAGAATGGGTTGAGTGCACACCACTATGTATTCAACAGAGTTTAAATGAAGCTGTGAGGATGAATTTATGTTTAAGGCCGCAACCGAATTTGCAGAGAAGGAATTGAATTTTTTCGTGGTTCAACCACGCAACAGTAGAGTTTTTATTACATAGTCAAATCGGGCGTAAAAGCCCTCACCAACCAACAAAAAGGAGTTTTTGTTCACGCGCCAGTTTTAATGTTTGAATGCAGCCACGTCATGGTGGTCCCCACCACCATCGCATATCGCAACATCGTCGTCCGCCCAACTGCAAGTCTCTTCATCCACCACGATGCAATATCGCACATTGCATATCGCGTGGGCCAAAGGTCTATGCCACCGCAAGTTCCGCCGATCCAGTCGCGATGCAATGTGGTCCCTACCATCATCGTACATCACAACATCACACATCCACTCTACCACAGGTCTGTCGCTCTGAATTGCCGATTTGAACCCGGTCCCACTGCCAACTCAGCCAGCACGTCGACCAATCGCGTTGATTCGCGTTCATTTTTTCCCTGACGTCACTTTCACCTTTTGGTACGCGAATTTGTTATGAAATGCGGTTCATAAATCGTTTGAGTTCTACAAGCCCTAGCAATCCTCCAATGGAAAAACCATAAAAAATCATGTTTCTTATATATTGTAGACTTAAGCCCCTTTGGGCTAAGTCTTTAGCCCTTCTCCTCCATGCGTCTCGGTGCTGGAACCAAGCGCTAGCCCTCCAAGCGCTTATCATGTTGCTCGATTGCGATTAGCCCCTCCTTTTGAACCCCTCGGTCATATATTTCTCCATATAACCCATGGCCCAGCAGACGGGCGCCAATCCGTGTTGAATAAATATTTCCGCCCAAAATATAAACCTTTGTTTATTTATTAATTTTCTGATTTTTTATTATGTTGTGAATTTTTTCGCTGATGCAAAATTCTAAATTGATCTTCACCGTCGATCTGATCTGCAGATCGACGGTGCGCAGTTAATCAACCCGGTGGCCCCTGCCATCCGTTCACCATTGCAAAACCACGCGGTATTCATCGCACCGCTTCCAAGAGGAAGGCGGTTTTTCCCCGATCGGAAGCGATTCCATTTACCGCCCGACGCGTGGCCTTGAGCACTATTCACAAAACCGCCGTTCAACACGCGTTAAACATCGGATGCGGACCCAACGCGATATTGGCGATCACCGTCCGATCTAGAGCCGCTCATCGGACGGTGATCACTGACCAAAGAAGTTCGACAGTTAACCAAGACACGACACAGTCATTAAAGCATCTCCGCCGTCGATCTGGTCTGCAAATCGACGACCCACAATTCATCACCCTGATTCTCCCACTTTGACTTTTCATCTCCACTCCCGACCGTCGATCTCTGGGCGATCGACGACTCCGATTCAAATTTTTTTTTCGCTCTCCTCCGACTTCTTCTGATCAATCTTGACTGTTGGATGATGCCATCCAACGGCCATGCTCCCCCCACATTTCCTCTGAAGCAATATAACCTATATATGCAGGATTTTCTAATCTTTTTTGTATTTTGCAGGGTTCAAAAGTTTTTCCACTACGTCTGAAGAAAATTCGAAGGTAGAGGGTGATGATCCTCCCACCTTCGATTTGTCTAAGGAAAACACTTGCATATGTTAAATCCATGTTTCATCAATCATCCATGAAGCATTGATGCTACATAACCCCTGCACAGCCCTACACACCAGCAAAGCACAATCAAAGAGTATCAGTGCAGAAAGCCAGAGATATGCCAGAACAGAAGACTAAAGACAGGCCTTCAAGGATTACGTCTAAGATGGTTTATCAAAAGCCTAATCCCCGATTAAAACATAGTTAAAGGAAGAATCATAAAGTTTCATCAGACAGAAGGCCTCCACCACCACATTTGAGGCAAATTGATTCCTGTGTCTCGAAGAATTCAACTAGAGGCCGAATTTATTGATCAGGACCAGATATCTGCCTCATAACGCAGCCAAAGGATAAATTCTGTAGACAAACTAATGACAAAATATCAACAGAGTAAATTTGGCATCACATAGAGCCTCAAAGGTCAAAAAGAGCTCCCACCAAGCTTAAATATTTATGTAAATCATTTAATACGGAGGACACCTATGTAAGTTTCTTCATTGTGCCCCCCAAATGGCCAAGAAGCCATTAAGTCTGTATTAATTGTAATTGGAGATCTTTTATCAGATCTCACCTCCTCATTCTTCTATATATACTACTGTAGAAGATGAGTGAGGGGTTGGTTGATGTAGTTGCTGAACATTGTAATGTAATTGAGCTTGAAACTTCTATCTATACATAGTGTTCACTAGCCCTTGAAGCTCTGCTTGTGACAGATAGTTTAGGCTGAGATGAGTAGATGATTGCTAAACTAGAGCATTGGACTTAAAGCTGTAACTGGTTTGGAGCATCAATACAAGCTGATTTATGGGATCCTGGTCTATGTCGACGGTGATGTTTTTCTCATTGTAACTTGTCATTTTGTTTCTGTTTTCACTGTGTTTCATCTTATCTTATAAAGAACAGCATGCATAGAGTTAGGATCTACTGTATATCAGTACCCTTCTCTGACTGAAAATCTTTATCTGAATTTTTTCTTCAAATCTGTGTTATTTAGGAATGATTTAATTCAGTCTAAGCATAGGAATGTTGGTGTTCCCTCGTCTTATTGCCTTAGCTAAATATTATTCTTGAATGTTACATTCAGTATTAGTTAAGTAGAGATGAACTAAGGAATATATGGTGTGCCCTGGTCCTAGTTTTATCCCCAAAGACTGTCTGAATGTTTCCCTTGGAATGTTTTAAAAGCTGGCTAGTTTAAAAGTACTTACCAGATATTAGGCCATTCTGTGTTATCTTTGTGATTGTCTTTAAAGTGACCAAGTAAAGCAGAGCTAGGAGAGGATTTGTGGTGAGACCGGCCCGCTAGTTTCTACTCTAACAATTTCCTTCAAGTTTCCCTTTGTTTTTATATGTTTTCTATTGAAAGTGTATCAAAGGCTGGCTAGTTTAAAAGTACTTGCCAAATCCTAGTTAGCTTTCATGTTTTTCTTAAGTGTGTGTCAAAGGCTGGCTAGTTTAAAAGTACTTACCAGATCCTGGGATGCTCTTTTTTCTTCATCTTTCTGATTCCCTTTCTTTTGTCTCATTCCATTCCATAAATCAAACTTTAAAGAGATCCTTAGACATAGATGAGTTGCCCCATGGACCACTCTTGCCTCTTGTTGTTCCAATTAAACCCTATTATGACTCCATAGCCCAATGGACTAAAACCTGCAGTTATCTACCTTCCTGGACAAAGCTTGTTCTATTTGCTTGCAACTTCACACCTTTGAAACTCTTTGCATTTAGAACTCTCCACCTCAAACAGTAATCACGCCCAACCATCCAAAAAAAAAACAAAGCCCTTGGCCTTCATAACTAGCCTGATATCATTACCCAACACTTCAAAGACAAATCCATCTTTGCACTTATTGGAGAGATCCCTCTCCGGATTCAGGAGGGCTAGATATTAGAATCCCAAATTGGTTGAAACGATGTTTCTCCCTGCGATCGGACTTTGCCAATCTTGCTGATTACAGAGACCTAACAAGAAGAAGCTTTAAAACATGGAATCCAAGAGGCTCCCAAAAATTTCTTCTAACTTTAATCAAAACCCCCACCTATGCCTCAAGCGCGGGTGGCATAAGGATGTTTAGTTTTCTCTCAACCATTGGGGGATTAAGGAGGAGATCATCATGGGAAGGAAGGATAATGTCAAATATACTATTACCTCCAATTTTAAGGACAATCTCTTAGATTATAAGGAGTTGGTGGGTAAAAGGAAGCTAATATAATATAAGGAGGTGATCAACCCCATCCTTGATAACCAGAATTATCTTTGTTTGTTGACCAACACTAAGAATAAAATGAACATTGCTAGGATAATAATTAATTCTCATGAGCTTCAAAGTGAAACCAGATGGTGGTCTACTCCCAAGACTCCCTAGCGTTGGGAAAAATTAATTTCTTAATTAAAACAACTAATTACCTATTCATTAATTATCAACTAAGGAATGTCTCTTTTATTTCAAAGGCAATCGGAAAAGTATATGCATATAAAATTCCAATATCTAACACTGGTTCTACATGATTATATTCTACACTATGAATCTCATTCAAAAAGAAATAAAATGCAAGTCTTGAAAAATAATACTAAATCTCAAAACCATAAAGTAAATGACAGGAAAATAATTATACTAATCACACGACTTAAATCAATAATGAATTAAATTACACATTTTTGAATTGTAAAGTTAACCTATTGCACTCAACATAATTCAAATGCTAATCTAGAGTAGTGAATTAAATGAAATCTAGAAATTACAATAAATAATAATTTGGAAAATGCAGCAAATAACAAATTACTTAAAAGAAAGGAAATTTACTTTAAAGAACAGCAATTGAAATTCAAATAGACAAGCACGCAACTAAACTACTTGAGATGTTCAAGGAAACACCTCGTCGAAGGTAATGGGCCCAAGTGCCTAAGACTCAGTTTTGACTTGAGAAGAAACTTAGATCAGAATACAAGTAGCAAATGTAAAACTCAATAGATAACTTCTTTCATTAAAATATATGATAGAAATAATTACAACATAATGAAGCTCTTGGCTTTGTCTCAAGTTCAACAATTATTCATTTTCTCATTTGTTCATCCAGCAATTGTTCAGTTGTTCCCCTTCATTCATCCCCCCCTTCTTTGATCTCTTTTTTCATTTAAATATACAGAGAGAAAAGGGGAGTTACAACAATGTTGATTTAAAAAATGATTTCCATTAAAATTTTGGATTAATTACATAATCTCAATAAACAAGATCATGACTCAGCTGGAGCAAGTCAAATCAGGTATTGCAATTGGAATAATTTGGAAAACGACCACAAAAACAAATCTAGGAAAATAACCTTCAGAGAACCTTCCGTTTCTCTCAATGAAAGACAAATTTTGGAAAATAGCTCATAAGAAAATTGAATTGGTATGTTATGCACAAAACCCATGTCGCGGATTTTCAAGATTCATCTTCATTTTTCCGAAACAACCAATGCAAAACTGTCACTTTTTATCCCAACGAATTTCTCAGTTGGAATAGTTGAAGATCGAATTTCCAATCTGGAAGATATCTTGGAGGCTAAAAACGTGAGTGATGTTATAACAGATTAATAAACCATATTTGAAAAAATCATGCATAATAATTATCAATTTATTAGAAATAAATGAGAATACATATTACTTAACCATAAGAGCATAAATTATTATAAAACTGAATTAAATGATAAATTATGCTAAAGAATGTGATAAATAATGGTAGAAATGGATGAAATAGACGTTATAAAGTAGTAATAATAATGACATATTTGCGGCCCAACATACCCCCAAACTGGATATGTTGCATGTCCTCATGCAACCCAAAGCCTCTGTATTAAACAAGATGTAATACAATAATCAAAATGTTCACCCCAAGTCATTATAGTGATGGAATATTTGACTTCTCCCTCAAAAAATAAGTATTCAATTTTAGCAATGTTGGTGAAGGCATAACAATTTTCTCAATCAATTTCAACCGTATGTTAATGCTTCTCTAATCCAAAATTCAGATTGTTTTGATGCATGGATCATGAGATATAAGAAAAATGGTTGTAGGTGACAATGCATTATTTATGAAATTTTAAAAACTAATTTAGCTTGAAATTTTATGGGTTTGTGTAGCTTAAAAATACTTTTTTGTTGTACAAAAATCACAAGAATTTAGTTCATAGTTTTAAATATATGCACAAATCAATTTCCACACTGTATAAAAATGAAATTGTATGTCTTAAATGAGAAAGAAAGTAGGAAAAATCCATCATGTGTAGCAATTACTCCCCCAAACTCGAGAATTAGCATGCCCTCGTGTTATACTAGAAAACAGATGGAGGTAGTTGTTGCAATCGTTATGCTTGGTGTACAAAAAAATGGAATAAGGAGATCGTGAGATGATGGCATGGTCATAATAAATAAATGAATGAAAGTAACACTCCCCCAAACTGAAAGCTTTTGTGTCTCTGAAAAAATGGTAAGTGGTAAAGAAGTGGAACGAATGAAGATAAAGAATGATCAATGGATATTCATGAAATTATCCTAAATTTTTAATAAATTGGAAACTTGTTCTATTTTACCTCAAGTTTTACCTCCATAAAAATGTGGAATGGCATGTATGGACTGAAATTTGTTGAAGTTGATGTAGGCTGAGCTGATGCTAAAAGTGATGCAAGAGGTGGAAGCCATGCAAGCTGAAAGTAAGGACAAAGTATGGCAGGATTTTTCTTCCCTTAGGTTTTCACGACTAGAAAGCACGGGAAAAGACATTATGGATTCATAAATGCAGCAAAATAATAACCATAACGACATATATTGCGGTAGAAATCAATCAAATCGGCGCAAATCCTAAGGATGGTGGGGAAATGATTAAGAAGGAAAAACCGAGAAATAATGATTATGAAAAAGTTTTTGTTGTGATGGAAAATTGTGACAAAACATGATATGTAAAGAGTGGTAACAATTGTTGGGATTAAATAATCAGAAAGAATTAAGTTAATTCATATGTAGTTTTACCATGCATACTGGTGTTTATAAAGATAACATTATTCAAATGGTAAAGTCTCATTTGAGAATGGGTTGGTAAGAATAAGTGAAAAATGATTGGCTCTTTAACATGAAACTGCAATGCCACAAGCAGAGCCACTGTTACCAGCAGGTGTTCATAGCCTCAATAGGGTTGATTTTTAACCCAAAAATGAGACTAAATCCTCTATTTAGCATTTAGATAATTTATTTTCCCCTATTGAAAGACCACCGTGTTGGCATGGTAACCAGATAGCCACAATGCCATTCACTAGGATTTAACAAAGTAATCAGGTCGGCTCATGATGAGACCTCCTATCCTTCAGGCAGTTTTCACTTTGTCTAGAATTTCATTGCCCTAGTGTGGTAGACATTGTGGGAATGTTACTTGTTATCTCCCTATGATCATGGTAGGTTGGCTCATGATGAGACCCCCTATCATTTCTAAAATATTTACATATTATTTTCATTTTTGTATATATATATATAGGGAGGCTCATTAACTCCTTAAGAGTTAGGAATGGTGTGAGGAGTGAAAATAAATGCCAATAAAAGTTATACATTTATTCCTAAGTCACTCTACCCTAGAATATTAGCCATTGATAGTGTAAAAAGATATCTCAACATGGTATTAAGATAATGAATTCTTTATAATATGTCTGAAGAAAATATATCCAGCAAGCTATCTCAACATGGTATTAAGATAATGAATTCTTTATAATATGTCTGAAGAAAATATATCTAGCAAGCTATTACATAGTTAGGCCATATCAATGTCTAAAAATAAAGATATCCATCAAAGGTAAAAATATCATAATTGCTATTAGTGTCGCTACTTTTCCCCCTTTTAGATGCACATTCCCCATTCACAAGATGGTTTTCAGGAGAAAATGCAGAAAAAAAGGGTCATATGGCCATAAAAATGGAAAAAAATCATTTAGACAATTATTTATTACAAAAAGCATGGTTGCTGAGTCAGTTGAACAACAATTGTTCAATTGATTAAACAGTAGAAACACACACCAAAAAAATTGTGTTGTTCAATTGACTAAACAACAACTGTTCAATTGACTGAACAACAAAAAAACAAAAAAAAACAAAAAACAAAAAATTATTGTTCAATTGATTGAATGGCAAAAAAACACACCAAAAAGTTGCGTTGTTCAATTGATTGAACAACAAAAAACATACCAAAAAAATTGTTGTTCATTTGATTGAATAACAGTTGTTCAATTAATTGAACAGAAAAAAAATAACACCAAAAAAATTGCGTTGTTCAATTGATTGAACAACAAAAACAACACACCAAAAAAAATTGTGTTGTTCAATTGATTGAACAGCAAAAACAACACACCAAAAAAATTGTGTTTTTCAATTGATTGAGCAAAAAACACACCAAAAAAATTGTGATGTTCAATTGATTGAACAAAAATAAAATAAAATTGATGTTCAATTGATTGAACAACAACTATTCAATTTATTGAACAAAAAAAAAACACACCAAAAAAATTGTGTTGTACAATTGATTGGATAGCAGAAAAAACACCAAAAAATTTGTTGTTCAATTGATTGAACATCGAAAAAAAAAAACAAAATATTGTGTTGTTCAATTGATTGAACAACAACTGTTCAACTGATTGAACAAAAAAAAACACACAAAAAAATTTGTTGTTCAACTGATTGAACAACAGTTGTTCCATTGATTGAACAGAAAAAGAACACAAAAAAATTGTGTTCAATTAATTGAACAGCAAAAAAAAAAAAAAAACAAAATTGCGTTGTTCAATTGATTGAACAGCAGCAAAAATTGTGCTATTCAATTGATTGAACAGCAGTTGTTCAATTGATTGAACAACAAAAAAGACACCAAAAAAATTGTGTTGTTCAATTGATTGAACAATAACAAAAATTGTGTTGTTCAATTGATTAAACAACAACAAAAATTGTGTTGTTCAATCGATTAAACAACAACTGTTCAATTGATTGAACAATAAAAAACACACCAAAAAAATTGTGTTGTTCAATTGATTGAACAATAGCAAAAATTGCGATGTTCAATTGATTGAACAAGAGTTGTTAAATTAATTGAATAACAAAAAACACACCCAAAAAAAATTGTGTTGTTCAAATATTGAACAACAAATGTTCAATTGATTGAACAATGAAAAACATACCAAACAATTGTGTTGTTCAATTGATTGAACAACAAAAAACACACTAAAAAATTGTGTTGTTCAATTGATTAAACAACAATTATTCAATTGATTGAATAGAAAAAACACAAAAAAATTGTGATGTTCAATTGATTGAACAACAGAAAAAAATTTGTTGTTCAATTGATTGAACAACAGCTGTTCAATTGATTGAATATAAAAAAACATACCAAAAAATTGTGATGTTCAATTGATTGAACAAAAAAAAAAAAAAAAACACACCAAAAAATTGTGTTGTTCAATTGATTGAATAGCAAAAAAAAAAAAAAATTGCGTTATTCAATTTATTGAATATAAAAAAAAACACACAAAAAAATTGTGTTTTTCAATTGATTGAACAACATAAGCACACCAAAAAAAATGCGATGTTCAATTGATTGAACAAAACTTATTAAGCACACACAAAAGAAATACGGTTTTCCCTTTGATCGAACAGCAACTACGCAGTCAAAGATGGGACTGCAAATGTGTAGTCGGGAAAGGAACAACAACTCTTCATTTGATAAAACAACAAAATTTTGTTGGACGGAACAACAACAGTTTATTTATAGCAACTGTGCATTCGCTAATGAAATGGAAACCACAAATTTAAAGGAAGCAACACCTGAAACATAAAAACATAAGAGAAATCAGGAAAGAAACAACACTTTATTAAAAAGAGTAAATAAATAAATAAATTAAGTACAACAGTTGTGATTTCACTTGCAACAATGTTGTTTCCAAAGGGAACATCAATCTGTTTACAAGAACAACAATTTGTTAATGGTGAATGAATCGAAAAAAATGATCTTTTGGAAAAATTCTTTGGTAAAAATGAATTGAATGTTCAATTCTTCATTTTTCATGTTATGAATCCATTAGGTAATGAAAAAGTCTTCATGTTGTTTTCTTTCTGTTGGTGAGCAATAGTGGGGACAATTTTGCACAAAGCTCTTACGACACCTAGAAAGACTCAAAATCATATGAAATTAGATTTCTTAATAGATGACTGGATGAAAATATCTTATGTCATTATCATTGCCTTTAAGAATCACTCGGTGATGAATTGATCTCCTTTATTCTCCCGAGACGTGCAAAAAAACGGTTGTCTACCTGCAATAAAACATGAATTCATGGAAGAAGAGAGGTGATCAGGCTCTCTTAATCCAAGACATATGAGAAAAAATAACAAGTATTTACTCTGTAAAACAAATCCACAGGAAAAAATAAACAAAGTAAAATTAATTTGTTACATGCGGGAGATCGGTGGCCAACCATACTAACTAGCATTATTTTAATCATAACTTCTTTGTTTTTCGTCCGATGTGAGTGATTCCAAAGGAAAATGAAAGTGAGTTCGTAAATATATCTAAAAAAAAAAAATAGGGTTTAAAAACTCCATGAGATGATATGTCAAATTTACTTAGAACAACTTGCATAACAAAGTCATTTTCAATTTCCCAACTTAGACCAACAGTTGGTATTTTAAGCATAACATTTACGTTCGATGATGGATTAAAATGATTCAAATTGGAAACTAAATTACATTCATTTATATATATCCAATAGAAATAGGTATTGAAGGCAAGAAGAATTTATGGGTCAAATACTCAAGTGAACAGCCGGAAAAACAGAGTTTTGAGAATGCTGATTTACGATAGGGAGTCAGTATTTTGGTCATAACTTTCTCATACGATATTGAAATAGAGTGATTCAAATTTTCTTGTAAACTATATTCATATTTTAATATACCATAGAAACTGGTTTGCAAGATCTAGTTATTCAGGCCTCCAAAATCTAACTGTCCCAACTTTGTCCCTGAGTTGCCAACTAGACACCCTATCAATGTTTTCGTTATAACGTTTTCGTTTCAAATCCAAATTGAGTGATTCAATATTGGTTGGAACGTATACATGAAGGGATACTTAGGATAGAAACAGGTTTTAAAAATATTCCCTTTTGGTCCTTCAAAACATGACTGTTCAGACTGTGTTTCCAGAAATTTTATCAAGCCCGCAAGCCAAAAAAATATGATATTCAACCAATTTTTCTAAATTGGTGAGAAAAATGAAAATGAGTGTCTGTAGCAACATTATATTCTATATAATACATCTACATGCATAAATAAATTCAAACATTTATCACCAATGTTGATTTCCACAACGTGTTACAACAAAAACAACTATTTTTTTTTTATAGAAAAATAAATTTCTTTATTTATGTTCTTATTCATTCTATTTTCTATACTAACCTACTCTAATTTGAAAAATAAAACATAATTACGTGTAAGAGTACTTCCAATGGAACCATTTTTCAAATAAGTTCTCAATTATGTACATACCCAAATTTGAAAAATACATGTTAATAAATAATAGGGTATGAGAGACCAACTTTCCTTGAAAGGATGGTGCCAAAAATCGTTGAAGTGTGGAGCGATGTTGAAAACAAATGATGGAGTGAAACCAATCTTCAATACAACCTTGACTCTCTTGATTTCAAATGGTTTTCATATCATGAATTTCTTCCACGAATTCAACAATTTCTGGATTTGAAGCCTTCCCAATCTCAATATAGTTTTGTTGTAATGGTGCATGTGAAATAGAATTGGTGGGAAGGGTGGGTAAATTTTGCATTTTAGCACTGTAAGTATGTTGTACTGATTTATTACTATGAGGGTGTGGAATGGATTGAGCAGGAAATTATGTAGGGCATGCAGGATTTTGATGATGTAGTTGATTGGATTGTGTGGATGATTTTAATAGGCAAGTAAGATGTTTTTGAAGAGATGGTAAAGAATATGGATGATGTGCTTGTGCTACAAGATGAGGGAGAGTAGTAATGTAATCATAAGATGAATCATGCCAAGCTTGTGGACAATATTGGTGAGGGTTATATTGAGATTGACATGGCTACCCTAACACAGGAATATTCCATAATGGATTATGAAAGTAAGAAAATGGAGAGGAAGTGTTTTGAAACATACATATAGGCCATGGTTTCCATGATTGTGAAATTGTAGCTTCTTGATCTCTTTGATATGCTTCTTCCATCCTAGGTAGGAAAGAGCAATTACCCCTAGGGTGTTTCTTTCAGCATCGAGGGAAAAACACTTCTTCAATTTTTTCTAGATTTTTATTAATTTTCAAAACGTTCAATTGTGAATTTAGAGAGCTAATAAAATCAATTTTAAAATGTTCAAATAAATCATGGATTTTATCTCCTATATCTCTTGTTCTTGTAGCAGATTTGGAAAGGAAATAAGAAAATTCTCTAGAATTCTTACCAGCCTTGGAGATTCCTCTTGAATACTTAATGCATAAATAAAAAACATCATCATATGATAGCTGAAAAACATCACCTTTTCCTATCAAATTTAAGAGTTGTAAAAGTTCATTTCTTATTCCTTTAAGAAGGCGTGTTTTTAAGATCTCTTTTTCCAAATGCTTATGCTTTGATTTTTTAATGTTGTATTTAAATCGCTCCAAATATTCCTCCAAGCTTTCATCTTCCCCCTGTATCAACCTGAAAATTTCTTCAATGGCCTTGCAATAGTTTTGGTACTTCTTCAAGAATACATCCTTCATTTGAATGCAGTTCCCACCAAGGCTCATGAACTATTAGAGAGCTGCTCCTTTTAGAGTAAGAGGAAACACCTTCAACCTTTGATCATTAGTATAACAATCATATCCTCTGCAAAGTACTTCAAACTCAAATAAAAATGTATCTGGATCTTCATTTGGCAAACCATGAAATTTTGGTAGAGAAAATGAGGGAATGATGTCCATTTGTGTCACTCCTCCCAGATCCGTGATAGGAAATCCAAAAGTAGCAGTGTGTGCCATTTCTTCCAAAAATAGAAGATGTTCTTCATGTGATACTTTAAGGCTCCTCCTTCAAATGTTCCTATCAATTGGTTAATGGAATGGGTGGTGCTTACATCACCACTTAAGTGAAATGATAAGATTTCTTCAAATTTATACCTTTTTCTACTTAGTAATTCATAAAAAATCAAACACCTATCATATTTAACCTCTGCACAATTGCTCAGAAATGGGTTGGAGAGCAAGTGTTTTTCTTGCTAATACGCAGGTTATTACCTCTCATTTTCAATACCCAATTCTTTCACAGCAAAAGAAAAAAATAAAAAGACATCACTCCTAAACACTCTCCCTGGAATGAGGTGTGTATCTACAACCAATTATTAGTGTGGTAGTGTTATTTGACTACTTTCCCTAGCAACGACGCCAAAATGTTGGGCAAAATTAATTGCTTAATAAAAACAAATAATCACCTATTCATTAATTATCAACCAAGGAACGTATTTTTATTTCAAAGGAAAGCGTCAAAGTATATGCATAGAAAATACCAATATCTAACATTGGTTCTACATGATTATGTTCTACACTATGAATCTCATTCGAAAAGAATTAAAATGCAAGTCTTAAAAAACTATACTAAATCTCAAAACCATAAAGTAAATGACAGGAAAATAATTATACTAATCACACGACTTGAATCAATAATGAATTAAATCACGCATTGCTGAATTGTACATTTAACCTATTGCACTCAACATAATTCAAATTCTAATCTAGAGAAGTGAATTAAATGAAATCTAGAAATTATAAGAAATAACAATTTGGAAAATGCAGCAAATAAAAAATTACTTAAAAGAAAGGAAATTTACTTGAGATGTTCAAGGAATCGCCTCGTCGAAGGTAGTGGGACCAACTGCCCAAGACTTAGTTCTGCCTTGAGAAGAAACTCAGATCAGATTACAAATAGTAGTTGTAAAACTCAATAGATAATTTCCTTCATTAAAATATACGATAGAAATAATTACAACATAATGAACCTCTTAGCTTTGTCTCAAGTTCAACAAGTATTCATCTTTTGATTCGTTCATCCAGGAATTGTTCAGTTGTTCCTTCCTATTCCCTTCATTCATTCTGCACCCCCCTTCACCACCCCACGCCCTCCCCCCTCTTTGATCTCTGTTTTCATTTAAATATACAGAGAGAAAATGGAAGTTACAACAAAGTTAATTTAAAAAATGATTTCCATTACAATTTTGGATTGATTACATAATATCAATAAACAAGATCATATCTGAAAGATCATGACTTGGCTGGAGCAAGTCGAATCTGGTATTGCTATTGTAATAATTTGGAAAACGGCCACAATAGCAAATCTGGGAAAATCGCCTTCAGAGAACCTTCCATTTCTCTAAATCCAAGCCGATTTTTGGAAAATGGCTCAATTAAAAACTAAATTGGTATGTTATACACAAAACCCATGTCGTTGATTTTCAATATTCATCTTCATTTGTCCGAAATAGCTAACAAAAAACCGTCACTTTTTATCCCAACGAATTTCTCAGTTGGAATAGTTCAAGATCGAATTTCCAATCTGGAAGAGATCTTGAAGGCTAAAAACATGAGGGATGTTATAGCAGATTAATAAACCATATTTGACAAAAGCATGCATAATAATTATCAATTTATTAGAAATAAAGGAGAATACGTATTACCTATCCATAAGAGCATAAATTATTATAAAATGGAATTAAATGATAAATTATGCTAAAGAATGTGATAAAGAATGGTAGAAATTGATGAAATAGACGTTAGAAAGCGGTAATAATATTGACATATTTGCGGCCCAACACCTCAGACGATAGAATATGTTAGATTCATGATACTAAGATGGTGGAAGATGAAAAACACTTCCTTTTAGACTTCCTGGCTCTTCTTACATCCGCTTTCAAGTTCCTTTCATCAGCTACACCTCCAATATTCTTGACTTATTAAGCCAACCCAACTATAGCGATCTTAGGTCGCTTCATTCCCTTCTCCTTGATCACAGAAACAAGATTTTAAAGAATCAAAATTAGACTCTTTTCTTTTCTTGATGTCTGGTAGACCACACTAGTCTTAGTGGATGTTAATCATCATCATTCATCATTATAAATATTCATAGGACATGAAAAAAACAAATTATTTTATATTTTATACTTGAATATAATGTCAATTAAAATAAATTTAAAAATACTTTAATTTTGAATCTATGTAAACCTGTTTAATCTATTTTTTGCATAAAACACTAACGTTGCATATTATACTTGTAAATAATTGCATGAGATGTGTTGTGAGTTGGAAAAAACATTATGAAAAAAACTCCAACACAACCATAGTTAAGGACCTTGTCTTGACTTAATACCTTGCCCCATATTAGGATAAATAAAAGTATGAATACATATTGTGTGGTTTAGTGTCTATCTCTAGTTGACGTTCTCCCTCTCTAAAATTGATTATCTAAAATATTAAAAATTCGTTAATACTCAAAATAACATTGGGAATAGCAAGAAAGACCAAGAATTTAGAATTTGTATGTAGAATGAGTATTTGATTATATATTCTATGTAATATATATATATATATATATATATATATATATATATAACCATTGCATGAAAAAATAAATCAATGTGATTAATATACAATTGCGGAAAATAACGAAGAATATGAATATTAAAATTAACTTAAATTGAAAATAAAATAAATCCATGACATTTTTATTTCGTGCCATGACTATTTTTAATTTTCAATCTGATCGTATGGGATGTAATTTGAAAATGTTTCATGAAGATTATATCTGGTAAATAATTTTAATTATATTGATTATAATTCGATGGAAAGTTAAATGAAAAAAACACAAATACACAAAATAAAATTCTATTCATAAAACTTCTTATATACAATCATTGACAGAGTGGTGGTTGCATTACAATGACACAACCACCTGAGTATAAACACCAAATTTACTAAATTTGGAATCTTGCAAATTCTAACTTGACTTGTCAAACTCACACTTGGACTAATTTACTATTTCTAACATAATTCAATGTAATTTTAATGTATGTTGTTTAAATTTATAGATTTGAAAAGAGAAATTGATAAAGTCAATTCCAAACTATAAACTTTATGAAGTATGAGGAGGGTTTTATTTTTAAAAATATGTAACAAAATTCTTAACCATGGAGATTCAACCTTACTTTATCATGGAGATTTTTAATCTGTAAAAAGACTTTGTTATAATACCATGGATGAAGACCATGGTTTATCACTACCATATGCCCAAAAAACCACACTCATTTTATATGACATTGTTTATATGAATTTAATTAAAATGGAAAGAAATAAACCTTCATCCTTGATTTGTATATATTTTATGGGTGTTGAATCCCTACCATCCAATTAATAATTATTAATAGTTAAATTAAAATTTTGCAAACCTTATTCTAACTGTTTCTAACATAATTCAATGTAATGTTAATATATGTTGCCCAATTGATAAAATCAATCCCAAACTTTAAACCTTATGAAGTATGAGGAGGGTTTTATTTTTAAAAACATGTAACAAAATTCTTAACCATGGAGATTCACCCTCACTTTATCATGGAGATTCTTAATATCTAAAGAGACTTTGTTATAATTCCATGGGTCAACACAATGGCTTATCAATACCATATGCCCAAAAACTCATACTAATTTCATATGACATTGTTTATATGAATTTAATTAAAATGGAAAGAAATAAACCTCAGTCTTTGATTTGTGTATACTATTAAAAATATTTTAAAATATTTTATGGGTGTTGAATCCCTACCATCCAATTAATAATTATTAATAATTAAATTAAAATTCTGGAAACTTTATTCCAACCTAGACGTGGCGGCATAAATATATTGTGGATATTTTGTAAATGTAAAATAATGTTAAATACCTACCATGTTCATAGTAAAATTTAAATTATGGACACCCCTATCGAAGTAATTTTTGATTTAATTTTATAATTTATGGAATACATAACCATAATTGATTTGATTTTAATAATTTTTATTTAAAAAGTTAAGATATGATACTTATCAAGATTTATTCGTTAAAGTATGATGTAAATGAAAGAATATGAAACAATTAGATTGATATTGAGTATTATAAGTATTGTAGAAGTGGAAAATACAACAAAAATGTAAAATAAAAAATAAAATAAATTCAAAGTTCAACATGGTAAACAAATTGTTTTGCAATACAATGGATAATTGCTCAAATTTGGATTCCATATTTGATAACATGACAACACTTTGTCTCATTACAGACATTCACACATGTGTAGATTGCTAGGGTCATATAATAATAGGATTCATAATTTTGAATTGAATTTGATTAGCCTTGTAATATGTACATATTTTGCTTTCTGCAAATTGTTTTCCCATATTAGAAAATTAAAAAATTTAAAGAGGGTAAAAATCCTAAAAGAAAAATCAAAGAACTGAAAGAAAAAATATCAAAACGAATATAGAAAATAAACCCCAAACAAAAAAGAGATAAAAATATATTAGGAAAGTGATGCAAATTCAAATGCCACTACTTTTTACTTCACTTTGCAAAATAAAGATTGTGTGTAGCTTGTAAAAAATGTCACAATCCATGAAAGTCAAACTGCTTAATTTTGACTTTTTCATGCTTTAAATTTCATGTTGATAGATAGATAGAGAATAAAGATCTAGAAAAACAGTTTAATCTTGGCAAATGAGTAGTTAGGTAGAGAATAATAAGGAGCTCAACAGTTTAACCTGAGCCCTTGGAAGTAATAAGGTTAGAATTATATAGTTTTTTGTTAAAAGAAAAATGAATAAGGGTCTCCAAGCTCAAATGCATCCAAATAAATGAAGAAAAAATGTTAGGTAGCTAATGGGTAGGTAGAAGCAGTTTTCATAAGGCATTGATAGCAGAAATTGATCAATTCATACTTACTAATTTCCCTTCAAATTCATTCTCTTTGTAAAAATTCCTTTTCCCCTTCATTTTAACCATTTTCCCCCATTACTCGCTCATTTTTCCTTACAAAACCTCTTTTCCTAAGTTAAAATGCATATTTTCCTTTGGAAAAGTAAAAATCCTTTATTAAATTATCTTTTTACTCATAAAACCCAAAAAATTACATATATCCTAAGTATAAATGCTTAAATTTTATGTCGGGCCCCATCATGAAAATATCCATCCCCAATATTAATTTTACATTAGAAACTGTTAGTCATCAATAATTTTGATCTTATATAGGATGACTAAGTTGAAAATATCAGATTTCTAGAAACAAAATTTGCAGAAACATTGTGAATTCTAGAAATCTAACAACCTTCATTATCCTAAGTCTATCAGTTCACTAAAAACTTCATCTATGCCTTCTAAAAAGATCACCCCTCTGTTTCAAAAAGAAGCCTATTTTAGCCTATTTCCCCCCATTTTCATTTCCCCCATTTTTCCCTCATTTTCCCCTCAATTATTCTTTCACTTCTTCAAAATCCCCTTTTAAACCTTATAAGTTCCCTTTATTTGGTTTTAAATCACCTTTTTTAATCCTATCGAAACTTCAAAAAGGCTAAAAAACTCACTTTTTAGGCCTATTTTCTGACCTTTTATTAAAAGAAGGCCTTAAGCGCTTTTCGGCTTAGGCCATAACCCCTTTTCCTCCATACGACTCGCCACAGCGACTGAGCGCTAAGCCCATCGGCGATCGGTGCATCACACTTTCTAAGTTCTGCTTCCGTTTTCCTTTTTTTCCGATGGCTGATCCACCAATTAGATCTGGATCGTCCATTCCCCAGATCCGACGGCCATCGCATCGACCTCGCGCATCGCATCGGGCTTCGCCCTTCCCCTCTCCGTCGATGATCACCCCCCACGATGAAATCCTGACCATTGATCCATCAGATCCAGCGGTCATCGCTCCTTCGCTTCTCTGCCTCCTTCCGTCCCATTCATTCTTTTTACGCATCTGTGATATGATCTGGACTATTGATCTTTTAGCTCCAACGGCCAGCGCACTCTTGCATTTTTCATTTCACTCCGCATCGTCCCCTTCTACCCACCTTTCTCTGATAAAATCCTGACTGTCAATCCTCCAAATCCGACGGCCATCGCATCATTGCCCTTTCGGCCTTCGCCCCACCTTTCCATTCTGCCCCGCTTCCCTGCGATGAATTCCTGACCGTTGTTCCTCTAGATCCAACGGTCATCGCTCTTTTGCATTTTCGCTAACCCTCTCGATCATTTGTGATTTGCGCGAAATTGCGAATAGATCCCAATCATCCATCCCTCCCAGATAAACGGCTCAGGTTCACTACGGGGGCACCCGACCAAAATGGCCCGTACTCCCCAGTCCCCCCCTGCAGTTAATCTCCACCGTTGATCTTCTTCAGATCCGATGGTCAATATTTCCCCATTCACTGCGGAGGCACCCCGCTGGCGAGATCCTTCCGTACCCCCCAGTCCACCCGTGGTTAATCTTAACTGCTGATCTGGCCCCCCCAGATCCAACGGCCCATAACTCGTCTCGCCTTGGCCCCACTCCATCCTCTCCCCATGTCTCGGTGTTGTATTGCGCGACGTGCTAACTGTCGATCTGCATGTCTCCTCGTAGATCAGACGGCTAAGATTGTATCGCGCACAAACTCGTTCAACCCCCCTTCCGTGCATTTTTAGCGCGAAATAAGTGGTTTTGCCGAGGTTACGTCTAGCCTCCAGAGCCATATCGTGTTTTTACAGGCCTTTACCGCTTACCACCGAAGCTGACATAGATGGTTTAAAATAAGAAATGGAGGCTAAGTTGGATGGTTTGAAGGATAAAATAATAGCTAATATGGATGATAAATTAGTGGAATATGACATCGAGCATCAACAACAAGTTCTCCAACTCTCAAAGGATAACCTAACTTTGGTGCAGAATCTAATGAAACAACAGGAATATCAACATCACATCGAAAGAAGTTCTAAAGCAGTCACAAAAAAAAGAACTCGAAAAGTACAATCAATTTCAGAGTATCTCATTAAGTGGAAGAACTTTCCTGTAAAAGATTCCACATGGGAGGATGAGAATTTTATACAGAAGCATCAAGAAATAATCAAGCGTTGAGGACAACACTTGTTTGAAGGAGAGGGGCATGTTAAGTCCTTATATTAATAGTGTAGTCCCTTATTATGTTACTGTAGCCCCACTTATTGTTATTATTGTACCCTTTTAACCCCCATATTTTTATTATTGTGCCCTTAAATTATTATTGTTAGGTCGGCTAGGATTACATTATGGCCCACTAGGATTACATTATGGCCCCATGGACTCCTATATATAGAAAGGAGGTTTTTTAGATTGTATCATCCAAGAATTGTTCATTTATGTAATGTATTGGAGGTTTCCCCCTCGAAGTGGCTCATTTGTAAGGCGTTGATATCTGTTTTCTTCTTTTTTGGAGCTGGTTACACAACACAATCTGCCAAATCATAGAACCCCAACATATGGCGATCACGGTGGGACATTTTTGAGTAAAAGTCCCTAAAAAAGACACTCATTATTCATTCAAGTAAACTATAGCTTCTTCAAGCACTACCAACATAATGGTAATCATGATAGGACATGTCTGAATCAGTGACAATCTAAGTGACCCTTAGGATTCTAAGAGACCCTTATCAAACCTTGGAGAAATCAGTTGATAAGCCATAGAGTAGACTCTGTTTGTTTCACCACCTTAGCTAAGTGTTGAATCAGGTATAGGCCACTCTCACAACCATAGAACCACATAAAAACTCATAAAAACCCATAACATTTCAGATTGGTTTTTAAATAAATCATTGGTGGTGGACCATAAAACATTTTACCTTCAGAAAAGCTAAAAATTTCCACCAGGCGACTCCACTAGCCCCAGTAGCCCTATTACTCCTCTAGATCTCCATATTTCCCTAGGATTCTGTTAACCAACCCTAAAAAAAGTTTAGAAACATAGTCCCCTATTATAGAAATCACTGTGAGAGGAAAACAGTTCTAAAAACCTCTGCCTCTCTAAATTTTTGAAACTAAAATTTGGCTTCACATAGGGTCAATACTAGATCCCATCTAGATCTTAATCCTCCCACCATATTTGATAATCCAAAAAGGATTTTGTGGCAAACTTCTAGATCTAGAAAACCAACTACTGACAGAACCATCCCAAGAACAAGATCTGTTCCTGAAGATCTCACAGTCTTGAAAGATCCTCACTTTGACGTACCTCACACAAAGAACCTATTTAGAAATAAGTCTCAAAGTGATTTAAACCAAGCTGATTTTGAAACCACAAATTTGCAACAGAGCTTTAGCAGAGAAGCTTCACCTTCTACTCCACCTGATTCTCAGCTTCTTTATCATTTCAGGTCCTTCCATAACAAATCTGATCATCATTAGTTTGCTGGCCCAAGTGTTTCTTCTACTCCTGTACATACATACACAGTTCAAAGCACTCCAACTCAGCCCACTTTCCCTCTTGAAAATCCACCTCTTGTAAATCCCCCATTATTTCCTATCATGGCAGCATGCTATGCTCCACTAGTGTTACCACAACCTCTGGTTCCCTTACCCAATGATTACCAATCCAAAATTCCCCATTTCACTGGAAATGAACCTACTACTACCCAACAACATGTAGATAAAATGAATGATGCTTTTGATTATATGGAAATAGAAGAAGAAACCATTAAGATGAGAATTTTTGCTCAAAGTTTAGGAAGAGAAGCCAAAAAATTGTTTAAAGGCTTAACTCCTCACAGCATAAATGATATTCCTTCTTTATATCAAACATTCATAAACAAATGGGAAATTAGGAAGAACCCCCTCCAAATCCTTTCAGAATATATCAACCTAAAAGAAACATTGGGGAAAGTGTCCAAGATTATTGCACTAGATTGAATAGTTTTTATAATGCACTTCCCCCAGACATGAAACCTCCATTACGCTTAGCCTTGGCTAAATTTCCAGAGGGCTTTGATCCTGAAATGGCCTACCAGCTAAGAGAAAGAGACCCCTCAACTTTATAAGATATGCAGAGGGGAGCCTTAGGTGTAGAAGCAAATCTGATTGAGAAAAGAGCTAGGTTGAAAGCAGAAAAGAGAGTTACATACAAGGATGAAACAATGGCATCAACCTCATCATCCGATGCCAAAATTGACAACCTAGTAAGGGTAATGGAGAGGATTCTTGAACATATAAATTTGAATGATAGAGTACCTCCTAGAGAAAACCAAAACAACTCCAAAAACAGAAATAGAAACCCAAATCTCAGAAGAGACCCTAATCAAGATAGGCAAAGAGACAATGACCAACAGATTAGGCCTCCCTTTCAATAAAACTATGTAGATCAAGAAGAAGAAAGGGAAGTTGAAAGGTTGGAAGAAAATCATGTAAACTTGATAGGATCTGATAGTGAGACAGATGTTTTTCTCACTGAAGAAGAACAAGGATTCTTCTCCTCAGAAAAAATTGAAAACAACCATGAAGATTCTGAAGATTGCAGACTGGGGTTTGAAAATGCAATCATGGAGGTACACAAACAATATAATCTTAGAAGCAAAGGGAGGCCAGAGATTTCCAATGACAAAAACACTAGTACTGTTGTTAGGAAAACTTCAGAAAATCAACCTAAGAAGACAACCAGTAACACCAACACTATGGCCAAGAAAACTGATCTAAATAAAGACAAAAACAATCAGCAAAGTGTTGAACAAAGCTGCCCTAGTACTTCTACTAGTGGCCCTAAAAAATCCATCCCAAATAACAGTCCAAATAAAATTCAGCAAATCAGAATTGCTGAAAGGGTTGTAAATGACAAAACAAATGTAACTATGTCAAGAACAATAGTTCCTTTCAACCTTGAAGGGGAAATTTCCAAGATCAAAATCACCATACCCTTAGCTGAACTAGTAACTCAGGATGTATATAAAAATCAAGTTTTGAAAGCTTTGAATATAGGCAGTGACACTGATACTTTAAACTTGACAGATGATAAACCAGAATTATTATTTGGTCCTGAATTTGAAGGAAAATACCAAGAAGGCGTTGTCCATCCCTTCTATGTTAGCCTAAATATACATGATAATATCTTACACAATGCCATGTTAGACTCTAGAGCTTCACATAACCTTATGCCCAAGTAGTAATGGAAAGCTTAGGCTTGGAAATTAGTAAACCATATAAAGACATGTATTCCTTTGATTCAAGCAAGGTCAAATGCTTGGGCCTAATCAAATATTTATGTGTCAATTTGATACAGATTCCTCCTAAAGGTCTAGTCATGGACATAGTGGTAGCTGACATTCCCCCTAAGTATGGCATTCTTTTATCTAGGTCATGGGGGGGCCAAATTTCAGGGGAGCCTTCAAATGGACATGCCTTATGCCACCATCCCAATGTTTAGCCAAACTAGAAGATTATACAGAGAGTCTCATATGAAATACATGGTTAGCAACATAGATAGGCCAAACAACACTCCTATGTATTCCATCCATTCAAACTTAGATTCCTTTATGTTATTTAATGAAGATGAAATGAGTCAACAGGAAAAATGAAACAAAGAAGAAGTTAGTCCACCAGAACAGTCAAATTTTTCCTCCATTCAAATACAAAACAACCCAAAATTCAGCAGCCTTCAGCAGCAGAAACAAATTGAAAATGAGACAGAAACACCTTGGAGAATGAGTTTTGATGGCTCTTGTAGTAGAAAAAGTGTAGGGGTAGGTGTGTGGATACACAATACAAACCAAGGATATTCCTATAAACTATATTTTCCATGCACAAACAACATTTTTTAATACGAAGCCCTCCTCCTTGGCCTACCTTTTCTCAAAGATTTAGAAGCCAAGAAAATATCAGTCCAAGGAGATTCCGAGCTAATAATTAGACAAATTAAAGGGGAATATTCAACTAAGAACCCAAGACTCAGAGAATATCGAAATGATGCCCTTGATCTCCTAAAAATTTTCGAAAAATATGAACTCATTTTCATCCCAAGAGCTCAAAATCATCTAGCAAACGAACTTGCCTTTGCTGCTAGTAATTTCCAAATAACACATATAAATGAAAATTTTAATATAAAGATAAAAAACAAACCTGCAGTACCTGACAATGAAGACTATTGTCAAGTTTTTGAAGATGACAAACACATATATGATTTCCTACAATCAAGGAATGATTTTGCTTTACCAACACCAAACATCAATCCTGAAGAAAGCTGTCTAAACCAAGAACAAATCTCTGAAATAGACCTGCCATTTTCTGCTAATATAAATCAATTCGAACATCTTTTTAAGGCAGAAATAGTTGACAATACAGACCAAAAGGACCTGAAAGTTTTACAATGTAAAAATGATACAATTCCAAGAGGCTTTACACCATTAGAGTACCTTTTTTATTTCAATGATGTGGCCAAAGAACCAAGAATGGAGCCTATAGAAACAAATGTAGAAGAACATAACATAAGCAGCCTAGCAGAACCCTAAATCATCAAGTTATCTGACACTCTCCCAGCCCATATCAAGCTGCAATACATAGAACTTTTCAAATAATTTGGAGATGTGTTTGCATGGGGATACAAGGATCTAAAATCATATGATACCAGCATAATTCAACACAAAATTCCTCTTAAGGAAAATCAGAAACCTTTCAAACAAAAACACAGAAGGATAAACCCTGTTTTATTGCCTTTAGTCGAGAAAGAAATCAAAAAAATGTATGATACTGGGATCATAGTTCCCCTCAGATATTCATAATGGGTTTCCAACTTAGTATCTATCAAGAAAAAGACTGGGGAAATCAGGCTCTGCATTGATTTCAGGAATCTAAATAGAGCCTCCCTTAAATATAACTATCCCTTGCCAAAAATGGATCATATACTACAAAGGGTGGTTGGGTCTAAAATAATTTCACTGTTGGATGGGTTCTCAGGTTACAATCAGGTGTTAGTACTCCCAAGTGATCAACATAAAACTGATTTTACTACACCTTGGAGTACATTCATGTATGTAAAAATTCCATTTGGTTTGATGAATGCAGGGGCCACCCTCCAAAAGGCCATGGATATAGCCTTCTCAAAAGATATAGGCTATTTTATAATCATATACCTTGATGACATTACTTTTTTCTCCAAAACTGATGAAGAACATTTGATTCATTTAAAGAAAGTTTTTGAGAAATGTAGGAAATATGACTTATCTTTGAATCCCAAAAAGACACTCTTTGGTCTCCAAGAAGGAAAGTTTCTTGGCCACATAATTTCTGAAGAGCGAATCAAAGTAGACTCGAAAAGGATTGATGGCATATTGAAAATCAGCCATCCTAGAAACCTCAAAGAATTACAATCTTTCATTGGGAAGATAATTTTTTTAAGGAGATTCATCCCCAACCTCGCTGAGCTATTAAGAAATATCACAAACATGCTTAAGAAAGAAATAGGTGTTAGATGGACAATACAAGCTAAACAGTGATTTTAACTAGTGAAACAAGATCTTACTCAAACACCAGTTCTTATAAGTCCCGATTTCACCAAAGATTTCTACATATTTTCTGTTGCATCTGAACATATAATGGCTGCAGTTTTACTACAAAAGAACACTATGGGGCAAGAACAACCAATATCCTTTTTTAGTAGGGCGTTGAGAGATGCTCCACTCAAGTATAACATCATGGAGAAACAAGCCTTAGCCCTGGTAAAAGCATTGAAAGACTTTAGAGTCTACATTTTTCATTCTCACATCATTGCTTTTGTCCCACATACTATTGTCAAAGATATTCTAAGTCAAGACCCTGATGGTAAAAGGGGAAAATGGATCGCTATTATTTTAGAATACGACTTAGAAATCAGGCCCACCAAACTAATCAAAGGGCAGGGATTAGTAAAACTTAAGGCTGAGTCAAACTTTCAAGCACTAGATATGAATATGGTTGATGTTTTGGAAGAAACAGAGGAATTCAGAGCTCCATTTATTGAAGAATTTTTTTTGAATTCACCTTGGTATGTTGATATCATATATGTGCTACTTTATCTGAATACCCCTCCTTCTCTGTCTAAAACTAAAGCTAGACTTTTAAAACAGAAAGCTTTAAATTATTGCATATTAGATGGGGTTTTATATTGGAAGAATGTTGTTGGGATATTGCTTAAATGTTTGCCTGAGATTGATGCAGGAAAAATCATGCATGAAATGCATGAGGGAGAATGTGGGGGACATCTTTACTGGAAGACTATAGCAAATAAAATCGTCAGATCTGGTTACTATTGGCCCACCCTTTTCCCAGACACTCAGAAACTTGTCATGTCTTGCCATAAGTGTCAATTTTTTGATGGCAAGAGAAGACTCCTACCTTTACCTTTACATCCCATCAGTGTTGAAGATCCCTTTCAACAATGGGCCTTGGACTTCATTGGGGAACTCCATCCATCTTCTTTGTCATTATCAAGTTCCTTGAAACCAATATACTATCCAGATTTGGTTGTCCTAGAAAAATTATCACAGACAATGCTACTGCCTTCAAATCTAAAAGAATGGTTGACTTTTGCCATAAGTATCATATTACCTTGGGTCATTCCACTACCTACTATCCTCAAGGAAATGGATTAGTTGAATCCTCCAACAAAAGCCTTGTCAATATTATCAAAAAATTGTCGGAGCAGAATCAGAAATCATGCCATAGTAAGCTTATTCATGCTTTATGGGCTGATAGATTAACCACCAAAAAGTCAATAAATAAGTCCCCCTATCAGCGGGTTTATGGCATGGATGCAATCTTCCCAACCTCTCTAAGAGTTCCAGTCATGAAACTTCTTCAAGAAGTACAATTTGAGGAAAATGATATGCAGAGAAGGATAAATCAGACCATTCATTTACAGCAGTCCAGAGAGGAAGTGTACAAAAGAACACAAATAGCCCAAGAAGGTATCAAGAAGTTATTTGAAAAAAGGACTAAAGCAAATGATTTCCAAGTTGGAAATATAGTTCTAAAGTGGGATTCTAGGAGGGAGGAAAAAGGAAAACATGGTAAGTTTGAGAATTTGTGGAAAGGGCCCTACATCATTCATTCTATAAGGGGTCATAATGCATTCTTTCTGCAAGAGTTGAATGGAGAAAATATGTTTGGAGGTCCTGTCAATGGCAGGATGCTCAAGCACTACTTCTGTCAAGAGTCTTAGCTTCAAATTTTTTCATCCATTGTACATATCATTGCATGAGAAAAATGAAAAAATACAAAAAACAATAGGAAAGAGGAAAGAGGGCAGATGAAAAGAAGAAAGGTACAACCCCATACCAAAAAATAGAAAAATCTGAAAGTGTGCAAGCCTAAGTGCCACTACTTTAAAAGAACATTGTTATTTGGTCATACAGCCTAATCATGACTAGATAAATTTCAATTTACTACTGACAGGTTAGTGAAGGAGATTTGGCAAACTGTTTAATCTTGGCTTATCAGTAGAATAGATTAGGATAAAAGAAAAAATGGTTCAAACATGCTCAAAATCTGAACCAGAGAATCAAAAGAAAGAAAAAGATGGCTCTAAACAGATCAAATTCTGAGTCATAAAAAGAAGGGAAGGATGCTTACTATTCTCAGATCTTAAGCCTTCACAATTTTGTTTCAATTTTTTGTGAATTTCAGTCTATGTGCAGCCTGTTTTTATGCCATAGTCTTACAACAAATTAGATATTTTAATCCTGGTTTGTCTTTATTTAAATTTATGTTTTAGAACATAGAGAATAAGATCTGTCAAACAACTTAATCCTGACAGATAGTAATTAGGAAGAGAAGCTAATGAGTTCAATTGTTTAAACTGAACTCATGGAAGTTATAAGGGTAGATTTAGATTAGTTTCCTTCTTTCAAAAAAAGAATAAAATTTCAAAGGAGTTTGCTAGCTCAAATGCACTCAAAAGAAGAAAAAATGCTAGGACAAGTAGGATTGGGTAGGTAGAGATGTTATGTGAAAGGAATATATATTGCAGATTGTCAAAAAATTGTCTTTTTCAAAAGAAAGATCAGCAAGGAAACAAAGAAATTCTGCCCAATGGATAAGGCACTGGTCTGCTAAAAGCTAGCAGATTGATAATCTAAGGTTCTGGACACCTAGAAAGACAGTTTTCCTCCCCAAGTGGAGCCACTGTTAGTCATCAATAATTTTGATCTTATCCAAAGATGACTAAGTTGAAAATATCATATTTCTAGAAATAAATTTGCAGAAACATTGTGATTTTTATAAATCTCACAGCCTTCGTTATCCTAAGTCTATCAGTTCACTAAAAACTTCATCTATTCCTTCTAAAAATATCACCCCTCCGTTTCAAAAAGAAGCCTGTTTTAGCCTATTTTCCCCCATTTTCATTTCCCCCATTTTTCCCTCATTTTCCGCTCAATTATTCACTCACTTCCTCAAAATCCCCTTTTAAACCTTATAAGTTCCCTTTATTTGGTTTAAAATCACCTTTTTTATCTTATCAGAACTTCAAAAAGGCTCAAAAACTCACTTTTTAGGCCTATTTTTCGAACTTTTATTAAAAGAAGGCCTTAAGCGCTTTTGGCTTAGGCCCTAACCCCTTATGAGATTACTTTTTGTCATAGAGAGTACATTTTGATCAACTAAACAAGTTTATACCTTTGCAGACCAGAAGATAAAACCATGTTTCATCCTAAATCAGTCTACAAACTGTAATTATCTTTCTGAGGTGCTCCTAAAGGCCTAAATCAGTTTTTTCTAAGTCAAAAATTAATCAATTGGGTAAAATAAAATAAAATAAAAAAGGCTCCCAAAAGCATTGTATCTGTAAATCCCCTACAACCTCCAGTTGTAGATGTAGAACACATTCCCTTGGCTGAAAAATATTTTAAAATTAATGACACAGTCACTGAATTTAAACTTCTTGAGCTCCACTACTGGAGCCATGACAAATCCATAGATCAAGCTGATGAGGTTTTTATTTGGGAGTCTAATTTTCCAAAGTATGTAGTCCCACAGAATTTCCAATGCCCAGAAGTGATCATACTTTGTCAATATTGCTATTTCCCTGACCAAAGAGCCCTAATTGCCCCTGAAAAGGAAATTTTGTTTACTATTATAGCTGAGTCAATCAATCAAATGCTCCAAATCCAATCTAGGCTAGATGAAATACCTTTTTCCATTAAGGCTCTTACACAGTTATATCTAAATCTGGATTTCCCCAAGAGGTTCCAAATATTCCAAACTTTCATGCCTTCATCTATGGAAAATCCCAAGACAAACCCTCCTTACCCATCTGCAATATTTTCTAAAAGGACTAGGGATATAATCACTATGTTGTCTAACATTCTGGGTTATTTTACAGATGAACATGTTGATGCTGCAGTCTTATGTTTCCTGCCTACTTTCACACTTGGTCAACCTCCTGTTATCATTTTCAATTTTTCCCAATACCTTGCTGACTCAATTCATGAATAGTTTGTCAAAATTTCTAAAGAAGGTGTTTTCAAGTGTTCATCAATCCTATTCCACATGTTTCTATACTTTCAGTCTGAGAAATTTGTCATCGACCTTCAAAATCTTGATGTTGAAGGTAACCCCCAATCAGTTATATTTTTGACTCCAATTATCAAAAAAGACTCCACAGAGTCCACCTATACAGAGTTCATTGATTCTTTCATTCATCCAATGGTCAATATGCTTAACAACAACATGCAACCAAGAATCAGTGAGGAAATTAAGAAATTCCTACAACTATCAGAGCATAATACGACAGGATATTGGTACTTGTATCAAAACCACACAGAGATTAGGGTATATGGATCAAATCTTATTCCATATAAACTGCCCAAATACCTCCCAATGAGGTTATTTTCCCTTGAGTACTTTAGGCAGATCCTCAATTCTGATGGAATCAATTTCATAGCTGCAAAAAAGAAGACATGGTTCAAAATAAAAAATTAGGTTGGCCCTTTTATTTGTAATAGTATAGATGCAAGTCCAGAGGCTGAAAAGTATTTCCAGGAGTTTAAATTAAATAAGAGTTTTATATGGTATTATGATCCTCTAGGAGTAAAAAGTAAATTGAGAGTTAAATGAAAACTAGCTCCTTATGTACATGAGAAGAAAACAGACGTTGAGAAATACGCCAATCAATCTGAATGGTTGGAGAACACTTTGATAGAGGCAGAGAAGCAATGTGATACTAGTCAAATATTGCAAACTCTAGCCCAAGAAGATAGGAACTAAAAAAGAATCAGAGAAGAAGGATCATACACTACAGAAACTACCACTGAAACCAAATTTAAATTGATGTACAGGAAGAAGCCAAAATTAAATCTTGTCAATGAAGATGTAGAAACAATTGAAGTAAGTGACCAAGAAACAGTGGTGAAGGACAATGCACCTCCTACAGTGATTTAAGAAATACATAAGCCTTCAACTTCAAACATTAGTTGATTCAGAAGCAGCATAGTGTTGAAATGTCCTCATCTAGCAAACCAGCAGAGAAGGAGATGGACATCATGCAAAAATACAAAGAGATAAATATGAGAAATGAAGCCTTGAAGACTGATACATATAACCAATATTGGACACAGTCACCTAGTGACCAAAGCAGATTGCTTTCTTATTTTTACTACAAAACTCGGAAGATGCATATGACCTTCCTGCAACCTAAAGTAAAGCATCCCAAAACATTAGCTGATTACAAAAACATATCATATGAAGTTCAAGCAGAAGATCTTCATCCAATTGATCAAATATAATTTCACAAAAAATTTTGTTAAATGCTTTATTCAACCATGACAAACAAAGCCATGAGTGTACAAAAGCTCCAAAACACTCTTGGAAACATCAGAGATCGGCTCAAACTAGAAAAGGCATCTTCACAAGATAAGGATAAAAAAATCAAATCACTGGAAGATTTGGTTATTGAAGTAGGATATGATTTGCATATGATCTAATTAAGAAGAAAAATGCAGGCATTGTTGCATTAAAGAAGCAACTCAAGCTGCCTTGTACTGAACATCCTCAAGCAAAAGAAGTGTTACAAGATTCAAACCAGAAAGATGAGATGATGAATCTCATACCTTAGTTGACTGCCCAGATAAAAGAAATGGAGAATGAAATGGACATGTTGGTCCAGGAGAAAAAGGCTAGAGCAGAAGAAATTCCTGTCACTGTCATTCCTATAGTCACTACTATTGTCCCTTCCACATTAGTAGAATCATTGGCTCCTACAGTCCCAATGGCTACAACAGTTCCTGTCACCTCAGCTACTACTTCAGCCACAGAGTCATCTACATCAACAGTAGTACAACCTATAGATGAAGCAAGTAAGTTCATTAAAGAAATGCAGGACATGTCTATTCAGACAGATGAAATTAACAGACTTAAAGAACAGCTGAAAATTTTGGAAGATGAAAAGAAACTTGCTCTAATTATGCACAAAAATGAAGAACAAAAATCAAACAGGTTGAATGATAAATTGAAGAAGTTAGAGAAAGATCTAACACTAAAAGAACCAGTGGCACAAGCCAAACAATAGCTATGGGCCAATATCATTGAATATGTCAATGATATTGGGCCATCAATCGAGTTTATTTATGAACATCAAGATTTAATCAAATCAGCAAGTGGAGCTATCCAGAAAATCAAAGAAGAACTTGGCAAGAAGCCAGAAGAGGCTAATGAAATTATCAAATTCCTCATTTCCAAGAATAAGCAAGAACTCGAAGATATTGGAATTAATGATAGAATAGAAACCATCCTAGAAGTCAGGAAGGTAATTTAAAAAAGGAATTTAATGATACATTAGAAGAAAAATGCCAAAACATGGAGGTTGCCATCACAAGGATCATGATGGATTTTGACACTCTCAGACAAAAAGGCCTTCCAAATCCTCTGGTTATTCATGACAAATTAATGAAGCAGAATGATTATGATAAGAATATGAGAGAAGTGGCTAAGGAGCAAGCTAATAATTCAGCCATGCAAGGAATTCCAATAGGGAAGGTACTTTACAAAAGCTTTGAGAACATTTTTTACCTGCAACATGAGGTAAAACACCTATTTTTCAACAAGCCTACATTCTCAAAATACACAAAGGTTGATGAGATATTAAAAAGGATGGTGAAGATCAAATTACCAGAGGCAGAATTTTGGGAAAAGTTGACTGATTTACTGTGAAAACAGTTTGCAGTAAAAATAGAGCAGTCAAAAGGTTAAAAAGAGAAGTAACAGTTTTGCAGTGAAAATAGAGACAGTTAAAGAGTATCAGACAATTAAAGAGTCTCAGTTTAAAGTCAAAGTTAAAGTCAAATCAGAAATTACAAAGAAGAGATAAAGATTGCCAACGTAAAGGACACTCCATTGTCTAACAAACAACCTTCGTTGAGCAAACAACCAAGAGAGAAATCATCAAAAAATTAAAGACAACAAACATTAAATTCAATAAAGCAGGGACAACTTGCATTACTTAGATAGCTGTCTCTACCTTCTTTCATGAAGATATTTATTTTTCCATGAATAATTCCTAAGTTTGTTTTAGGATATTTTGTAAGAGTTTTTGTATAAACACTTCACATTTCGAAGTATTTAGTGTGGATGAATTGTTGAACATTTCTATAGTTGTACTATTCTGGAACTTGAGGGTGATTGTACCAATTTCAAGTCAGCAAACTGGATTAAAGAAATAAAGCATCATATTACATGATTCATGTGTTGGGCCACTACAGTGAAGTACTTTCTATTTGTTTAATTGTTTCTTTCTGAAGTTTTCACAAATACTTGTATGTTTTCTAAATCTAAAGGATATATTAGGAATGTTATTTCAAAATATGTTTAATTACACTCTGACTTGAACTGTTTATCATTTACATGTTTTCCATTGATATCCAGATTAGGTAATTCTTAAATTTTCCCTAGTTTTGATTGAATTCTGTATTTTCACTCATTATCTAGATTTGAGAACCCTTAATTGCTCTCTTACCCCAATTGAAATCATTTTCACCGTCAGCCTGAAGATCTGAAATGACCCAACTATCTTTCCTTGTAAACATTTCCTTTAGACCATGATCCTGATCTGACTGCTTGACACATTGACTCCATTAGCCCAATGGCAAGAAGACCTTCATCTATCCATCTGAGTAAGTAATTTAACCACCAAACCAAATCCAAATCAAAATCCCAAGTAATCCTACATAACTAGCCTAAAAATAGTTAAAATCAACAAAGATAAATCATAAAGAGAGAGCCCTCTCTGAGCATTAGGAAGGCTAGATCCTAAGGCTAAAAAGTAGGTTTGTGGTTACCTCTAATATTCTTTAAACCAAATTCAAACATCTAACAACCCTGAGAATTATTGGAGTGATAACATTTTGGCGACCATACTTGGGATCAAACCAGTACTCATCTTAAAATTAATCTTAAAGGAAATACTTTTACTTATCTTTTCACCTTAAGGTTGTTTTAGGGTTGTTAGAAAAAAAATTTCATTAAAAACTGAAACTTTGGCTTCTAGAAGAATCTACTATACCAGGTCTTATCTAGATCTAGAACCTGCTATAATAGTAGATAATCCTGACAGAATTTTAAACTAAAACAAAAAAGTAGAAAGTTTAGGTAATAAAACTTCTTTGATCAAAGCAAATTCCCTCCCCAAACAATTATCAAGTTTACAAAATATTGAATTTGATTTAGCTTTTGAGCAATCTTTGTTTAGAACTAAATTAGAAAGTGACATTTATGATACCGTAATAAAACTTGATTTCATTTCATTTATTGAAACTTAGAAGGAAAATGTTTTTGTTGATTCTAATAAAAAAGCTTTAGAAATATATGATAAACTTGATGATCTGACTGCAACTTTGATTAAGGAAATTGATGAAACCTATTTTCAACATTCTATTGAATTGACTGCTTTATCTATACTCCTAAGCCTTCTACCAGTCATATAGCTACCACTCATTTAGAATCTATAGGTTCATCCTTGTTTAGTACCACCTCATCCATTATTTCCACCACACTTGATTCCACAGATTCATTTTTTCCCAAGCTTCCGCTTCAACCTATAATTTTATTTCCATCTCCCAACACCTCAAGTTCATCCCCTAGTATTTCTACTGCTTTTTCTAGTGCTTCATTCTCATTTCCAAGCACCTCTTCTAGCATCCCGACTACCTCTTCTAGCATCCCAACCTCATCTTAAGGTACTTCAAACTCATCACCAAGCACTTCAAACTTACGTCCTAGCCAAGCTAGAATCCAAGACATGGTTGTCAGATATGCCCCATTAGTCCTACAAGCTGCTCTACATGCCATGCCCCAAGATTAACAAAGAAAAATCTTCCAATTTGATGGTACCAGTAAATACGCTACCCAACAACATGTTAACAAAATGACAGACTACTTTGAACTGCATGAAATAGATGAAGTCAATGTTCAAATGAAACTTTTTGCTCAAACTTTAGCTGGTGATGTAAATAAGTGGTTTAAATGTTTTCCTGCTGGTAGTATTGTTGATTTAGCTTTTTTCCATAGGATATTTATTAATAGATGGGAGAAAAAGAAGAATCCATTACAAATTTTGTCTGATTTTGAAAACATAAAAAGAGCACCTAATGAAATAGTTCATGGCTATTGTACAAGATATAATAGTATTTACAATGCAATCCCTGCCAACCTTAAACCTCTTCTAGACTCTGCACTAATCAAATTTTTCTGATGGATTTGATACAGATATGGCTTACCAACTGAGAGAGAGAAACCTAGAAACCTTAGAGCAGATGCAAAGTAATGTTGGAAGTGTAGAAGAAAACTTGTTATCTGAGAAAGCCAGATTGAGAAATGAAAGAAGAGTGACAATAGAGGAGGAAACATCAGCCTCAGACCTTAAAATAGATAGCTTTGAAAAAACCTTAGAAAGAATGATGGATAGATTAGATAATATGGAAAGGAAGCCATAGTGCAATAACCAACAACAAGGTCCTCAAATAAGAAATCCCAATTTTAGGAAAAATAACAACACTGGTAAATCTAGAGAATCCAAGCCATGGCTACCAGATATGCCCCATTGGTCCTACAAGCCCCTCTATATGCCATGCCCCAAGATTACCAAAGAAAAATATTCCAATTTGATGGTACCAGTCATTACACTACCCAACAACATGTTAACAAAATGACAGACTACTTAGAACTGCATTACATAGATGAAGCCGATATTCAAATGAGATTTTTTGCTCAAAATTTAGCTGGTGATGTAAAGAAGTAGTTTGAAGGTTTTCCTACTAGTAGTATTGCTGATTTAGTTGTTTTCCATAGGATGTTTATTAATAGATGAGAGAAAAAGAAGAATCCATTATAAGTTTTGTCTGAATTTGAAAACATGAAAAGAGCACCTAATGAAACAGTTCAGGACTATTGTACAAGATATAACAGTATTTACAATGCAATCCCTTCCAACCTTAAACCTCCTCTAGACACTGCACTGATCAAATTCCCTGATGGATTTGATACAAATATGGCTTACCAACTGAGAGAGAGAAACCCAGAAACCTTAGAGAAAATGAAAAGTAATGTTGTATGTGAAGAAGCAAACTTGTTAGCCAATAAAGCTAGATTGAGAAATGAAAGAAGGGTGACAATAAAGGAGGAAACATCAGCCTCAGACCTTAAAATAGATAGCTTAGCAAAAACCTTAGAAATAATGATGGATAGATTAGATAATATGGAAAGGAAGCCACAGTGGGATAACCAATAGCAAGGTCCTCAAATAAGAAATCCCAATTTTAGGAAAAATAACAACACTAGTAAATCTAGAGAATCATCACCTAATCAAACAATAAGACCACCTTTCCAAGAGAACTTTCCTACAAGTTCTCACCAAAACGAAGATGATGAAGACACTCAGATTAATCTTATGGGCATTAATGATTATAATACCATTTTTCTTACACAAGAAGAATAGGAATTATATGAATTACAACAGTTACAATTAGAATCTGGTGAGTCTTTTGATTACATGCGAGGTTCTGAGTTTGCCATTAATGAATTTCATAAGCAATATAACCTTAGGAGTAAAAAAAATGTAGAAGCCCCTATTAAAAAAAATTCCCAAACCCAGACGAAGAAAACAGTAGAAACTCCTACCACTAAAGTTTTGCAAATCCTCCCTAGGGAAACCTAGAAAAACTCTAGTTCAAATCAAAAGAATTCAAGTCCTAGACATAAAATTTCAAGTCCCAAAATTACACCTAGTCCTAAAATTGTTGACATTATAGATATTGTTGTTCAAACATCAGCAGATCCTCAAAAATCTGTTGCTGCCAAGACAAAGAAATCTTCTAATAAAGCAACAATTTTTGATCCAAAAACAACTGTTGTTGATCCTAAAACAACTGCTTCCAAAACATTTGTTGAAACTTCCAAAGCTGTTAAAATTACCACTGCTACTGAAACTATCCCTGAAAAGAAGATAAAAAGCAGTAAAATAGTGGAAACACAAACAGAAAATGAAAAACCAACTGTAGAGAAAGAAGATAAACAAACTCAAATTGTAGTTAGTAAAGAAGAAGTAATTCAGTTAGGAAAAACACAAGCACCATTCAACATCCAAACTGAAATTGCCAAACTGAAGATACCAATTCCTTTGACATATAAGGTAAAACATGACTTATACAAATCACAGATCACTGACACATTAAACATGAATGAAGGAGAAGACTCTGTCAATTTGAGTGATGACCAACCAGAACTAATATTTGGTCCTAAAGTAGATGGAAAACACCAAGAAGTGGGAGTTCCTCCTTTCTACATTAGCTTAACTGTTCATGATCAAATTTTACATAATTCTATGCTAGATTCAGGAGCTTCGCATAATTTAATGCCAAAAGAAATCATGGAAACCTTGAATCTAGACATCACAAGACCATATAAAGATCTCTTCTCATTTGATTCCAGTAAAGTGAAACGTTTTCGTTTGATAAAATATTTATGTGTCACTTTAGTTCAATACACAGGAAAAAGCATAGTCATGGATATTGTAGTAGCTGACATCCCTCCCAAGTATGGAATGTTGTTATCACGCTCATGGGGAGCTAAACTACAGGGATCTCTATAATTAGACATGTCTTATGCCACAATATCAGTTTTTGGCCAACCCAATAAACTTTACAAAGAGACATTAATGAAGTACATGGTTAGTAGTGTAGAAATGCCTAGAAACTATCCTATTTATTCTACACCTACTGATATGGACTCTTTCATTTTATGTAATTCTAATTCTGGTATAGAGAACAACACAGAATTAAAACAGAAATAGAAAGCACCAGACAGTGACAATATTTTTCATGAATCAATGTGGCACTTAGACTTTGATGGCTCAGTGAACAAATTAGGAGAAAGAGCATGATTCTGGATACATAACATGGAAAACAATCATTCTGAAGGTCGTGCCTTTAGATTAAACTTCAAATGTATAAACAATATGGAAAAGTATGAAGCTCTGATTTTAGGACTGCAAATTGTGAGAAATTTAGGAGCCAAAAGAGTTTCTATCATGGGAGACTCTGAGTTAATTGTAAAACACATTAGAGGAGAATATTCTGTATATAATCCTAGATTAAGCCAATATAGAGAAACAATTTTAGATCTCATTAGTGAACTGCTAGAATGTGACTTTGCTGCAATTCCTAGAAAATAGAACACGCAGGCACACAATTTAGCAACTTTTTCTAGCACCTGCAATCTACCTTTTCAACTAAATAATCAATATACAACAGAGGTAAAACACAAGCCTACAATACCAGACAATCTAAAATACTGGCAGATATTTTCACAAGATGAACAAATCTATCATTTTATGAATGCTGAGGTAGAATTCCGTAATTGTAACATAGACAAAGATTGTACAGTAGATCAAACTATAGATAGTGAGATTGATATAAATGTTGTAGATGTAAATAATTTAGATTTTACTGAACCCACTAAATTCACTCAAGTAGAAATAGATAATTTAGAAAAGGTAGAAATAGAAGAATTAGCAGATGATGATTTTGACATTTTAAACGTTAAGAATAACTGTTTACCTAAGGGATTAGCCCCATTAGAAGATCTTTTTTTTTTCAAATGATGTTGCAAGAAAACCAAATATGGAACCATTAAGATCACATAGAAGAATGAAATATAGGAATAGAACAAAGGCCAAAACTCATCAAAATTTCCAAAACCTTACCTCAGGAAGAAAAACTGAAATATATAGCTATATTTAAGGAATTTCCAAATGTATTTGCATGGAGTTATGAAGACTTAAAATCTTATGACACTAGCATAATACAACACAAAATACCTATAAAAGAATATCTAAAACCTTTTAAACATAAGCTTATAAGAATCAATCATGTTCTTTTACCTTTGATTGAAAAATAGGTTAAGAGGATGTATGAAGCTCAGATCATTGCACCTATCAGATATTCTGATTAGGTTTCAAACTTAGTTCCCACTAGGAATAAAACAGGGGAAATCAGACTTTGCGTTGATTTCCGGAATTTAAAAAAGGTGTCCCTAAAAGATAACTACCCTCTCCCAAAAATGAATCATATTTTACAGAAGGTAGTTGGATCATCCAGGATTTCATTGCTTGATAGATTCTCTGGATACAACCATAATTTAGTTCAAAAATAAGACCAACCAAAGACTACATTTACTACTCCATGGGGTACTTTCATATATGTGAAAATGCCTTTTGGATTAATGAATGCAGGAGCTACTTTCCAGAGAGCTATGGATATATCTTTTGCCAAAGAAATTCATGATTTTCTTGTGATTTATCTAGATGATATTACTATATTTTCAAAAACTGAAAATGAACATCTAGATCATCTCAGACAAGTGTTTATAAAATGCAGGAAATTTGGTATTTCTTTAAACCCCAAAAATACTCTCTTTGGTCTTGAAGAAGGTAAAATATTAGGACATATCATATCAAAAGAGGGAATTAGGATAGACCCAGCTAGAATAGAGGCCATTTTGAACATAAGTCATCCTAGGAATATGAAAGAATTGCAGGCTTTCTTAGGTAAAATCAATTTTCTCAAAAGATTCATTTCAAACTTAGCAGAATTAATTAGAGAACTCAATAATATGTTGAAGAAAGACTCAGCACTTAAATGGAAAGTAGAGGCCAAACAATCCTTCGAATCAATCAAACAAGCCCTTACAAAAACACCAGTCCTAATAAGTCCTGATTTCAAAAAATATTTCATTATTTTTTCTTTTGCTTTAGAACATACTATTGTTGTAGTCTTACTGCAGAAGAATGATCAGGGCTATGAACAACCCATTTCATTTTTCAGAAAATCACTTAGAGATGCCACACTAAAATATAACATAATGGAAAAACAGGCACTAGCTTTAGTGAAGGCCATCAAAGACTTTAGAGTGTACATCTTATATTCACATATCATTGCTTATATTCCAAATTCAGTAGTGAAGGACATTCTAACTTAGAATGGGCTTGATGGTAAGAGAGGCAAGTGGATTTCCACAATTTTGGAATTTGACATGGAAATTAAGCCCACCAAACTCATTAAAGGCCAAGGTTTAGCCAAACTCGTGGATGAATCAAACTGTTAGGCCTTAGATATAAATTTTATTTCCAAATTAGATGATCAGGAAGAGATGGTGACTCCACATATCAATGAAGCCTTTTCATATTCACCATGGTATGCAGATATCATATTTGTATTACTAAATTTACAAGCTCCTCTTGGATTGTCAAGAACTAAAGCTAGATTTTGTTAGGTCCCTATATTACTAGTATAGTCCCTTATTGTTGTTAGTGTAACCCCATTATTGTTATTATTGTACCCTTGTAACCCACATTTTGTTATTATTATGCCCTTAAATTATTATTGTTAGGTCGGCTAGGATTACATTGTGGCCCACTAGGATTACATTATGGCCCCATGGACTCCTATATATAGAAAAGAGGTTTTGTAAATTGTATCATCCAAGAATTGTTCATTTATGTAATGTATTGGAGGTTGCCCCCTCGAAGTGGCTTATTTCTAAGGCGTTGATATCTCTTTCCTTCTCTTTTTGGAGCTGGTTACACAACATTTGGTATCAGAGCTTTGGATTCTAGGGTTTCGTTGCTCCAAATAGGTCATCGTGGAAGTTTCGCTATAAATTTTTTTCTACGAAGTTTCAGAAGCTGAAATTTTTAGGGTGCGAAGCTGAAATCCCAAGGAATATCTTCTAAAAATTTCAAAGCTTGGTTCGCAATATTTTCAGAGATATGATCTGTGGAAGTTAGGTCTTTTTCAGGATCCTAAACAGGTCATCGTGGAATTTACACTATTAATTTTTTTCTACGAAGGTTCAGAATCTAAAATTCGTATGGTGTGAAGCTGAAATCTTGAAGAAATTCTTCAAAAAAATTTAGAGCTTGGTTCGCAATGTTTTTGGAGATATGATCTGTGGAAAGTAGTGCTTTTTCAGGCTCCTGAATTGCATCTCAAAGAGGTGATCGTGGGAAAATTTCAATAACTCTCTCTGCGAATTGCTCCAGTTAGTGCCGTAAACGTGGTCATGATACACGGACTGCGGTTTCTTGGCTATGAATTTCAGAGACAAAGGACGAAACAGTGACATGTGGCAAGTCGTACAATTTCGCTCTACTGAACCAGTCCATAATTAGGTCATTGTGGGATATTGGACACAACTTTGTCTTGGAGAATCCAAATCAGGTCAGACCTATGGCATTCGAAAGATAATTCAGAGGGATACGTCGGTACCGAAATTAAGATATTGAAGTGCTACAATCACAGAGATAATCCAATTTCAATATCGAGCTCCTCAAAAGCAAGAAAAAGGTGTGTATTTTTTTCCGAATTGCATAAGTCTTGTTTGAAGAATCAATTTGAATTGATTCCAAGGGCATATTGTAGAATAGATATCCGTATTGGGTTCTAAAATATGCCCCGTAAAAATAATTCAACACCCATTAAGCCTTCAGAAGGGTCTACTATGACTCATGAAGATGAAGAATTGCAACATGATCTATCAAAATTACAAGAGCAAGTGCAACAAATTTCACTCTCGCAAAGAGCGACAAAAAATGAAATGGAAGTTTTGAAGAAAGGCGTGGAAGCTAAGATGGATGGTGTGGAAGCTAAGATGGATGGCATGGAAGCTACGATGGATGACATGAAAGACAACATGGAAAGCATGAAGAATGATCTCAAAGCAGACATCGAAGGTTTGACAAAGTTGATACAAGAAAGGTTTCCTAATGGTGAAAAGATAGTAGAAAAACCTCATGATGAGAACAAAATAAATGTTAATCATGATTTCATAAACTCTAATGTTGGCGGGAAGAACCACCATATTCCAAAAATGGATATGAGGAATTTTGATGGGAAGGATCCTGTAACATGGATACTATAGATGGAGCAATATTTTGATCTCCATAATGTGCAAAACACACAAAAGGTACGCATTGCAACTTTACATTTAGAACAAAATACATTTGTATGGTATCGATGGCTTTGCTCCCTTAAAAAAATTGTCACTTGGTTAATTTTTACGGAATAAATGATAGCACATTATGAGGATACAAAGAGAAACACCTTCTTTAGCCAATTGATAAATCTCAAACAAAAGGGTTTAGTGGGGCAGCACATTGAGGACTTCCCAAAATTGAATATAAGGGTAACTGATATTCCAGAGGAACACAGGATCGATCTCTTCATAGGCACTTTAAAGGATAACATCCAACATGAAGTTCGTGTTTTGGAACCCGATTCATTGGAGAAGGCATTCAGGTTGGCAAGAAAAGTTGAATGTAAAATAATGGCGACAAGGAAGCCTACCACTCAATTCTATAAAGAAGGAAGTGTTGCTATGTCTAGATTTCCACAACCTACAAGGTTGACACCACAACAATTGGAAGAAAAAAGAGCAAAAGGGCTTTGCTACAGTTGTGATAGCAAATACACTAAAGGTCATAAGTGTGCTGAGAAGAAATTATTTTACATACATTGTGAAGAGGAAGAAGAAAATGAACAAGAAGAGGATATACACCAGGAACCAGCCCTAGAAGAGGAAGAAATGAATCTGACCATATCGTGTAATGCACTGGCAGGAATTACCACTCCTCAAACTCTCAAGATAGTAGGACAAATCAAGAAGAAAAAGGTAATAGTGTTGATTGATTCAGGTAGCACCCATAATTTTATTCATTGTAAGGTAGCCAAGGAATTAAATTGTTTCCTATACCCAACACCAGAATGTAAAGTGATGGTTGCAAATGGAGGAACTATAAATTGCTCTGGAAAATGCCATAATATCAAGCTAACCATGGGGGAATATGTATTGACTAGTCCAATGCTTTCCATTCCTATGGGAGGTGCTGATGTTGTACTAGGAGTACAATGGTTATAATCTTTGGGGACGGTAGCTTTTAATTTTCAAGAACTTTTCTTGAAATTTTTTTCAGAAGGAAAGGAAGTCGAATTACGGGGTATTGAAGGGAAGCCAGGAAGGATAATAAGCTCTCATGTCATGACAAAGCTTCTAAAGAAAGAACAACGAGGCGTAATTGCACAATTATGCTCACTAGAAGTTCCAACATCAAAATCATCTATTTCTGCAGATCTCCAACAAGTCTTGGACAATCATTCCAAGGTGTTTGAAACTCCCAAAGGACTCCCACCTATTCGTGATCATTATCATGCTATTCATTTGATTCCAGGAAGTGTTCCTCCAAACATCAGGCCTTATAGATATCCTTACTTCCAAAAGAGCGAAATTGAACGTATGATTGCAGAAATGTTAGAGGCGGGCATAATTCAACCCATTCAAAGTTCTTTCTCTGCTCCTGTAGTATTGGTACATAAGAAGGATGGATCATGGCGAATGTGTCCGGATTATAGGGATCTCAATAAGCTCACCATTAAAGACAAATTTCCCATTCCCGTGATTGATGAATTATTGGATGAATTACATGGAGCAATTTATTTTACCAAGTTGGATCTTCGTTCAGGATATCATCAAATTAGAATGAAGACTCAAGATATTCCAAAAACAACATTTCGAACTCATGAGGGTCATTATGAATTTTTGGTCATGCCTTTTGGCCTTACCAATGCACCTTCTACATTTCAAGGGTTTGATGAATTCCATTTTCAAACCCTTCCTTAGAAAATTTGTGCTAGTATTTTTTGATGATATACTAATCTACAGCAGGTCTTGGAAGGATCATGTTGAACATGTTGACATGGTGCTCAAACTATTGCAGGAGAAACAATTATATGCAAAAAATTCCAAATGTTTCTTTGGAGTACAAGAGGTGGAATATCTGGGTCATATTGTATCTCACGAGGGTGTTAAAGTAGACCCTAACAAAATTAAAGCTATTAAGGAATGGAAAGTCCCCACAACCATAAAGTAGTTGCGAGGATTTCTCGGGTTAACAGGGTATTATCGCAAGTTTGTTAAGAATTATGGGAGAATAGCAGCACCTCTAACAACATTATTGAAGAAAGATGCATTTTCATGAACTCCTGAAGCAACTAAGGCCTTTGAACATCTTAAAGAGGCCATGTGCCTAGCACCGGTCTTAGCTACGCCAGACTTCACAAAAACCTTTATTGTGGAATGTGATGCCTCAGGAAATGGAATTGGTGCAGTTTTAATGCAGGAAGGAAGACCCATTGCTTTTGAAAGTCGTCCAATCAAAGGAAAGTATTTGCATAAACCTATTTATGAGAAGGAAATGTTAGCAATACTGCATGCACTAAAGAAATGGCGAACTTACCTAATGGGAAGACACTTCAAGGTAAAAACCGATCATGATAGTCTTAAACACTTTTTGGAACAAAGACTATCGTCAGAAGAGCAGCAAAAATGGGTCACAAAGATGTTGGGTTATGACTTTGAAATAATCTACAAAAAAGGAAAGCTTAAAGTTGTTGCAGATGCACTCTCAAGAAAGAATGAAGAGGTGGAAGAATTTCTCTGTGCCATTTCTATTATCCAACCAGATTGGATAATCGAAGCAAGAGATGAATGGAAGAAGCACAAAGATGTATGGACACTCATTCAAAAGTTGCAGCAAGATCCTAGTATATCTGATACATTTAGTTGGAAAAATGATTCCTTATGGTACAAAGATCGCTTATATCTTTGTAAGAATTCCCAACTAAAACAAAAGATTCTTCCGGAATTGCACACTTCTCCTTTAGGAGGACACTCAGGATTTTTAAAAACTTACCACAGGGTGAAGAAAGAATTTTTTTGGGATGGCCTTAAATCTGATATTCAAAAGTTTGTGGCGGAATGTTTGGTTTGCCAGCAGAATAAAGTGGAAACAATTAAGACCCCCGGACTTCTACAACCTTTATCCATTCCAAGTCAACGTTGGGAGGAGATTTCAATGGATTTTATCACAGGTTTACCTAAGTCCGAAGGAAAGAGTATCATCATGGTGGTAGTTGATAGACTTACCAAGTATGCACACTTTTGTGCATTATCTCATCCATTTAAAGCAAGTACAGTTGCTACTACATTTATGGACAGAATTCAAAAGCTACATGGAAGCCCAAGGGTCATTGTGAGCGATAGAGATCCCATTTTTACTGGAAATTTTTGGACGGAGTTATTTTCTTGTTTGGGTACTCAATTAGCTCATAGCTCATCTTATCATCCTCAATCTGATGGTCAAACTGAGATAGTAAATAAATTTTTGGAAGGATATATTCGTTGTTTTGTATCCGATAAACAAACACAATGGGTTCATGGGACCCTTCCTATTTGGCTAGGTTGACAGAGACCAAAATATGAGACAACATAGAACCACTTTCAGACCTTAGGATCTAGCCCTCCTAGGTCCAGAGAGGGATCTCTCTATATGAGTCAAAGTATATGTCTTTGAAGCTCAGATGTTATGATTTTAGGCTAGTTATAGGCTCATGGTTGTTTGTTTGATTGTTTAGGTTTGGTTGGAAGGAATCAGGAAAATAAGGTCCAATAGAAGACAAGGATGAGCAAAGGTGAAGCTTAGGCAGAGACAGATAACTCAAAGAACATCAAAGCCATTGGGCTATGGAGTCAAGAAAGGATTTACTTGTAATTAATGTGCAAGCTTTCAATTGGGCTAGTCATCTAGAGCATTTGGATCTTGAAGGAGATATTTGGAATGGGACATTAAGGGTTGAAAATGAAAGGAGGAGGACCAACCAACTCTTTCTATAGATCAGGCCAGAGGTCATTTAACTCCAAGCCTGCTTGGACAAAATTAGAGGCAAAACAAGGGATCTTGGAAAGATTTAATAAGGTGGCAAGGTCCTAAAGAGGTAGAGACAGGGTTCTAAACCTCCCAGTGTTCCAAAAACATCCAACTAAATCCTAACAAGAACATATGAACATAGACTTCATTAATTCATACATCAGAGAGCAGGCAATAACATCCACTACACTGGTTAAACCAATTGAAACCAACATTCAGAGACACATATAAGAAGAAAACATAGAAGGCTGGGAGAGCAGCGGCATAAGGTACCTATCAAGGGTAAATATTATGCCAAACTTCTGATGCGAGCCTGAAGAAACATGATGAAATGAAAGCAATTCAATCACAAATACAGAGAAAGGAAAACATCACCAGCTGCTTTAGATCAGGATCCAAAGAAACATGCTTGTCATATTAAAGACAACACCAATCAGGTACATCACAGCCCATAGCTTGAACATTCAGTCTGAATACATCTAATCTCAACCTATCTTACAATGTTACACAGAGAACTTGTCTCAAGAGGAAAATACTTGCGTTCCATTGATTTCTCATCAACAACCAATACAATATTTCCTCATGAGTTTTATAGCTGAAGAGGGGCAGAAGAGGTAGGTGAAGAGTTAAATGCAGTATTAAACTCTGAAATGAAAGAGGGCCAAAGCCCATTCTGCTTTTAAATTTTTTCATTTATTTCTGAGATGTCTTGGACGAAAGAATGAATCCTTTCGGCCTCCATTTACTTCTGTCTGCCTCTTGTTGTACTTTGGTCTGCAGGACTCTGTGGTACTTTTGGTGTAGGAACAGAATGGAAAATAAACGCCTGAATGGTCCACCATGCTGTGAAATAAATGTTTCTGATAGTATTCTGGACGGTCGAGAGGGGAAAAACTTCACTTGGACACAATGCATACTGAAACAATAATGTGTACGGTGTCCGTGCTTAGGAAGAAACATTCTGCTGATTTGAGACCCTGATTATATGGTTTTCTGCGTGCTGGACTTTTCATGTAACCCTCGATGTCTTTGAACTGGTACCTCTGCCTTCTAAAATCCCTGAAAAGGCGCAAAAAAACTTACATTTCTTGCCTCGAGCCCTCTGCTACTCCCTTACTGTCTTTGTTTGTGCAATCTAAGCTTTAATGGTGCCGGCGGAAGTTTGCAGAGCTCGAACCCTGTTCTTTAAATGCGAGTCCTGTCACCTCGCCGCTGTATTGAAAGTTGTGTAACCATGGCGGAATTCACCATATGATAACCCTGCAAAATATGGGACTGGGTGATGAAAACCATGCATAAGGGGTAGTTGTGGAAGACGGGAGGACATAAACATGGCAGTGGTGAGAACAGTGTTTTTGAATGAAATGAATGTGAAAAATGCATTGATATGGAGTAAACAACGACAAATAGGGTTTGGTGTGAACATGCTTTGTGGACCGTTAGATCATGACCGAGGGACGTAGATCAACGGTGGAGACCAAACAGTTGGACAATATATGAAATGGGGTGGAATGTACAAAAACATTAAACTTTAATACAAATACGAAATTTTGGGCTGTGGAGAAAATACAAAGGACAATGCCATGAAATGAAATGGAAAGCGACGAGATGTACGGGAATGATCGTACGAGGCGGGACCCAATACGGAAAGCGCAGATCGCAAAGGCGGAAAGTGCGATGGCGGAAAGCGGCACAAACAAAAACTGCGCTTTGCGATGGATGCAACTGGGATGAGCGCAGATCGCAAAGGTGGAAAATGCGATGGAGGAAAGCGGCACAAACAAAAAACCTGCGCTTGCGATATTGCGATGGGGCGGACTTGCGATGGAGGAAAGTGCGATGACGCGACCGATCGCATCGCAAATATTTGCGACGTAGTCCATCGCATCGCAAATATTTGTGATGGACAATTGAAACGTTTCACATAAACATGCGCTTTTGTGATTATGCGATCATGCGATCGGCCCCTAAGGCTTTTAGCACTTGGCTTCTGGGAAAGGGTTACGTGGGGAAGTGGTTAAGGTTTAGCGGAAAAGGGCTAAGCCCTATTACAAGGTCGGAAAGTGGGTTTTAAATCCATTTTAGTGCGTTTTTACACCAAAGGGAGGTAACGATAGAGGGGTAAAGGAGAATTAAGGTCAACAAAGAGTAAGGGAAGAATGTAAAGGGGAATCTTTGGGAAATTAGAAGGTTGATAGGGGGGAAATAGAGGGGAACAAAAACACTTTGATAGAAAGAGGAAAAGGCAAAAAGGGACATTTGCAGGGGTACAAGGGGTAACGCAGGTCTTAGGGAGAGGAACCAGTAGAGGGGATTTGTATAAGGCAAAGCACAGAGAGACCTCAAGGATGATGTGTCTTCAGGGGAGATGCATTCCTTGAAGGTCTCCAGAAAGACACAGCCCCCATCTTTCTTGTCAAGAATTTCATACGGGGGCTAACAGTGGCTCCACATGGGGATGGCTTCTCCTTGGAGGAGTCAAGAATCCAGATATGATCTTTGGAATAGGCCAGTTGCCTGTTGTCACAAGCCATATTTCTTCTTTGATTTCAGCGGCCACCACAAGATTGGAACACCAGCAGAAATATATCCCAACCAATCTACCTACCCAGACTAAAGTTCTAACTGTTCCCTTTGGGCGCATTTGAGCTTGCAGACCCTTTACATTTTATTTTGCAAAACAAAAACAAACCTATTCTAAATCTACCCTTATTGCTCCATGAGGCCAGATTAGACTGTTGGCCTCATACAATTCTCTACCTAATCTACTACCTGTTGGGATTAAACTATCCAACAAGTTTCTTCACCTACATTCTAAGACATGAAATTTAAAATAGCCAAGCCAGGATTAGACTGTCTGACTTGCCGGAGTGGGATCTTGAAAACAAAACTGTGAAGGCATGAAATCTACAGTTCTGATATATCCTTCTTTCTTTCTTGTGACTCAGGTTTTGAGCATATTTGAGTCACCTCTTTTCTTTGCTTCAGCTCTGGTTTTGGGCATATTAGAGTTGGTTCTTCTTTCGCTGCTAATCCAGATTTTGAGCTTATTAGGACCAGCTATTCTACTTCCTTTGGCTCGGATTTTGATCAGGTTTGAGCCATGCTTTTTACTTCAGAGGTTCATGTTTTGAGCATGTCTGAACCTCTCCTTTCATTCTGTTTTTTGGAACATTTTCTCTTTTTCTGAAAATGAAAACTTGCAATGGTATGTACAATGGAGATGAAACTGGAAATGGAAAATCAATAGAAGTAATGTTTGAGCATCCTGCCATTGACAGGACCCCCAAACAATTTTGTGCCATCAAGTTCTTGCAGAAAAAATGCATTGGGACCCACAACGACTTGTATGGTATATGGAACTTGCCACAAACTATAAAACTTGCCATGTTTGCCTTTGTACTCTCTCTTTGAATCCCATTTCAAAACTTTATCTCCAACTTTGAAGTCTGAAGCTTTGGTTCTTTTGTCAAACTGCCTCTTGATGCTTTCATGTGTTCTGACGGCTCTGCCATAAACCTGCTCTCTTGTTTGCTGCAGATGAATAGTTTCATTAATTCTTCTCATCATACTGTTCTCCTCTGAATGGATCTCCTGGAAAATTTTGATCACTGGAACTCCAAGGCTTGTGGGAAAAACTGCTTCGGTTCCATAAACCAGCTGGAAGGGTGACATGCCAATAGATTTCTTTGTAGTGAGCCTGTCTGCCCACAAGGCATGTATCAAATTTTTATGCCATGACCTTCTGTTCTCTTCTAGCAGCTTCTTAATGATTGTAGCCAGGCTTTTATTTGATGATTCAGCTAGGCCATTACCCTGGGGGTAATAGGCAGTCGAATGTCCAAGTGCTATTCCGTACCTGTGACAGAAATCAACCATTCTTTTGGATCCGAAAGCAGCAGCATTGTCGGTGATTATTTTCCTTGGACAGCCAAACCGAGATAGGATGAAGTCTTCTAGGAACCTAATAATGACAGAATCGGTGGCATTCCTAGTGGGTATGGCTTCTATCCATTTAGTGAAGTAATCTGTGGCAGTTAGGATCCATTTGTGTTGTCTAGAAGAAGAAGGGTGAATTTCCCCAATAAAGTCTAGGCCCCATTGTAGGAAGGGACCTTCTATGGTGATAGGTTGTAAAGGGAGGGGGAGGAGTTTTCTTTTGCCTTCAAAGATCTGAAATTTGTGACAGGCAAGTATCATTTTATGGACATCACTGAAGAGGGTAGGCCAATAGTAACCAGCCCTGAGTATCTTATTTGTAGTGGCTTTCCAACTCAGGTGGCCTCCACACTCTCCAGTATGGAATTCTTGTTTGATTCTTTTAGCTTCAGTTTCAGACAAACACTTTAGCAATAGGCCATTTGGATTTTTCCAATATAGACTCTCATTCATAATGCAGTAATTTCTAGCTTTAAGTTTTATGAATCTGGCCTTTGTTTTGGACAGTTCTGGAGGGGAATTGAGGTTAGTGAGCACGTAAAGGATATCAGTATACCAAGGAGAGTTCTGAAACTGCTCCTTAACAGTTGGATGGGGCAATCCTTCCTCCTCATCTAGGGCATTTACCATGTTAATGTTAAGGGCCTGTAGATTAGATTCAGCCATTAACTGGGCCAAGCCTTGACCTTTGATCAGTTTGGTGGGTTTTATTTCAAGGTCGTACTCTAAGATGGTAGCAATCCATTTGCCCCTTTTCCCATCTGGGTCTTGGGACAAGATATCTTTGACCACTATATTTGGCACGAAAGCTATGGTGTGAGAATGCAGAATGTACACCCTAAAGTATTTTAAGGCCTTAACCAAGGCATAGGCCTGCTTTTCCATGATGTTGTACTTCAAGGGTGCATCTCTTAAGGCTTTACTGAAGAAGGCTATAGGCTGTTCATTACCTTCTGAATTTTTCTGCAGCAAAACTGCAGCTATTGTGTGTTGGGAAGCAAATGAAAAGATCAGAAAATCTTTTGAGAAGTCAGGGCTGATAAGGACAGGGGCCTGAGTGAGTGCAAGTTTTACTGACTCAAAATATTTCTTGGCTTCGATAGTCCACTTAATTCCTGCATCTTTCTTTAGCATTTCAGTCATTTTTCTAAGGTGCTCAGCAAGATTAGGAATGAATCTCCTGAGGAAATTGATCTTCCCTATAAAGGACTGCAACTCCTTGATGTTTCTTGGATGTGTAATTTGAAGTATTCCCTCAACTCTCTGTGGGTCTATCCAGATCCCTTCCTCAGATATAATGTGGCCCAGAAGTTTACCTTCTTGCAGCCCAAAAACAGTTTTCTTAGGATTTAAGGACAGACCGTACCTTATACACTTTTCAAAGACTTTCCTCAGATGTTTCAAGTGTTCTTCTTCAGTTTTAGAAAAGACAATCAAGTCATCCAAGTAGATAACTATGAAGTGTCCTATCTCCTCTGAGAAAGCTATGTCCATCGCTCTCTGGAAGGTAGCTCCAGCATTCATCAATCCAAAGGGCATTTTCACATACATGAAGGTGCCCCATGGAGTGGTAAAAGTTGTTTTGAGTTGATCTTCTGGGAGTACTAGAACTTGGTTGTATCCTGAAAAACCATCAAGTAGGGAGATTCTTTTAGAGCCTACTACCTTCTGTAGGATATGTTCCATTCTAGGAAAAGGGTAGTTGTCTTTCAGGGAGGCTCTGTTCAGGTTCCTAAAGTCTATGCATAGTCTAATCTCCCCTGTTTTCTTTCTTACATCCACTAAGTTTGACACCCAATCAGAAAACCTTACAGGGACTATAATGCCTGCATCATACATCTTCCTGATCTCTTTCTCTACAGCAGGCAATTGTTTTGGATTGATTCTTCGAAGTTTTTGTCTGAAAGGCTTCTGATTTTCCTTTAGTGGTATCTTATGTTGTATGATGTTGGTGTCATAGGCCTTTAAGTCTTCATAGCTCCATGCAAACACGTCTATGAATTCCTTGAACAGGTCAATATATTTTTTCTTCATGTTAGCAGGTATAGACTTAGCTAGTTTGATCTTTTTGGGTTTGTCTTCAGTGCCAATGTTGTATTCTTCTATATCTGATTCTGCATGTTCTATAGTGGGCTTCTTTGCTACATCATCGAAATCAAAGAGGTCCTCTAAGGGTGCCAGGCCTCTGGGTATATTCTTGTCTTTGGCCTGCAGCACTTCGACCTCTTCATTTTCTGCGTTTTCACTATTTTTGTTGAAATTTCCAGTTTGCTCAGAAAAAGAATTTATTTCTATGTTACAGGGTGTTTCTTGTTTATCTGGGGGATCCTCGCTTGGGCAGCTATCATCAGAAATCGAGTCTAAATCAGAAAATTCAAACTCATTCCTGCCCACCAGGAAATCTTCGATCTGTTTGTCTCCTTCAAAGACCTGCCAATATTTTTCATTGTCTGGCACTACAGGCCTGAATTTGGTCTGAATGATAATTTGTTGGTCAACTGGGGCCTTAGGATATGAGCTAGCTAGACAAGTTAATCTATTTGCAACTGCGTTTTCCCCCTAGGAATGAATACTAACTCATATTCAACAAACGTTTTCAGCAAATCTAGAGTGTCATTCCTGTATGCCCTAAGCCTGGGGTGTTTTGCTGAATACTCACCATTCACTTGTTTGATTACCAACTCTGAGTCTCCTCTCACAGCTATCCTACGGGCTCCTAGTTTTTTCAACAGATTTAAGCCCAAGATCAGAGCCTCATATTCTGCAATGTTATTCGTGCATTTGAAATGCAGATTGACGGTGTGGCTCTCTGCGTGATCATTTTCAGTGTTATCTAGCCAGACTCCTGCTCCAGCACTCTGCCTAGTACAGGACCCATCAAATTTCATTTCCCACAGGGGTTCATTGTTTACTTCGTCTTCATCCCCTCCCCTACAGCTGGGTTCGCCATTATGTTGAGTTGTGAGGTTTGTGCTAGGAGGGGGGTCATTTCGTGGTTCATTATGGGCATGGAGATCAGGGAGGTGGCTAGCTTGCTGTTTTTGTTCTGTTTCTGTTTCATTCAGAGTTATATTTTCAGCAGTTTTCCCATGGTCTTCTTCTTCGTATTCTTCCAGAGTAGCCATTATGTTGAAATCCATGGGTTGTATGTTTGTATTTCCATTATCTGATCTCGGCTCTTCTGAGGATTGGTCATTGTAGAGAATGAAAGAGTCTAGATCTGTATGTACAGAGTATAATGGTGAGTTTTCAGGTTTCTTGGGGCTACTGACTAAAAATTTCATCTGAGACTCTCTATACAGTCTTCTAAGTTGGCCAAATATAGGGATAGTGGCATAAGAGCCATCCATCTGCATTGTTCCCTGCAGTTTGGCTCCCCATGATCTAGATAGCAGCATGCCATACTTGGGTGGCACATCTGCTACCACCACATCCATGACCATACACTTCGCAGGAATCTGAGTCAAGCTCACACATAAGTCTTTGATTAGGCCTATGCATTTTACTCTGCTAGAGTCAAATGAATATAGATCTTTGTAAGGTCGGGTTATCTCTAGGCCTAGCCTCTCCATCACTACCTTAGGCATTAGATTGTGTGATGCACCAGAGTCATGCATGGCATTATGGAGGATCTTGTCATGAATGTTGAGACTGATATAAAAAGGTGGAACTACCCCTTCCTGAAACTTTCCTTCAATTTTTGGACCAAAGAGTAGGGCTGGTTGATCATCATTCAAATTTACAGAATCATTCATTTCTCCCAGATTTAATGCTTTCAAAATTTGGCCTTTATATACATCCTGAGTGGCCAGCTCAGATAATGGTACAGAGATTTTGATTTTTGCAATCTCACTCTCTAGATTGAAAGTGGATTGGACCTTTGTGATGCTCAATTTTGTTTTATTTGCTACTGCTTTAGTAGCTAAATCAATTGGTGGTTTCTCATTATGTACAAGATTGGTAGCAGTTGTATCAGGAGTACTAACTGAAGTGCTAGTACTATTGGTTGGTTGACTTTTTTTTTCATTGTCTTGGTTGTCTTTCTCCTTATGTTTACCAGAACCTTCAGCTGCTGATTTGCTATTTACAGAGGTTGCTTTGGAAATTCTATCAGGTCTTTTCTTGATGGTTACCTCAGGAGTCTTTGTTTTGGGATTTGCTTGGTTCTTTTTGCTCCTCAGTTCATATTGTTCCCTGACCCGCATCATGGCATTTTCAAATCCTAATCTGTAATCCTCAGTTTCTAACCATTCCTCATCCCCATATGCAGATGAGGGCTGATATTCTTCTGAATCGCAGTTAAGGACTGAGTCCTCTGCTTCAAACATATTTATGGTATTCCCTTCAGACTCTTCAATGATTCCCTCGTCTTCATCTAAAAAGTTTTCTTGAAATGGGGGAATGATTTGTTGATCTGACTCTCTTTGTCTGTTGGGGGCAGCATTGTTTCTTCTAATGTTTTGGTTTTGGTTTTGGTTTTTGTTTTGGACAACCATCCTCTTTATCATTTGTTGAAGTTCTTCCACATTTTTTGAAAGTCTGTCATATTTGGGATCAGACGTGGAAGCTACGTTGTCATCCCTATATGTTACCCTCTTTTCAGCTTTTAGTCTTTCCCTTTTTTCTATCAGGTTTGCTTCTATGGTTATTGCTCCTTTCTGCATGTCTTCTAATGTGGTGTACTCTTTATCTCTAAGCTCATAGGCCAGGTCAGCATCAAATCCATCAGGATACTTAGCCAGGGCCATTCCTTGTGGAGGTTTCATGTGTGGAGGGAGGGCATTGTAGATGCTATTGAATCTAATGGTGTAATCGTGAACACTCTCTCCTACGTTCCTCTTAAGGGACATGTATTCTGCTAGGAGCTGGCGAGGGTTGGCTCTAACCTCCCATTTGTTTATAAAGGTCTGGTATAATACAGGGAGATCTTGAATACTGCCAGGAGGTAAACTCTTAAACCATTTCTTCACCTCGCCCCCTAAGCTTTGGGAAAATATTCTCATTTTGATGGTTTCATCATCAATTTCCATATAATCAAAGGAATCCTCCATTTTATCTACATGTTGCTGAGCTGTTATGGACTCTTTAGCAGTGAAGTGTGGTATTTTTAACTGATAATCATTGGGTAAGGGTAATAGAGGTTGAGGTAACAGCAGAGGTGCATACCATGCTGCCATGATAATGTTCTGATGGGGTATAGGGTTAGCTTGAGCAGCTGGTATTTGGATGACAGGGATGTTGGGACCAGCAGAAGTCTGTTGAGCAGATCTAGGGTGAGAGAGCCCCAAGTTTTGAAGGAAGTGAAAATCAGGTGGTGTGGAAGGAGGGGTTTCACTGTCCCTAGTGTTTTGACCACTATTAGATGGTGTATTGTAAACTTCGAGGTCTTGCTGGTCTAGATGATTGAATGACCTAGTTCTCGGTAGTCTATTAGGTATGTCTAGGTTAGGGAGGAAATTTGCTAGAGCTGTTAGGTTTTATGGTGCAGAATTTTCTCTAAGAATGTGGCTGGAAATGGTTGGTTTTTTAGGTGTAGGAGCTCCTTTGAGGATACTCTCTGGATTTTCAACTATTTCCGATGGGTCAGGGTTGGGATAAGCTCTTGTGTGGATGGTTCTGAAAGCCAAAATGCTATTTATAAGCCAAGAAGCTTAACCCTACTTGTTACTTCTATTGTGGTTAATGTTGTCTCAAAAACTGGCCTCCCAGTGGAGTCTGATTGTGAAACCAAGATAATCAGCAGGCCTACTGATCACCAGTGGAGTATTTTTGTTTAGGAACAATGGAGTCACCAGGTGGAGGGTTTAGAATGTTTCTAGGGAGTACATTGTCCACCACAGTGCTCAGGCACTATCACCTTTCAGGAATCTCCTCTGAATCAGCAAGCTCCAACCATAGATTGACTGGGAGAGCATTTACCAGATATGTCACCTCTGAAAAGAGGATGAGATCTGGAGGCTACCTGGCCCTTTCCAGGCTCTGTCTAAGAGTATGGTGGATATTCAATAATGGAGGTTGATTCAAGAAAGGGGTGACTTACTGTCAACCTAACCAGAGAATTAAGCTTCTGAGTCTTGGAAGTATGTAAGGTGAAATGTACTCAGGTCCCCAGCGGAGTCGCCATTATGTTGGGGTTCCCATGTTTTTGCCAGGTTGACAGAGACCAAAAGATGAGACAACATAGAACCACTTTCAGACCTTAGGATCTAGCCCTCCTAGGTCCAGAGAGGGATCTCTCTATGGTAGTCAAAGGTTTATGTCTTTGAAGCTCGGGTGTTATGATTTTAGGCTAGTTATAGGCTCAGGGTTGTTTGTTTGATTGTTTAGGTTTGGTTGGAAGGAATCAGGAAAAGAAGGTCTAATAGAAGACAAGGATGAGCAAAGGTGAAGCTTAGGCAGAGACAGATAACTCAAAGAACATCAAAGCCATTGGGCTATGGAGTCAAGAAAGGATTTACTTGTAATTAATGTGCAAGCTTTCAATTGGGCTAGTCATCTAGAGCATTTGGATCTTGAAGGAGATATTTGGAATGGGACATTAAGGGTTGAAAATGAAAGGAGGAGGACCAACCAACTCTTTCTATAGATCAGGCTAGAGGTCATTTAACTCCAGGCCTACTTGGACAAAATTAGAGGCAAAACAAGGGATCTTGGAAAGATTTAATAAGGTGGCAAGGTCCTAAAGAGGTAGGGACAGGGTTCTAAACCTCCTAGTGTTCCCAACACATCCAACTAAATCCTAACAAGAAAATCTGAACATAGACTTTATTAATTCATACATCAGAGAGCAGGCAATAACATCCACTACACTGGTTAAACCAATTGAAACCAACATTCAGATACACATATAAGCAGAAAACATAGAAGGTTGGGAGAGCAACAGCATAAGGTACCTATCAAGGTTAAATCTTATGCCAAACTTCTGATGTGAGCCTGAAGAAACATGATGAAATGAAAGCAAGTCAATCACAAATACAGAGAAAGGAAAACATCACCAGCTGCTTTAGATCAGGATCCAAAGAAACATGCTTGTCATATTAAACTTGGAGTGTCTTCCCAGTGCACATCATAGCCCATATCTTAGCTATCATCTACCTCAATACATCTAGTCTTAGTCCATCTCTACAATATGGCACAGAGAACTTGTCTCAAGAGGAAAATACTTGTGTTCCATTGATTTCTCATCAAATGTTCAACACAATATTTCTCATGAGTTTTATAGTCAAGAGGGCGGGGAGAGGTAGGTGAAGGAGCAATGCAAGATTAAACTCAAACAAAAGAGGGCCGAAGCCCATTCTCATAAGAATTTTTGCATTTATTTCTCGAGATGTCTGGACGCAAAGAATTAACTTCTTTCGGCCTCCATTTACTCACCTCTTGTTGTACTTTGGTCTGCAGGACTCTGTGGTACTTTTGGTGTAGGAACAAAATGGCAAATAAACGCCTGAATGGTCTGCCATGCTGTGAAATAAATGTTTCTGATAGTATTCTGGACGGTCGAGAGGAGGAAAACTTCACTTGGACACAATGCATACTGAAGCAATAATGTGTACTGTGTCCGTGCTTAGGAAGAAACATTCTGCTGATTTGAGAACCTGATTATGTGGTTTTCTGCGTGCTAGAATTTTCATGTAACCCTCGATGTCTTTGAACTGGTACCTCTGCCTTCTAAAATCCCTGAAAAGGCGCAAAAAACTTCCATTTCTTGCCTCGAGCCCTCTGCTGCTCCCGTACTGTCTTTGTTTGTGCAATCTAAGCTTTAATGGTGCCGGCGGAAGTTTGCAGAGCTCGAACTCTGTTCTTTAAATGCGAGTCCTATCGCCTAGCCGCTGTATTGAAAGTTGTGTAACCATGGCGGTGTTCACCATCTGATAACCCTGCAAAATATGGGACTTGGTGATGAAAACCATGCATAAGGGGTAGCTGTGGAAGACGGGAGGACATAAACATGGTGGTGGTGAGAACAATGTTTTTGAATGAAATGAATGTGAAAAATGCATTGATATGGAGGAAACAACGACAGATAAGGTTTGGTGTGAACATGCTTTGTGGACCGTCAGATCATGACCGAAGGACGTAGATCAATGGTGGAGACCAAACAGTTGGACAATATATGAAATGGGGTGGAATGTACAAAAGCATTAAACTTTAATGCAAATACGAAAGTTTGACTAACGGAGGAAATACAAAGGGAATGAACAAAATGCAATGAGGGGAGCCGTGGATGTGGGACCCGGGGGTCTGATCGCAAAATCGCAAATGGAGAAAGTGCGACGGCGAAAATCAGCACCAAATAGAAAACTGCGCTTTGCGCTCTGCGACGGAGTGGAAATGTAATGGGGAAAATGCGATCGGCGGAAAGTGCGACGGGCGATCGCATAGCAAATATTTGCAATGGATCGATCGAATACATATAATGAAACTGCGATATGCGATAGATGCGATCGGGCGGAGTTGCGATGCGAGATCTTGTGACGGAGGTAAAATGCGATGACGCGACCGATCGCATCGCAAATATTTGCGACGTAGTCCATCGCATCGCAAATATTTGCGATGGACAAGTGGAACGTTTCACATAAACCTGCGCTTTTGCGATTATGCGATCATGCGATCGGCCCCTAAGGCTTTTAACGCTTGGTTTCTGGGAAAGGGTTACGTGGGGAAGTGGTTAAGGTTTAGCGGAAAGGGGCTAAGCCCTATTACAAGGTTGGAAAGTGGGTTTTAAACCCATTTTAGTGCGTTTTTACACCAAAGGGAGGTAACGATAGAGGGGTAAAGGAGAATTAAGGTCAACAAAGAGTAAGGGAAGAATGTAAAGGGGAATCTTTGGGAAATTAGAGGGTTGATAGGGGGGAAATAGAGGGGAACAAAAACACTTTGACAGAAAGAGGAAAAGGGAAAAAGGGACATTTGCATGGGTACAAGGGGTAACGCAGGTCTTAGGGAGAGGAACCAGCAGAGGGGATTTGTATAAGGCAAAGCACAGAGAGACCTCAAGGATGATGTCTTAGTGGAGATGCATTCCTCAAGGTTCTCCAGAAAGACACAAATTTCACTTGCTTGTCAAGAATCTCTCTATAGGGGCCATCAGGGTCAATTGGTTACCTCTCTACTGATTGGTGGTATAACATCCTTCCATACTACAAACAAAAAATGACCCCATTTTTGGCACTTTATGGATATTATCCACCATCCATCACATCATCTTTAAGGGAAAATTCGAAGGTTCAAGCAGTGGAAGATCACATCGAGCATCAGCAAGAAGTTCTCCAACTCTTAAAGGATAACCCGAATTTGGCACAAAATCGAATGAAACAACAGGCAGATCAACATCGCAGCGAGAGAAGTTTTGATGTAGGAGATTGGGTATTTTTACTGCTACAACCATACAAACAAATGTCCCTCAAGCAAGCTAAGAAGGATAATAAATTATCACCAAAGTACTATGGTCCTTACAAGGTGTTGCAAAATATTGGTACTATGGCATACAAATTGGAGCTTCCTGCTTCTTCACGAGTGCATCCAGTTTTCCATGTTTCATGCTTAAAGAAGGTTATAGGTGAAAATCTTCCATTTCAAACAATATTTCTAGAACTTGATGAGGAAGGAAAAATCATATTGGAACCTGAAGCGGTCACGGAAACAAGAACTCGACAACTACGGAATCGATCAATTTCAGAGTATCTCATCAAGTGGGATAACTTACCCACTGAAGATTCTACATGGGAGGATGAGAATTTTATACAGAAGCACCCAGAGCTACTCAAGCGTTGAGGACAACACTTTTTTGAAGGAGAGGGGCATGTTAGGTCCCCATATTACTAGTATAGTCCCTAATTGTTGTTAGTGTAACCCCCTTATTGTTATTATTGTACCCTTGTAACCCCCATTTTGTTATTATTGTGCCCTTAAATTATTATTATTAGGTTGGCTAGGATTACATTGTGGCCCACTAGGATTACATTATGGCCCCATGGACTCCTATATATAGAAAGGAGGTTTTGTAAATTGTATCATCCAAGAATTGTTAATTTATGTAATGTATTGGAGGTTTCCCCCTCGAAGTGGCTCATTTCTAAGGCGATGATATCTCTTTTCTTCTATTTTTGGAGCTAGTTACACAATAGATTTTTAAAGTTAAAGGCAATGAAATTTTGTATCATAGATAATGCTCTGTTTTGGAAAGATCACGGTGGCATTTTATTGAATTATTTACTTAAAGATGAAGCTGATAAAGTTATGGAAGAGTTTCATGCAGGTGATTGTGGAGGACATCTTTACTGGAAGTCAACTGTAGATAAAATCTTTAGGGCTGGTTTATATTGGCCTACACTCTTTGCAGATTTAAGAAAATATGTGACCTCCTGTCACAAATTCCAAATCTTTGAAGGGAAGAAAATTTGCTACCTTTACCCCTTAAACCCATATCCACAGAAATTCCTTTTGAGCAATGGGGTCTTGACTTCATTGGTGAAATTCACCCTCCCTCCTCAGCACAACAAAAATGGATTTTGACAGCCACAAGCTATTTCACCAAGTGGATAGAAGCCATTCCTTCTAGGCAAGCCAATGATACTGCAATAATCTCATTCTTAGAAAACAATATACTATCTATATTTGGAAGCCCCCAAAAGCTCATTACTGATAATGTAGTTGCTTTCAAGTCTAAGAAGTGATTGACTTCTATAACAAATACCACATTAACCTTGGCCATTCCACTGCCTATTACCCTCAAGGTAATGGTCTTGCTGAATCCTCCAATAAAAACCTTGTTAATATCATCAAGAAATTGCTAGAAGACAATAAAAAGACCTGGAACAAAAGGTTAGTTAATGCCTTATGGGCAGACAGACTTACCAAAAAGAATTATATTGGTACATCCCCTTATAAGCTTGTATATCAGATGGATGTTGTTTTTACATCCTCTTTAGGAGTGCTAGTAATGAAGATAATCCAAGAACTGTAGGTAGAAACGAATGATATCTAGAGAAGGATAAATCAGACCATACACTTGCAACAAACCAGGGAAGAAGTCTATGTCAAGTCACAAGTTGTCCAAGAGAAGATTAAAAATATATTTGATAGGAAGACAAAGGAGGATGATTTTTATATGGGTGAAAAAGTTCTTAAGTGGAATTTCAGGAGAGAAGAAAAAGGAAAACATGGTAAATTTGATTTCCTATGGAAATTTCCTAATGTCATTTATGGTTATAGAGGTAACAATTCATTCTTTTTGAAGCAGTTGGATGGATCAGATCTTCCAGGTGGATCTATCAATGGTGGGATGTTGAAACATTACTATTCCCCAGGATAATAGTAGTTCACTTTGTTTACTTTACTCATTATACATAAAATTGCAGAGTTTAGATTGGGTTGGATTTTTTTCTTAAGAATTTGAAGCTCGGAGAGAAGGCCCTAAGATTTGAAGGATAAAATATCATAAGTATGAATAATGCAGAGCTCAGAAAATAGTTCCAAAGCAAAATCACAGTAAAATTTAAAGGCTACTAATCTTAAAGTTCTTGACATTTCACCAGGAAATGCCATCCCCATGTGGAGCCACTGTTAGGGTCCTATAATAATAGGATTCATAATTTTGAATTGACTTTGATTAGTCTTTTAATATGTACATACTTTGCTTTCTGCAAATTTTTTTCCCATATTAGAAAATAAAAAAATGTAAAGAGGGTAAAAGTCCTAAAAGAAAAATCAAAGGAATGAAAGAAAAAAGATAAAAAAGAATATAGAAAATGAACCCCCCAAAAAAAAGAGATAAAAATAGATCAGGAAAGTAATGCAAATTCAAATGCCAGTAATTTTTACTTCACTTTGCAAGATAAAGATTGTGTGCAGCTTGTAAAAAATTCCATAATCCATGAAAGTCAAACTGCTTAATCTTGACTTTTTCATGCTTTAAATTTCATGCTGATAGATAGAGAATAAAGATCTAGCCAAATAGTTTAATATTGGCATATCAGTAGTTAGGTAGAGAATAATAAGAAGCTCAACAGTTTAATCTAAGTCCTTGGAAGTAATAAGGTTAGAATTAGATAGTTTGTTGTTAAAAGAAAAATGAATAAGGGTCTACAAGCTCAAATGCACCCAAAGAAATGAAGAAAAAATGTTAGGTAGATGATCGGTAGGTAGAAGCAGTTTTCACAAGGCATTGATAGCAGAAATTGATCATTTCATACTTACTCATTTCCCTTCAAATTCATCCTCATAAAAATTCCTTTTCCCTTTCATTTTAACCATTTTTCCCCATTACTCGCTCATTTTTCCTCACAAAACTCCTTTTCCTAAGTTAAAATGCATAATTTCCTTTGGAAAAGTAAAAATACTTTATTAACTTCCCTTTTTACTAATAAAACCCCAAAAATACAGATATCCTAAGTATAAATTCTTGAATTTTATGTTAGGCCCCACTGTGAAAATATCCATCCCCAATATCAATTTTACATTAGAAACTTAGTGTATTTTTACAATCCCGCTCATATACTAATATTAAAATTTAACTCTAATTATTTAATTCCCCTTATACATTTATCCTGTATTAAAATAATTCTCGCATATGTATATCCCCAAAACCCATATTTTATTTTAAACCTATAGTTTAATTCCCCCATGTTTTGATTTATTTTGGGCCCAGGCATTATAATCTCTGCCTATACACAAGTCCCACTTACCTTAACCCCATTGGCTATGTATCAAATCCCGACCATATATATTATAACCCCAATGCATAACTTAAAGTCCAGGGCCCCATGCCTATCAAATCCCGATGGATCCATCGCATCCTCCCAACCGTCGGATCTTAACCGATCAGATCCGATGGCCCTTGTCACCTATCGCACGCATGATAGAAAACTCTTTAACCATCCCAAGACCTTGTGATATCCACGGTTTTCAGAGCTCCGCTCCAGGCTATGTGGCACTTTTCCATTCGATCGCATCCTCGGAATATTTACCACCTACCACCTTTGGCCGATGCAAAAACCTATCAACAGTATTCTTTCCCATTGTGAAAACCACCTTCCCATTTGAATTAACCCCGTGCATTCAATGTTAAAACATTGTTGGTTAAAATGCATATTAGCCGCCCTTTCCAAGTATTTTTCACCATTTCGGTTACAATTTGTGCATAACAGAGACTGTCGACCTATTTCCGAGCAACCAGATCACTCTGCCAACCTTATTTCAAGCCATTTTACCAGAAATCAAGACCATCTGCTGCTATATCTAGTACAAAACCTAATTTGAAGCTCTATAAAGACCAGAAGAACCCTAGAAAATCTTTCTGCTGCCTCAAAACCCTTCTGTAAACCATAATATTCATTTTTTTCCAGGTATTCTTCATTGATTAGGCCTGTTCCTAAAGCTAAAAGGAATTAATTTAAGTAATTGAATCAATTTAGAAGTTTTAGCAGACCAAAAGCACCTATTTCCTTCCCTATCCTATTCTGCAGACCCTAGTCTTCCTCTCACAGAAATTCTAAGGTACTGAGATTGTTTTTTGTCACAGAGAGTACAGTTTGATCAATTGAACAAGTTTATACCTTTGCAGACCAGAAGATAAAACCATGTTTCATCCTAAATCAGTCTGCAAACTGTAATCATCTTTCTAAGGTGCTCCTAAAGGCCTAAATCAATTTTTTCTAAGTAAAAAATTAATCAATTGGGTAAAATAAAACAAAACAATGGCTTCCAAAAGCATTGCAACTGTAAATTCCCTGCAACCTGCAGTTGTAGATGTAGAACACACTCCCTTAGCTGACAAAGATTTTAAAATTAATGACACAGTCACTGAATTTAACCTTCTTGAACTCCACTGCCGGAGCCATGACAAATCCATAGATCAAGCTGATGAGGTTTTTATTTGGGAGTCTAATTTGCCAAAGTATGTAGTCCCACATACTTTCCAATGCCCATAAGTGATCAGAATTTTTCAATCTTGATATTTCCCTTACCAGAGAGCCCTAATTACCCCTGAAAAATAATTTTTGTTTACTATTACAGTTGAGTCAATCAATCAAATGCTCCAGATCCAATTCAGGCCAAATGAAATCCCTTTGTCCATTGAGGCTCTTACACAGTTATACATGAATCTGGATTTCCCCAAGAGGTTCCAGATATTCCAAACTTTCATGCCTTCATCTAGGGAAACTCCCAAGACAAACCCTCCTTACCCATCTGCAATATTTTCTGAAAGGACTAGGCATATAATCACTATGTTGTCCAGTATTCTAGGTTATTTTACAGATGAACATGTTGATGCTGCAGTCTTACGTTTCCTGTCTATTTTCACACTTGGTCAGCCTCCTGCTATCATTTTCAATTTTTCCCAATACCTTGCTAAATCAATTCATGAATAGTTGGTCAAAATTCCTGAAGAAGATGCTTTCAAGTATTCATCAGTCCTATTCCACATGTTTCTGTACTTTCAGTCTAAGAAATTTTCCATCAAACTTCAAAAGCTTGATGTTGAAGGTAACCCCCAGTCAGTTATATTTTGGACTCCAATTATCATAAAAGACTCCACATAGTCCACCTACACAGAGTTCATTGATTCTTTCATTCATCCAATGGTCAATATGTTCAACAGCAGCATGCAACCAAGAATCAGTGAGGAAATGAAGAAAGTCCTACAACTATCATAGCATAATAGGAAAGGAGATTGGTACTTGTATCAAAACCACACAGAGATTAGTGTATATAGATCAATTATTATTCCATATAAACTGCCCAAATACCTCCTAATGAGGTTATTTTCCCTTGAGTACATCAGGCATATCCTCAATTCTGATGGAATCAATTTCTTAGCTGCCAAAAAGAAGACACGGTTCAAAATAAAAAATCAAGTTGGCCCTTTTATTTGTAATAGTAGAGATGCAGGTCGAGTGGCTGAAAATTATTTGCATGAGTTTAAATTCAGTAAGAGTTGTCTATAGTATTATGATTTTCTAGGAGTAATAAGTAAATTGAGAGTTAAATGAAAACTAACTCCTTATGTACATGACAAGGCGGACATTGAGAAATGCCTCACAGTAGTTCCAAATCCACCTCGAAATTTGAAATAAAGCGAAGAAACACCAAATGCTCCAGCCTCATAGCTGGCCTACGGGGGCTGATGGCTCTCTCCGGGTCCAATCTCAATGAAAATATTGAAGGGCTTGAGATGACGATAACAATATTGATCTTAGGCTAGATAAACAAATAGGAGGGTTTGATTTTGATTTTAAGGGTTTTTGTTGGAAAAAGGGAAAAACAATTTTGGGCTTGGGGATGAGGCCAAATTCTTGCGAGTTCAAGTTGGGGCGGGGGTAGGCAATGAATTTGATCTCTTAGATTCAATGGATGGATATAAAAAACTGCTGAGGAGCTGAAGAGGGAGAAGAGAGTGCGAGGATCCTCTTCCAAGTGACGAAAACACGTAAAACTAAACAAGCGTTTAAGAGCGAGCACCAACAAATCAATGAATTCTACCTCAATTACTCATTTGTTTAATTCAGAAGCATAGAGAAGGAAATGGCATACATATAAAATTAATGCTTATAATAACATGAGAATAACATCATCAAAACTCGAAGCCACAAGGGATCCCAACAAGTCTTGCCAAAACTCACGGTCTTTCCTTTGCCAAAATCTGAAATGATTGTGGGGTGCCAAAATTTTCCCAAGTATCCAAACCTGAAAATGAATGATAAATTAAATGACACATAGACCATCCTAACCCATTCCCATGCCTCTAGGGGTCGAGCTCATCATTCTAGGAGTTGTTTCCAACCATTTTCTTAAAAATAGAATCGATTCATTAAACTTGGGCCGAATTTCTGAAAATAGGTGTTGAAGATGAACTCGTATCTCTAAACCATAGCACCTGTTACAAAACGGAAAGAGGTTGTTGTAGATAAGGTAATTTTGGAGAAAAACCTCTCTCAAATTTGGAAATTCAGTTTCTAGTTGCTCGAAATCTGCTAAAAACATCTAAAACATAAATCATTAAAAATTTAAATGCTGTGAAAATGAGGCATGAGATCTAGTAACATATCCCAATTCGTGGCACCTTTAAATAAAATGAAAGAGGTTTTGTTTTATAGCTTGTGAGTTAACCAAAAAATCCTTGGGTTTTGCAAAATTACTTTCCATCTGTTTATGAAATGGCCTCGCACTAAAATGACTAAAGCAGGTAAAAAATGTGAAAATTTTGCGTTGTTTTAATGTAGGCTCCAAATATCATTGCCAATATCTCCTACATGTGCTTGCACATTGCATAACTAAGAAGGAGGTTTGTTTTTATTTGGTACTTTATGAACAAAAACCTCTTTCACTTTTGAAAAATTCCTTACCATTATTTCACAAACTGATTTTGTGCTAAACTTTCATTGTGTGCGGCAAACACGACCTCATAACCAGAATCACTCATTCATTTCGATCATATCTTCTAATGCGGGAGCCGGTTATGGGAGTGTGATATACCGTTGGAAAGGGTTTTCTGAGCTGCTTTTGATGGAAACACTTTTGACATGTTTTGTGCCTGGGCTTATCATGTGCAAAACATCTAACAAAACTAGACATAGTAAGAGCTCATGTTGATCTCACGGTGACGGCTGCGAAGGCTGACACTAGCACCAACTCCAATCAATCTAAATGGTTGGAGAACACTTTGATAGAGTCAGAGAAGCAAGGTGATACTAGTCAAATCTTTCAAACTCCAACCCAAGAAGATAGGAACTCAAAAATAATCGGAGAATAAGGATAATACCATACGCATAAACTACCTTGAAACCAAATTTAAATTGATGTACAAAGAAAGAAGCCAAAATTAAATCTTGTCAATGAAGAATTAGAAACAATTGAAGTAATTGACCAGAAAGCAGTGGTGAAGGACAATGCACACACCACGTTGATTGAAGAAATACATCAGCCTTCAGCTTCAAACACTCAAGTGATTAGGAAGAAGCACGGTGTTAAAATTTCCTCATCTAGAAAACTAGAAGAGAAGGAGATGGACATCATGCATAAATACAAAGAGATAAATATGAGAATGGAAACCTTGAAGACTAATACATATAACCAATATTGGAAGAAGTCACCTAGTGACCAAAGCGGTGCTTCCGATTTTGACTACAAAACTAGGAAGATACGAGATGACCTTCACAGGCCCTAAAGTAAAGCATCAGAAACATCAGCGGTGCAAAAAGACATCATGAAGTTCAATCAGAAAATCTTCATCAATTGATCAAAATAATTTCACAAACAAGTTGGTGAAATCTTTCTCTCTATAACAATGTGATAAGATAATAGAATAAAATCTTGGAAAGATTTGGTTATTGAAGCGGATATGATCCTAATAATGTAAAGTTACCAAATGAGCTGATTAAGAAGAAAAATGTAGACATTCTTGCATTAAATAAGCAACTCAAGTGCTACTCTCTAAACATCCTCAAACAAAGGAAGTGTTACGAGGATGCAAACCAAAAATATGAAATGATGAATCTCATACTTGATTGACTACCCGGATAAAAAAATAGGAGAATGAAATGGACAAGTTGGTCGAGGAGAAAAGGCCGGGTAGAAGAAATTCATGTCTTCATTCTGTAGTCACTACTATTGTCCCTTCCACATTAGTAGAATCATTAAAAATCTCTGGAAGTCCCAATATACTTCTATCACCTCAAACTGCTATGACCACAAAGTCATCTACATCAATAGTAGTACGACCTACGAGATGAAGCAAGTAAGTTAATTAAAGCAATGTAGGAAAAATGAAATTAACAGACTTAAAGAGTGACTAAAGAAATCTGGAAGATGAAATGAAACTTGCTCTAATTATGCACAAAAATGACGAACAACAATCGACATTTGAATGAGAAATTGAAGAAGTTAGAAATATCTAACATTGGGAAAGAGCCAATGGCACAAGCTAGCCGGTAGCTATGGGCCAATGTCATTGAATCATCAATGATATTTGACCATCAATCAAGATTATCTATGAGCAGAAAGATTTAATCAGAGTAAGCCAAAGCTATCTAGAAAATAAAAGAAGAAGTTGGCAAGAAGCCGGAAGAGGTTAATGAAATTATCAAATTCTCGATTACAAAGAATAAAATAACATGAAGAGATTGGAATTAGTGATAGAGCAGAAACCATCCTAGAAGTCAAGAAGGTAATTTCAAAAAAGAATTTAATGATACACATGAAGAAAATATAAAGTATGGATGCCATCACAAGGATCGTGATGAAGTTTGACACTCTTAGACAAAAAAGGCCTTCCAAATCTACGGTTATTCATGAAAACTTAATGAAGCGAGGATGATTATGATAAGAAGATGAGAGAAGTGGCTATGGAGCAAGCTAATAATTAGTCCTCTGGGAATTCAACGGGGAAGGTACTTTAAAAAAGCTTTTTAGAACCTTTTTTACTTGCAACGTAGGTAAAACCCTATTTTTAAGCAAGCCTACATTCTCGAGAGGCTTATGAGATATTGGAAGGATGGTGAAGATCAGAATTACCGGAGCGAAATTTTGGGGAAGGATTGGCTGATTCTTTGTGAAAACAATTTGTAGTAAAAATAGAGCGATCAAAAGGTTAAAGAGCGATACTGATTTTGCGGTAGAAAACATAGACGGTTAAAAAGCATCAAGCCGATTAAAGAGTCTCGGTTTAAAAGTCAAATTTAAAGTCAAATCATAAATTACAAAGCGAGAGATAAATTGCCAACGTAAAGGACACTCCACTCTAACAAACAACCTTTGTTGAGCAAACGACCAAGAGAGAAATCTACAACAAATTAAAGACAACAAACATTATTCAATAAAAGAAGGGACAATTGAATTCAATAAAAGAAGGGACAACTTGCATTACTTAGATAGTTGTCTCTATCTTCTGCATGAAGATATTTATTTTTCCATGAATAATTCCTAAGTTTGTTTTAGGATATTTTTTGTAAGATTTTTTGTATAAATACTTCACGGCTCAAAGTATTGAGTGTGGATGAATTGTTGAACATTTCTATAGTTGTACTATTAGGCGAGGGTGATTGTACCAATTTAAAGTCAACGGTAGTTAAGCAATAAACATTTATATTCTGATTCATATGTTGGGCCACTACAATGAAGTACTTTCTATTTATTCAATTGTTTCTTTCTGATTTTCAAAATACTTGTATGTTTTCATCTAAATAATATATCGGGAATGTTATTTCAAAATATGTTTAATTACACTGTCTTGAGCTGTTTATGTTCCCCTGTTTTCCACTAATATTGAGATTAGGGGTATTAATTGCTCCCTAGTTTCAATTGACCTCTATCTTTTAACTCATTATCCAGATTTTAGAACCCTTGATTGCTCTCTTACCCCAATTGAAATCATTTTTTACCATGTTTGAAGATCAGAAACTATTGACTATCTTGACTTGTAAACATTTCCTTTAGACCTTGATCACGATCGACTACTTGACACAGTAGCTCCAGTAGCCCAATGGTAAGTAGGCCTACAATATCATCTAGTAATTTCACCACCAAACCAAATCCAAATCCAAATCCCAAGTAATCTATATAGCCTAAAAACAATTAAAATCAACAAAGGTAAATCACTAGAGAGCCCTCTCTGACATTAGGAAAGGTTCGAATCTTAAAGGCTTAAAAGTAGGTTTTTGGACACCTCTAATATTCTTTAGCAAAATCAAACATCTAATTATTGGAGTGATAACATAGATGTAATGTGAGAAAGTTTGTAAACATTTTGTAATGTGGCCTCAATTGTAAATATATTTGCTTAATAATTATCCTTACACTCTAAACGTGGATTTACACATTTACGAACACCGAAAAAGAGGTATAAATAAAACATTTTATGCGACTCAAGAGAAGTATGGTAAATAAAAATATAAATAAATAGAGGTGAAGCCTATGGGCTAAATACCATGGGACAAATTATAATTAGTACCATGGGAAAAATACTACTTATAAAAAGGTATGGTAAATAAATAAATATAAAGAGGTATTAAATTGTGGTAAATAAATAAAAATATATAAAATAGGATTAGAAATCAACATGTCTAATTATATACCAAGCCTATGGAGCTAAATTCCATGGGCCAAATTATTATTAATACTACATGCAAAAAAAACATCATTAAGCTAATATTATTATTAAAATATTATTATTAGTATTATTATTATTATTAAATATAATATTCATATTAATATATTATAAGATTAATATTCTTAAATTTAATAAATTTGGATTAATACAAGATTAAATTTTTTATATTATAATATATAATAATATATCATGATATATATTAAGTCTACATATATATGGGAGGGAAGAACAAAGACATAGAGTGATAGAGGTGGAGAGATAAGGGGAGTGACAAGGAAAGATGGAGATAAACATAAGGAGGGAGGAGAGGAGGAGGAATGAAGAGAGAGAGGGAGAGGAGAGAGAGGTAGAGAAGGGTAAGAGAGGGAGACACAAAGATGATGTGGGGAGAGAGAGGAGTGAAGGAGGAGTGATAGTGAGAGGATTGGAGGGAAGAGAGAGAGAGAGAGAGATAGAGAGAGAGGAGAGAGAAAGGGAGAGAGAGGAAGGATGAGAAAATTTGGAGAGAGAGGAGAGTGATGGGGGAAGAGAGAGGTAGGAGAGAAAGGGAGAGGGAAGGACAAGAGAGGACTTGAGAGAGGAGGAGAGAGGAAATGAGAGAGGAGGAGAGAGTGATGGATAGAGATATTGAGTTGGAGGAGGGGTTTGGGTGGGAGGAAGAAGAAATACATAGAGAGTGAGAAGTGGAGAAAGAGAGGGAGTGATAAGGGAGAGATGGAGATAGAATCTTACATTTTGGCGGCCAGATAAAGAGACAAGAGGAGATATGGAGAGAGGTGGGGGGGTGGGGGGGAGGGATAGAGAAGGAGAGAGGAGGGATATACTAATAGATTTGGAGAGTGAAGAGATAGAGAGATAGGTGGGAGGGAAAGGGAGAGAGAGGAAGTAAGAGAGAAGGATGTGAGAGAGTTGAGTGAGGGAAGCGAAAGAGAGATGGGAGTTAGCGGGGGAGAGAGAGAGGGATGTAGAATAAATACACCAGAGGAGAAAGTGGAGACGGTAGAGAGGGATTGATAAGGAATATGGAGAGAGAGGAGAGAGGACATCGGTAGGAAAGAGATAGAATCGAGGGAGAGGGAGAAGAAGGGGAAGATAATGATATATATACAGAAAGTGAAGAGAGGGAAGAAAGAGATGGATAGGAGAGGGAGGGACAAGAGATTGATACATATGGAGTGATAGGGTATGTGTGTTTGATAAGAAGTACGATAGAGAGACAAAGAAGGGGAGATGGAGGGGGAGATATAGATATATATGTAGGGAGAGAGGAAAAATATTTCTTGCACTAGATGCATTGATTTCAATGTAGATGGTGATTTCTAATCCTATTTGATTGTTTTTACTAGATGCATTGATTTTAGTGTATATTTATTTATAATGATATTTATTGCTTTCACTAAATGCATTGATTTCAATGAAGATGATTTCTAATCTATTTGATTTATTGCACTAAATGCATTGCTTTCATTTTAGATGGTGATTTCTAATCATATTTGATTTCTTGCACTAGTTCATCGTAACCCAATTGATTGTAAAATTTCCGGAAAGTGACAGAAGGCACCTAATGATCATTAAGCTCCGGGATATAAGTATATACAAATCTCATCAAGAAGGAACAGATCTCTTATATTAATAAAGAGGCAGAGCATCTTCTCCACCTTTATAAAGTTGTGCCCATAAAGTTTTGGTGGAATGTGATTTTTGGCAAACTAAAGATAATCATGCTATCCCCTTAGAAAATTAGGATGTCTTATGAAGTTGTATAATCTAGGTTTACCTGTAGGCACCATATCAAACACTTATATTAAAGGAAGATATATTCTCTCTGGAAGGCGATTGATCAGAGTTAATAAGCTCACTAATGGGAAGCAAAAGATATTGAAGGATACTAGAGTTGAGATATTTAAAATGGGAATATTTATCCTCCTCCTCATCTCCACAAGCTTCTCAGTGTGGTAAAGAATGGCTTCCCTAAGCTTTGGACATAGTACCCACTAGTAATGGGGACAAAAGTGATCCCTCTAGCTACAATTCTATTATGATCGGCCACATCCTAACCAAGCTACCTGGGATCATTTTGGAAAGAAGCAGCCCTTGGCTTGAAACCATGAAGCAAAGGGATAAAGGGAAAGTTGGTTTTAGGAGACATCATTGACTATCTACCACCTTGTCACTCTAAGGATCATTACGAGAGGGAATGTCGCAATGGCTAAGTCAAATCTACTTCTACTATTTTGTGGACTTTGAAAATCTTGAAACCTTTGTTCCTCAAGATAGATTTGGGAGAGACTTGAAGAGATCATGATTCCTCATGAGCCGGGATTGTTGGCTCACTCTACGAGGTTGTCATTTTTCAATATTAAAACCAACAAGGGTGAACTAAATATATTAAATTTAATATCGGGGTTAAGAAATGGTCTCCCTATCCCCTAACCCTTTTGGTATTTACATTGATAGGCTAGAGGGAGTGTCTAGAGGCGATTTTTCCAAAGGAGTACCGAGCTCGTTAGTATAATCGTTACTCTTCTCCTTTATGTTATTGATAACTCGTTCTTCAGAAAAATCCATGATGACCTACACAAGCGACTTAAGACTCTTCATGTCTCTTGTTAAGCCTTCAATATGGGTATGACGATTAATACTAATACCACAGATAAAATCATGTTCATTAAAATCCAAAAATATCATCCATGATAGTTTCGTCTATGATAACCATTGTCTAGAGTAGGTTTCTTAGAGTATATATATTTGGGTATTGACTTTCTCATTAGCTCAACTTGAATTACAACATCAAAAAAAAGGCTATCAAAGGTTGGAAAGCTTATTAAGACTTGAAAGCAGTGAAGTTGGTTGATCTTTTCATTTAGAGTAAAAAAAGGTTCTTCTTTGAGACAAATCACTATTGTCTTATACGAATGTGAAGTTTCGGTTGTAGTATATCTAGGGAGTCATGGAGAAAGATTGAGATGATTCAAAAGAAATTCATAACCTATAACCTCAATGCTCGAGTAAAATATTCCCTATCTTATCATCTTGATCTAATTTGGCATGTCCCCTCACTAAAAGTGTGGTTATGTTTAGATATGTGATGTATAAGAAGAAGCTTTATAACATGGAATCCAGGAGGCTCCAAAAAATTTCTTCTTGATAATGAAAGCCCCCATAGCCTCAAGCATGGGTAGCATAAGGATACTTAGCCTTGTCTCAACCATTGGGGGATTAAGGAGGAGATCATCATGGGAAGCAAGGATAGTGTCAAAAATCCATACTAGCTGCCTCCAATTTTAAAGGACAAGCTCTGGGATGATAAGGATTTGGTGGTAAAAGGAAGCTAAGATAATATAAGAGGTGATCAAACCCACCCTTGATAGCTAGAATTATCTTTGTCTTGTTGACTAGCACCTAAGAATAAAATGAACATCGCTAGGATAATAACTAATTCTCATGAGCTTGAAGTGGAACCGAATGGTGGTCTATTCTGAGCTCTCTGAGGAGAAGATGGGAATTTTCATATTTGCGATACTAAGATGGTGGAAAGATTAAAAATAGTTCATTTTATACTTCTAGAGGCTCTTACTCACATTCGCTTTCAATTTCCTATCATCGACCACACCTCCAATATGCGACTTGTTAAGAGACAACCTTTATAGTGATCTTAGAAGCGCTTCTTTCCCTTCTCCTTGATCAGAAACAAGATTTAAGAAACAGTTAGACTCTTTTATTTTCTTGAGGTCTAGTAAACAACATTCTTGAGTGGATGTTAATTTGTCATCATACAAATATTCATATGACATGAAAAAAACAATTTATTTTATACCTTATACTTAAATATAAATGTCAATTAAAATAAATTTAAAAATACTTTAATTTTGAATCTATTTATATATTTAAAAATATATTAAGAAACTAATACTAAGGGTAACCTTGCATATTATACTTAATTGCATTATAGAATGTAGCTGCATTGTAAGCTTAGTAACTGCTTGCATATTATACTTGTTAATAATTGCATCGAGAAAATGTCGATTGTGAGCTATGTGTTGGAAAAGACGTTATGAAAAAGCTCCAGTAGCAGTTAGGACTACTATCTTGACTTAATACCTTCTCCTCTCTAAAATTGTTTATCTACAACATTAAAAATTAGCCCAATACTCAAAATAACAGTAGGAACCCGCTAAAGTAAAACCAAAAAATTTAGGTTTGTATGTACAATGAGCATTTGATTATATCTTCTATGCAATATTTGCGAGAAATATTTTTAATTATATATATAGCATGAAAAAATAAAACAATGTGATTAATATATCATTGCAGAAAATAATGAAGAATATGAATATTAAAATTCCTGAAATGAAAAACAAAATCAATTCCTGACTTTTTTATTTCATGCCACATAATTTTCAATATTATTAGAGGAGAAGTAATTTAAGAATATTTCATGAAAAACATGGTAAATAATCTTAATTATATTAATTATAATTTGATGAAGAAAAGGAAAACACAAATACACATAAAATAATTTTCTATTTATAAAACTTCTCATCTACCTACAACCATCTAGAGAGTTGTGGCTCTTTGCCCATGACAGTGACACAACCCGGTGTGAATAAACACCAAACTTACTAATGCTTCTAACATAATTCAATCTAATGCTAATATAATGTGGTTTAAATTTATAGATTTGAAGGCTCAATTGCTTGTATTGACCATCCAAAAAACCATCTCAAACTTTTAAACTTTATGAGGAGGGTTTTATATTTTTTTTAAATGTAACAAAATTCTTAACCATAAAAATTTACTCCCACTTTATCATGGAATTCTTAATCTGTAAAAAGACTTTGCTATAATACCATGGGTCAACACCATGGCTTATTAATATATGCAAAAAACCATAACTTATTTCTTATGACACTTTATATGAATTTAATTAAAGAGAAAGAAACAAACTTTAGTCTAATTTGTGTATACTATTAAAAATATTTCAAATATTTTATGGGTGTTGAATCCCTACCATCAATAAATTAAAAATCTGGAAAGCCCTATTCCATCCTAAACATACCTAACCATAAATATATTGTGGTTGTTTTGTAAATATTAAATAATATTTTAATATAATATATTACGTATTCATAATTAAATTTAAGATTAGCAAACTCTCTATAGATTTAATAATTGATTTAATTTTGCATAATTTATGGAATATATATGCATAATTGATTTGATTTTAATAATTTTATTTTAAAAAGTTAAGATATCTGATTTATCAAGATTTTATTAGTTAAAATATATTGTAAATGAAACAAGATGAAACCGTTAGAGTGATATTGAATATTATAAGTGTTGTATAAATTAGAACCAATAAAAATGTAAAACCTAAAATAAAGAAATTCAAAGTTCAACATGGTAAACAAATTGTTTGGGATACGGTGGATAATTGCTCAAATTGGAATTTCATATTTGATAACATGACAACATTTTGTCCTCATGACAAACATTAGCCCTTCTCCTCCTCCAAGAGAGAAACCACAATAGATTATTCTAGTGACCATTATTAGTTTAACATTGACTAATGCAATTTTATAATGTTTAACTTTTTAAAACTACATTTTTAATATTAAAAAAATCATTTTCAAATATTTGACTAGACCATGAATTGAAGGTCTTATTACAAACTTTGCACAATATAATGCCATGTACAATTCATGTCTAACATATTTTTATCTACATAGCTTTTGGATATTGTTGCAATATTTATGCATGATTTTTAAATAATTGTGCGGTGATTTTATTCATAATTTTTCAAAAGAAAACAATCCCCAACATATTACTTCCGACCATAATTTAAGAAGTCTTTGCATAAAAATAAAAATAAAATAAAAAATAAAAATATGAATAAAGTGTAAATGTGTAATTCCTATTATTTATGTAGAATGAAATTGTAAATCTATAGATATCTCTCATTTTATTTAATTCATGCCAAATCATGACTTCCCGCTGCTAATATAGCATTGACTAATGTTATAATGTTTTATATAATTTTTAGCATAATTTATAATTTCAATGACAAATACTAAAATTTGCCCTACAAGTCTATGTGTGCAACACTTTTTAAATGAAGTGTTAATTTTGCATTCAATACATTTATATAATATCAAAATTTGTATCTTTCTCTTTGGTGTTTCCTTCTCTCCTTCTTCCGAGTAATAATAATAATAGTATAAGGCACTCAAATTGTCTAAGTTTTAATCTTGAATTATTACAATTACAGTGTGCCCAAATATATCTAGACTAAACTCACATATTTGTATTTCTAGTTTAAATAAGGATTTCTGTGATTTCTGGAATTTTAGTTCAATTATAAAAAATTATTTAATCTTTATGGAATATTCTAAAATATTTTTAATAAAATGACAAATTAAAGTCCAAATTTATCTTAAAAACATCTATGTCTTGTTTAGCCTTTTAATTGAAGTGATTAAATAAAATAAAGAATCATAAGAAACATGAGTTATGGTTTTTGAAGTGTGTTATTAGAACCTTTGTGTTATTGTAACAAATTTTTTTATACATTAAGTATTCACAATAAAGTGGTAATGAATTTCCATAATTAAAAAACTGTTAATTTTTTTTTTAAATATATATATATATATATATATATATATATATATATTAAATTTTTATAATAATTAATAATAAAATTTTAAAATAATTATAATTTAATTAATTTTAATGATTTTTGATAAATCATAAAATAAATATTTTTAATCTTTATAAATATTTATATAGTTGATCTAATCGATTTTATGTCACTAAATAACTACATACAATTGTAAAAAAAAAGCGGGGGCATTACATTCACATATACAGAATGACAACACAGAAACAAACATCAAAACAATGTATCCAACTACATTCACATATTCAGAGAATGGAGAAAATGATTATACACTCCCCAAGTTTGTATTGAAGTTCCCAGTCGCTAGCACCACCATCAGTGTGAACATGTCTTACTATTATATAAGATGTAGAATTTGCATCCATCTTAGGGTCTTTGATGTTCAATATTTGAATTTGATGGTGGAGTAATTTAATTATTTTACTATAGAATAAGTAAAATTTATGCAAAATTATACTTACTATAGTTTTTTAATCAAAAATATACAAATTATACTTATCATAATTTAATCAAATATAATTAATAGATGTATATAATTTGAAAATCAAAATATTAAGTAATTTTCAATTTTAGATATACTAATTAAATATTTACTCATTTTAAATATATAATATATATATATATATATTATATAGATCTATATTTATTTATATTTTGTTGTACTAATAAAATATGATACAACAATTTAATTATTTAGTTTGATTTTGTTTTTAAAAATAAATTATTATTATTATATATAAGTGATCATAGTATATATAGTCCACTTGCACTAATATTTATCTTCAAATCATAAACATTCACAAAAAAAACAAAAAAATATAAGAATATGTTTATTTATTTAAAAAATTAAATTAAAAAAAAAAGCAGAAACAACAAATATTTGATTATTTATTTATTCTTTTATTTTAAAAAAATAATAACAATATAACTATTCATTTCTTTTAAACTTTATATATATATATATATATATATATATATATATATATATATATATATATATATTTATAATTTTCATTAATGAGTAAATAAATGTATTTATTTCAATTTTTCAATAAATTTATGACTATAAAAACTAAAATACAAAATGATTATATTAATTTTTATTATATCAATTAAATTAAATAAATAAATCGTATTTATCGTTTAATCCTTTATTATAAGTTGAATTTATACATATTTAGTCTATTTTAAATTAGTTTTAAAAAAAAAATCTATTGAAACTTAATTTTTTAAACTACTTTATGGGAAAAAAATCCCTCTTACACCCTCTTAATGTAAATTCATGTATGAGAATGTATTAAGAATATACACATTATTTTAGAATTTTTGTTTAACTTTTATATTTACAAAAGTGTGTTATATTGTAATCATTTTTGTTTGATTTTTAATTAATTTGAAAATTTTGAAAAAATTTACTAAATATTTTGTAAAATTTAAAAATTAAATTTATTATTGAGAAAATAAAAATAAAAATTTGAATTTTAAAATTAAAAATAAAAATAAAATGTGTAATGATTTGCATTTTTTCTTATTGATTAAGGGATCTACTTCAAAATCTAATTGTTATAAAAAATAAAATTATGTACTCTATCAAACTTTTTCATAAATAAGCAAGGGCATTGTTTTTTTTTTTTTTTTTTTTTTTTTACGAGAAACGGATAGTGTGATATATTAATTTAAACAATGCATAAATCTGCTTACATGATACTAAGCTGATACCCAGTTTCTGCAGCCAGATAAGGTAGCTTTTCACTTGCTACACTAGAGATTTTAAACTATTATACGACGTCACCTCTATCTTCCCCGGTTTGAAAATGCATATAAAGTTGCTCCAATAAAAGACGGTATGCATAATAACATACGGTTAGGGATGGTCAGCCTTCTTCTCCATCTCCCCGAGTAGGACTTGAGGGAGGAACAGCTTTATTAACCCGATGTCGACATCTTTGTTGTTATCTCTTGACATGATAGAATTTGTTTGTGAAAGGATTTAGACGGATTCTTATCTGATCATCAATACAGACCGATCTTAAGTACGAAAGGAGAAGAATTGTTTACAATGGGTTTTATGATAGATTGAGAGTCACCCATCACTATTGCTTCATTGTTTGAGAAATTCAGTTCTTGAACCTTGAAATAGGGCCGGGGCTTCGACTTGAATGTGAAGTGTTGAAGCCTCCCAGAGCATATCTAAAGTTCAGTGCACCTTGACATTTTTAACAATTCCTCTTGCACACAGGCGCACAGGTTACCTTTTCTTTGCCAGTCAAAGAAAAGGATGTTATGCCTACCTTTGTGCAAAAATCCAAGAATTCGATGCATTCGAGGCAATTTGCCAGATATTTTAGTGGAGCGGAGGCCTGGTTATATCGATTGAAATGGAGATCTAGGATAGCGCTCCAAGCGACATCTCTCGGATTACGCCCACATCATTGTTCTCAACACAATCTTTTAACTGTTTTACAGCTAACCAGTTATCGATGTGATCGCTCTTCTTATCTACGAAAATCCTTTGATTTCTTTTATTACATGTTTGCCAACAAATTAATTTAGGAAGCACGCGCCGACCGATTTTAATATGAGCGTTACGAGGAGGGCCTCGAGGACATGAGAGCATCAGTTAACGGTCGATATGCAATTAGGGAGGTAAATCAGTACTCCAAAGAGACCTAAGGCCTCTTTCCAATATGCATAACAAAATTGCAGTTGAGCATCGGGTGTGCATTTGTTTTGCGTTTTCTCCACACGGCCCGGCGGCGAGAGGGGCCAAGATAGCCTCTTTTCTATGGTAAATCATCGGTCAGATTCTGCGGTGACAGAGGAGCAGCTCAGGAGTTGATTTTAGGAATCGAAGGTGGGTTGAGATCCTTTCCAGGTTTCGGATGCGCTAAGATTTGCTAGTACCCACTGAAATTTGTATAGTGCCCGAGGGTCGACCAGACCCACGGGTATCAATTTCTGTTGTTCAAAGAGGCCTTGCCATTTAAGAATGCTAAGAAGGGTAACGTATTCATTGAGTGGAGATTAAGGGCACCTCGATCTTGATCCAACTATGCCAATCTCCATTCTCCCAATAGAAAATATCCTGGTGTTTTGAAACACATACGGACATCCGGTCTTTAACAAAGCAGGGGAACGATCATCGGCCCGGAGGCTCACGGCCCATGATACTATCCTCCCAAATTCTAATGCGCTTGCCATTTCAGAATCAATGCTTGCATCTTGGCTAATTAAGGAGGAAGATTTACACTGAGTTTATGGTCCAATGAGCAGAGTAGCTATGGGATTATTCGAGCAATGCTTTCTACCTTGCAGTATTTTTTCACAAGGCAAGTGAGCCCAACTTAGGATTTAGAGCGATTATCCTCCATAGCAATTTTGTACCCAATGCTATATTTTGCGTGTTAATACTCTTAATTTCAATCCATGCATTAAGGCATGGAAATTTTGTCCCAAATTATTAAAGAGTTTTCTTCTCATTTGCTCACTTTCAAGAATTTTCTTATGTGATCCTCCATTTTCTTCATAATTCCAGCTGGAGCCGGCAAAACAACAAGTAGTAAGTAAGGCTATTTAAGGCTTATAAGCACTCTTGCACAGTTAGGCAGTTGAAGCCCAGGAATGAATCTTAGATTTAAACTTTTCAAATGAGGTAGCAGTCTATATGACACATTTGGAAAATAGGGAGGCCTAAGTACTTGAAGGATGACCAATTCGAGGAGCGGTGAAACCGAAGCAACGGAGATGGCGACGTCTTGGCCAGAGTATTCGGCGAGTAGATATGGCATTTTCCTTTATTGGTACTTCACAGTCTTCACAGTGTAACCCATCTTTGAGTCTTTAGTAGAGAGCAGGAGGGCACCCGGCCAAAGAGGGAATCATCAGCGAATAGCATGATTGCCTCTTTTAATTCCTCTCGCAATGCTCACACCCATTATTTCTTGATCTGCTTGCTTTTATTCGAAAGGAAGTTGAGGACGAAGCTTTGGAGATAAAGAAATGAGAGGGGATAGGGGACACCCTTGCCTCGGTCCTCTAGAAGCTTCCCCGAAGAAATCAATGGCCCTCCCATTCCTGTGGGGCTATCCAAGGCTCCTTGATACAAGCCTTAATCCATTTGATAAATTTAGACCCAAAACCAAATTTACGCAGGGACATCCATCAAGAATCTATGTCTCCTGCTGTCAAAGGCATTTTCAAGATCTAACTTTACAACATAAAGGGCATTGTTACAACTCGGTTAATTTGATTTTAAAAAATGTCGGGGTTGAACGAGATAGACGTGCCATTCAATATTGAGTCTCTCCAACCAAATTGTTTGAAGTGAGCATGATGAAAATGATATAGTATTATTCCAAGATTACAGTCACTTTTAACTTCAATGTGCATGCCACTTATATCACCAGCGAATATGATGGAAAGATTAGAGCGATGATATGATGGGTTAGTAAAAATTTGAGTGATTATATGGATCACGAGAATATTAGTTTATGGATCACAGAATATTTTTATCTAATTCAAATTGTTGTTAGCAATCCAAGTTGCATTTACTTGCAGCCGTTGGTGATGCCGCCCAGATTTGTTTCCACCAAGTCTGTAATGCTCCTTTTTTCATATATATAAAGTTTATATAATTAAAGTTTTACTATTTCAATGTTAAAAAAAATTAATTAATTAATAATTATTAAAATAAATATTTTTATAAATTAATTTAATAATTATTAAATAAATATTTTTAATGTATTATTGAGATATTGTGTAATTTTTTTATTATAATTATTTTTATGATTTATGGTTTTTGGAGATTAGTAACTATTATGAATATTTTTACAGGAAGGTGTTTATTCAAATGATCACTTTTTACAAGCTCTATTATGAAGTCTAACTCTAAAATTGTAGAAAGAATTGAACTCGGGACTTCTTAATAACAAAAAGTAGTTTAAGGGTACTTGAGTGAGGCTTTTTTATTATAATTTTATAAAAGTTAAATAATATTATTAAAGTAGTGAAATTAAATTTTATTTATTTATTTATAGTAACTTTATTCAAAAAGTGCATTAACAATATTCATAGTGAATCCAATCCATAGCCTATTGCAAAGAAAGTGCCTTAACGCTTCTTTAGGGTGAATCAAACTCAGTGTAACACTTCACCGCAGCTAATAAGCTTACCATAGTAAAAAAAAATTTACCATTACGAATTTCAATCAACATTAAATAGGAATAACATCTGACATGGTCCTACATGAACAACACTGCTGGCATAGTTCTGGAGATATCGTGTCATCAGTACTACCTCATAAAATTTGTTGTACTATGGATTTTACAGAATAGACTATTCATGGATCACATTTAACATAATGGCTCGAATAATTAACAAAATCTCAGAACTTGTATGGCCGGTAATTATGCTAACCATTACACATTTAAATGTCATTTAGTAACTTTGGAAATTGGATTGGATTATTAAATGGTCCGACTGGCCTATCGGACCGACACTTGGCATGCCTCTCTCCGTCGATTTCATACGATCTACGGTTCTGGTGCCTAGGGTTCGCAATGACCCTCGGCGCTCTAACCGCTTCGGTCTCATTGTCACTTCTCGCGCTGAGAGTTCTGGAGACAGCGCGGCTCTGCCAGGGTTTGCTTCACTAGGTTTTTCAATGCCTCCGTGACAATGGCGGTGGTGCTGCAACCACAGAGCTAGCCACTCAACACAGGTAACATCTTCTGACTTTTTCATAAGAATTCTCTGCAGTTTTTTTTTTTCGTGAAACAGGGTTGAGTTTCGGTGAGAAACTATCAGAGAAATCTGGTGTTTGTTTAAACCCTGAGGGTTACGACTCTTTTTTGGTTTCTATGCTCTTGAAATTTGTCCACATGCTAACTTCGTTTCTTTTTTATTTGGATTTTTGTAACAGTAGTGGTCCGGTGTTTTGAAAGAGAACCCACAGGTTCAGAAAATTGACAGGTAATCTTTTTTTTAAGAAACAAAACAATTCTTGTCCCGTTACGGGGAGACCCCGCTCTTCGGCTTTGTTGTTTAGTGCTTCTGTTTTCCCCTGTAGAATTCTTTTTTTTCGCTTAACTGAAGGTATCTCTCTCTATTATGACAGGTATCGCCTTGCTTCCTGCCCAGCTCGCAGTTTCTTGTCATTTATCTATACTTGCTCGCGGAAGAAAGGGACTAAACCCCTGCATGCATCTCACAGGTACCGGCCCTCGACAGGAACTGTACCCTTGGATTTCTTTTGGCGAAAACGTTTAATGTCTAATTCTAAGCTCAGGGTTTAGCCTGATATATTCTAGTATGCCGTGCAGGATAAAACCTAGCTCAGGTTTTTCTTGATATTTTAATTGCGGCCTCAGGCCGATGGTTGTATGCTGCTAGACTACTTCTTAATGGGGTTTACATTTGAAGAAAGAACCTGTTAATCTATGCCAGACTGCTATTTTTTGTTAAGTTGAACTTCTTGCACTCAATGTATGTGGGGTTTCTCAGTTATGATTTATGCCAGTTGTAATGCCAGCGCGTTATTCTCAAATGGGCTTTGTTATGGTTTTGAGATAGACTGTGTGTATATGCCGTGAGGCTGTCTACTGTGTCTTTAAACTCTCATTGGTATATTGCGAAAGCTTTGCAAAAGTTATGGGTTCTTATATATCATGAAATAAATGGTTGTTCACTGTTCTCCGCTTCAAATCTCGATTTTACCTGTATCTGCTGATAAGAGTTATTTTATCTGTTGGAGGGTTACTATTCTATGCTACTAGTACCAAAACGTTTGCATTTCCTTACTGTTTATTCTGTTTAAATCTTTCCTACATAACACAGGCGACCGGACCGCCATTTATGTCCGCGTTCCTTCCAAGACGGAGAACGACCAACCCTTTAGCACAGGGTTTCTGGCTCGAAGGGTTAACAGTTCTCCCATCCCACTGTCTATGTTTGTTTTTCCACCATTTGTGTTTTACAGAACTGTCTTACTAGTGAAGTAGACATGGCCAATAATTTAAATTTCAGGCTCTATTGTATAAATACTTCTTCTACAGGAATTTAATCTACGCCTGTACATGACATATTAATGTAAGAAAAGAAAGGAATACTGAATAGATCATTGTTCTTTCTGACTACTGTACATTTCTTCTGTAGAATGTATTTATAGTAATTAATACTTATTTCTAACAACCCTATGATAATGATAACAGAGGAAGAAAGGAATACAGGAAACATTCTCCTTGATAATAGAATTAAGTTTTCTAACCACGGTATCTTCAGGAAATTAAATTCAGAAGTATAGCAAACTAAGCATTTTACTTCTTCTGATTCTTTACTCATCGGTTTCCTGAATCAACTGATGGTAATAATGTGCCTCCCGTCCATGAGCTGACGAACAGTCACGCAGCTCCCCCCGTGCATCAAGTCTGGGTCTTTGAAATTCTCAGAGAACTGGACAGAAACTTAGGACAATCCGGTCCAGTTCTTCCATTATGGGGAAAAACAGGAAGTTCTGGGGAGATCACAGGACGATCCGGTCCAATCTCCAACCCAGTGCACCCTCTGTCTTGAAATACCTTTTACAGGCTAACAGAGTTTCTCTTCCTTCCTCCACAGATCCAACCCCAAACCCTCTCCTGGATTTTCCATTTATCCAGATTTCTATGGGTAACTGTGGGAACTGTTTTTCCAACTAACCAGATCTTGATTTACTTTTAATTTTTATTTTTACCATCATTGTTACTCATGAAACTAATTCACAGTAAATCTTATCAATGTAAAATTTAATTTTGTTCCAATATTCTAATTGAAATAAACATCAGTCTTAATTAATTAAACAAAATAGTCTAACCATTCGTTCCACTAAACCGATGGTTACAGTTTTCCCCCTCTGGATGAGAACACCGTCCTCGGTGTTATTATTCCAGTTCAGTAAAAAGCTCAGGATAAGCTTCACGAACAAAACTTTCGTCTTCCCAGGTAGCTTCCTCAGGTCCAAAGTGCTTCCATTGCACTTTAACCTGGGCGATGGCTCGTTTCCGAAGCATGATTTCCCTCCGATCGATTATACTGTGTGGCTCGACCAGAAACTCCCCGTCTGGTTCTACCTGCACAATAATAAACTTATGTTAATTAAATAAGTTATAATTATCGCATCATCATTTAGTGATCATACTCATCCACTACCTGTATGTTCTGCCAATGAATAATATGCCTGGTATCATGGACATATCGTTTCAGTAACGATACATGAAAAACATTATGCACCCGAATATGACTTGGAAGAGCCAAACGATATGCCACCAGTCCCACTCTCTCCAGAATTTGGAAAGGGCCACAAAATCAGGGTGCTAATTTTGCACAAGACGCCCATCTTAAGGTGCTTTTCTTTGGTTTAATTCTGACATAAACATGATCTCCAACTGCATATTCACGATAAGACCTTTTCTTATCTGCATACACTTTCTGCCTGTCCTGTGCTGCCTTCAAGTTCTGTCGGATTTTCCTCACCTCAGCTTCCATTTCTGCTAACATATCTGGTCCTAGCATGAGTTTATTCTCGGGGCTGCTCCAATTGATGGGAGTCCTGCATTTCCGACCATAAAGTGCTTCGAACGGACTCATTTTTAATGATTCTTGGTAACCGTTGTTGTAGGCGAACTCTATCAAATGTAGATACTCTTCCCATTTAACTGGTTTTGTTGCATGACATACATTATCAGCATGTCTTCCAGTACCTGGTTCACCCGCTCTATCTGGCCGTCCGTTTGCGGGTGGTATGCAGTACTAAAATGTACTTGAGTTCCTAGTCCTGAAAACAGTGTCTTCCAGAAGGCTGATGTGAATTTTACATCCATGTCCGAAATAACAGTCTTAGGTATGCCATGGAGTCTGAAGATCTCACGCATAAATAAGTCTGCTATTTGTACTGTCTTATAGGTGGACTGAACAGGTATGAAATATGCTGACTTACTTAGTCTATCCACAACTACCATTATGGAATCATTACCTCTCTTTGACCTTGGTAGCCCGGTGATGAAGTCCAATGAAATCACCTCCCATTTCCACTCAGGAATGGGTATAGGTTGCATTAATCCAGCTGGATGCCGATGCTCCACCTTTACTTGCTGGCATTCCAAACATTTGGTTAAATAGCTGGCTATTTCCTTCCTCATGCCTGGCCAACAGTAATCCTTTCTGATGGCTGTCAGCATCTTCTGATACCCCGGATGACCAGCGTAATTTCTTCTGTGATATTCATCCAGTATCATAGTTTTTAATTCCACTCTATTTGGAATGACTATTTTCTTCTTAAAAACCAGCAATCCGTCCTGATTGATCTCATACTCCCCTTGTTTCCCTTGACCTTCAGATTCTTGGGTTTGCTGCCACAAATATTTATACTCCGGATCCTTGTCTTCTTCTTCCCTAATTTGATCTAGAAATCTGGTTTCCACCTGGTTAACGTATAATTCATAAATGCCATGCACCTTCCTGCTCAAGGCATCTGCAACTTTGTTCTCCATTCCTTTCACGTGCTGCAGATCAATTTCAAACTCACTCAGAAAAGCATTCCACCTTGCTTGTCGGGAGTTTAAATCAGTTTGTTTAAAATAGCTGGTTAGGCTACTATGATCTGTCTTTAATACAAATTTTTTCCCAAGTAAATAATGTCTCCACACCCGAAGTGCGTGCACAACTGCAGTCAGCTCTAAATCATAGGCTGAATACCGTTGTTCATGATCTTTTTAACTTGCGGGATTCGTATGCAACTACCTTTCCTTCTTGTGACAAAACAGCCCCAACACCTTCCTTGCATGCATCTGTACAAACCTCGAATTCTTTGCCTGGATCTGCCACACTTAACACAGGTGCTGTTGTCAGCAACTGCTTCAATCTTTCAAAACTATCCTGGCACTCTTTGGTCCACTTAAAGATTTTCCCTTTCCTTTGCAAGTAGGTAATAGGAAAAGCTATCTTTGAGAATCCTTTTATAAATCGCTGGTAATAGCCAGCGAGACCCATAAAAGATCGTATATCTGCCACATTCTGTGGCACCTTCCACTCCATAATAGTCTTGATTTTCTCTGGGTCTACAACTATGCCCTTTTCAGATATTACGTGTCCAAGATACTGTATCTTTTCTTTAAAGAAGTCACATTTACTGAATTTCGCATACAATTGGTGCTTCCTAAGCATCTCCAGCACCATTCGCAAGTGTGCCTTGTGTTCTTCCGCATCCTTAGAATAGATCAGTATATCATCAATAAAAATTAACACAAAGTTGTCCAAATAAGGATGGAATACACTATGCATCAGCCTCATGAAGGTGGCTGGTGCATTAGTTAACCCAAAAGGTAGTACCACGAATTCGTAGTGGCCATACCTTGTACGGAAGGCAGTTTTGTGGATATCTTCATCTTTGATCCAGATCTGGTGATAACCGGATCGCAAATCGATCTTTGAGAACACCATGTCCCCTCTCACCTGATCAAACAAGTCATCAATACGAGGTAGAGGATACATGTTCTTAACAATTAGCTTATTTAACTGTCGGTAATCCATGCACATGCGCATGGTTCCATCCTTCTTTTTAACAAACAATACGGGTGCTCCCCAGGGTGACACACTGGGTCGAATATACCCTTTATCCAACAATTCCTGAAGCTGCATCTTAAGTTCAGTCAGTTCTGGTACACTCATACGGTAAGGAGTCTGTGAAACTGGCGAGGCTCCTGGCAGCAGTTCTATTGTAAAATCAACTTCTCTTTTTGGTGGTAAACCTGGTATTTCTTCAGGAAATATATCCTTAAATTCCTAAACTACTGGTATATTTTCTAACACAGCAGCTTTATTGTTAGACTCAGTTAATCCAACTTGTATAGCATACAGTTGGCATCCCTTCCTTATACATTTTCCCATCTGGGAAGCTGTAATTGGACGCAGATTTACAGGCTTCTTTATGCCTTGAATCTCTTGACGAGTACCATTATGATCTCTGTAGTAAACTATCTTTTCCTTACAGTCTATAAGAGTCCAATGCTTCTCCAACCAATCCATACCCAATAAAATATCATAAGACCCCAAAGGCAGAATATTTAAATCTACTACCAGCTGCTGCCCGCCAACTTGCAGTGCACATTCCGGTATCTTGGCACTAACCTTTCTTTTAGCTCCTGTGGCTAACTAGACCAACCAGGTTTTTTTGAACTTTTGACTTGACAGTTTACAGACTTCCACTAGTTTAGGACTTATATAACTCAAACTTGCCCCCGGGTCTACTAAAATAGAAACAGTTTGGGATAGAAATTTACCTTCCAGTTCTATCATGGTAGGCTGAAAATCCGCTTGCCAGTCCTCCAGTGCAGCATTGATTCTGGGTATACTCTGAGCAACATCTCCCACAGTAGAGGCTTCTTGCAAGTTATTTACTGCCTCAGTTTTACCACGCTGTGGGCAATCCCGATAGTAATGCGCTGCCCCGCAGCCCCAACACTGCAGAGGTGGCCTCTGATTTTTTGGCTGCTCAGGTTTACTTGAAGCTTCCACCATTTTGTCTTCCCCAGGCCATCTAACCCGCTGGTGATTCCTACCGAATTGTTTATTGATTGAATTCCTGGCGGTATTTCGGAAATTACTGGTTTTCCCCCTCTTTGAACCAGCATTGTTTCTGTTGTCCTTCCTTGGTTGCCATCCTTTTCCGGAATCTATCTTGTTTTTCGCTTGCTGATAGCATAGCCTTGCTTTCCTGATAGCGTCATCCATTGTCTTGGGATTCTCAAATTCGATACGCTCCTTCATCTGGACAGGTAAACTGCTCAGAAATCTTTGAAATTTGGCTTTCTCTTCTCTTAAGTATGGTAAATAACGCAGTAATGAAGTAAACTTGGTGATGAACTCATCCATGGTCAGCTGCCCCAGCCTTAAATCATGAAATTCTCGGGCCTTTTCATCATAAAAGCGTTCAGTTAGGTACTTATCCTTAAAGTACTGTTGGAATTTTTCCCATGTCACATCTTGATCCTCAAATCCCTGTACGTTCTTCACTTCTTCCCACCATAAGGTGGCTTTGTCTTTTAACTGATAAATGGCCAACCGTGCTTTAAGACCACTGTCATAGTCATACACCTGGAAATATTTGTTCATGTTAATCAACCAGGCTTCCGCCACCTCCTCCTTCTCTCCATCGAATGTAGGTGGCTTTATCTTTCTGAATTCTCCGTGTAACTCCACCTTCTGCCTTTTACTGGCTTTCCGTTCATTTTCATTTTTCGATTCCGCCTCGTTAAAATTTCTATGAGGATTTCTTTGCTGTGATATACTTCTTTCTCTTTGGTTCATATCTTGTTCACCTGTTTGCTGATCGTCCCTTTCCTGGAATTCCCTGCCAGCACTGGGATTCTCATTTCTTTGATTCTATTTGTCGGAAAGGCTTTTTAAAATCCTTTCTTGCTCCTGCATCATTCTAGCATTTTCCTATTGTACCCTATCCATCTCTTCCTGCAACTGTTGTACTGTATGTAGCAGGATGCGAGTCTGATGTTGCTGCTCCTCCATCAATCTATTAGATCTCTGATGCTGCTCTATTCCCAGCTGAACCCACATTTCAGGGTTTCCCTCTGGTGGAGGCTGCATTTCTCCGATATTTCGCTGTAACGATTGTGATTGTGAAGGTGTCCGTCTCATCTGTCCTTCCAACTAATTATGTGACTGTGCAGGAGTGACATACAAAATTTTTTAACGTTAGTTGGCCCAATAGGGCTCCATAGTTGTAACCGGCTCTGATACCACTTGTAACACTTAACACAGCATAAGCTTACCATAGTAAAAAAATTTACCAATATGAATTTCAATCAACATTAAATAGGAAGTAATCATCTGACATGGTCCTACAAGAATTACACTGTTGGCATAGTCCTGGAGATATCGTGTCATCAGTACTACATCATAAAATTTGTTGTACTATGGATTTTACAGAATAGACTATTCGTGGTTCACATTTAACATAATGGCTCGAATAATTAACAAAATCTCAGAACTTGTATGGTCGGTAATTATGATATCCATTACACATTTAAATGTCAATTAGTAACTTTGGAAATTGGTTTTGATTATTAAATGGTCCGACTGGCCTATCGGCCCGACACTTGGCTTACCTCTCTCCGTCGATTTCTACGCAAGTGACTTGCTTGCCTGGGCCCAGGGTTCGAATGCCCTCGGCGCCCTAACCGCTTCGGTCTCATTGTCACTTCTCGTGGCCGAGAGTTCGAAACAAACAAGGCTCGCTGTGGTTTGCTTTACCGGGTTTTTTTTTTTTCAATGCCTTCCGTGACAATGGCGTGGTGCCGCATCCGCGCAGCTAGCCGCTCAACACGGTGTCACACTTCCGACCTTTTCATAAGAATTCTCTCAGCTTCTTTTTTTCGTGGAACAGGTTGAGTTTCCTATAGGAACTAGCAGAGAGGTCCGATGTTTGTTTAAACCTCGAGGGTTACGCTCATCGGTTTCTAAGCTTTTGAAATAATTTTGTTCCACAAGCTAACTTCGAAGTTTCTTTTTGAATTGGGTTTTTGTGAGCGTAGTAGTCCGGTGTCCGGAAAGAGAACCTACGGTGTTCGCAAATCGACAGGTAATTTTCTTTTTAAGAACAAGACAATCTTGTCCCGTTACAGGGGAACCCCGCCCTTCGGCTTTGTTGTTTAGTGCTTCTGTTTTCCCCTGTAGAATTCTTTTTCGCTTAACTGAAGATCTCTTTCTCCATTATGACAGGTATCGCCCTGCTTCCTGCCCAGCTCGCAGTTTCTTGTTGTTTATCTACACTTGCTCGCGGAAGAAAAGGACTAATCCCCTACATGCATCTCACAGGTACCTGCCCTCGACAGGAACTGTACCCTTGGTTTTCCTTTGGCGAGAACGTTTAATGTTTAATTTCTAAGCTCAGGGTTTAGCCTGATATATTCTAGTATGCCGTGCAGGATAGATTCTAGCTCAGGTTTTTCTTGATATTTTAATTGTGGCCTCATGTCGACGGTTGTATTCTGCTAGAATACTTCTTAATGGGGTTTACATTTGAAGAAAGAAACCTGTGAATCTATGCCGAACTGCTATTTTTGTTAAGTCTAACTTCTTGCACACAATGAATGTGGGGTTTCTCTGTTATGATTTATGCCAGTTGTAAATGGCAGTGCATCATTCTCAAATGGGCTTTGTTATGGTTATGAGATAGACTGTGTGTATACGCCGTGAGATTATTACTGTGTCTTTAAACTCTCATTGGTATATTGCAAAAGTTTTGCTCACGTTATGGGTTTTTATGTATCATGAAATAAATGGTTGTTCACTGTTCTACGCTTCTATTCTCGATTTTACCTGTAATTTGCTAATGAGAGTTATGTTATCTATTGGAGGGTTACTATTCCGTGCTACTAGTACCAAACGTTCGCATTTCCTTACTATTTATTCTGTTTAAATGTTTCCTACATAACACAGGCGACCAGACCGCCATTTATGTCTGCGTTCCTTCCAAGACGGGGAATGACCAACCCTTTAGCACAGAGTTTCTGGCTCGAAGGGTTAACAGTTCTCCCATCCCACTGTCTGTGTTTGTTTTTCCACCATTTATATTTTACAGGACTATCTTACTGGTGAAATAGTCATGGCCAATAATTTAAATTTCAGGCTCTATTGTTTATACACTTCTTCTACAGGAACAGATCTACGCCTGTACATGACATATTAATGTAAGAAAAGAAAGGAATACTGATAGATCACTGTTCTTTCTGACTACTGTACATTTCTTCTGTAGACTGTATATATAGTAATTAACACTTATTTCCAACAACCCTATGTTAACGATAACAGAGGAAGATAGGAATACAGGAAACATTCTTCTTGTTAACAGAAATAAATTTTCTAACTATGGTATCTTCAGGAAATTAAATTCAGAAGTATAGCAACTAAGCATTTTACTTCTTCTAATTCTTTTACTCATCTGGTTCCTGAATCAACTGATGGTAATGATGTGTCTCCCGTCCATGAGCTGACGAACAGTCACGCAGCCCCCCCCCGTGCATCAAGTCTGGGCCTCTGAAATTCTCAGAGCACTGGACAGAAACTTAGGACAATCCGGTCCAGTTCTTCCATTATAGGAAAAAAACAGGAAGTACTGGGGAGATCACGGGACAAACCGGTCCAATCTCCAACCCAGTGCACCCTCTGCTCCGAAACACCTTTTTCAGCTTAACAGAGGTTCTCTTCCTTCCTCCACAGATCCAACCCCAAACTCTCTCCTGGATTTTCCATTTATCCAGAGTTCTATGGGTAACTGTGGGAACTATTTTTCCAACTAACCCAGATCTTGATTTACATTTTACTTTTTATTTTTACCATCATTGTTACTCATGAAACTAATTCACAGTAAATTTTATCAATGTAAAATTTAATTTTGTTCCAATATTCTAATTGAAATAAACATCAGTTTTAATTAATTAACAACATAGTCTAACCATTCGTTCCACTAAACCGATGGTTACAATTAGATTGATTGCTCTATTCATAATATTTAGTGGGAAATAGGAAGACAACATAGGTGAAATAGATGTATCCATTGGGAAATAGGAAGACAACATAGGTGAAATAGATGTGGTTGGAGATGTATCAGGGTCTAGAGTAGCTAAGGAGTAATTTGACTGACATTATAATCAATAGAAGCTCAAGAATGGTGGTCACTATCGTTGCCTATAGGATTCCAATAAAAAATGGGTTTTATACTATTTCATAACAAGGTTTTTTAATTTCATTTTTCATATCATTGTTATCACAACATTGATGAAAATGAAATATTATTACATTCCTCACAAAATGTAGCTTTCCTTTCTCCATCAAGTACCTATGAATCTTCTTAGGGACATCTCCTACAAATTATGTACAACTTATAAATAGTGAATTAGAGAGTGTATTTTCCATATATGGTGAATTTTTTCTCATAGAAATTGTAGACTATATTACTTCTACAAAGTGGCAGGTTGTGCTTATTATAGACTTGTGTGTGGATTTCTTCTTTCGCAGTAGCATTTTCCACCATTTAGGTTAAACGGGGACAATGTGTCATACAACTTCCATACTCCACCACCCAACATTTCCATTGCACTTCCCACAACATATACATATTTTGGGTACAGTAATTTCAAGTGTTGTAGTAATTCCACTTCCCACCACTTAACTTAGGTGTGGTAATTTCAATTATCATAGTAATTCTACTTCATACCACATAGAGATTGACAATAATTTCAATTTTCTTAGCAATACCACTTCATAACATGCAGGCCTAGTAATTTGAGTGTACTACCCACCACTATGATACATGTGGTATCTATCTCTAAATAGATATTTAGGCATAGTAACTCCACTTCCCACCACTTTATAAATGGAATAATTATTATTATTATTATTATTATTATTTTATGTTTTCTACTTACCACAAAAATGTCATATATGCCATTCTAGTTCCCATTAATCATCATATTAAACTGAGCTAATAATTTTTTAGACATATTCTCTAAAAATAATTTTTTAAACCTACATTAAATCATGGATCAGTGCATACAAGGAAGCTAATCCAATGAATATGATTCATTGATACATAAGATACTAAGAGAATATGTAAGTATCATTAATTCTACACCCTTACATGAAGGTTTGTAATTAAAAAAATAAAAAAAATATTATAATTATTTTCAATATATAATATTTAAGTAATAAAAAATTAAATATGAATGAAGTATTTTAATAAATTTTATCCATATTTACATCGATTGGCATTTTCTTTGTTGACTTGGGGTGTGGAAAAACACTGTTCTTTTTTCCCTTCTACCCAATTAAATTTGGCCATGTGTATTTGTCCTTATCCTTAACTAATGAAAATTTTCCATTTGACCAGACTGTTTTCCGCCCACTTTTTCCCATGCCTCCATGTTTTTGCGGCTCATCCTCGGCCATACCTATTTCTGCACCCGCCATACCTGTTTGTACTATTTCTACAGCTCATCCTCCATCCTCCACCATACCTGTTTGTCCAGGTCATCCTATGCCATAGCTTTTTGCAAACACTCTCCAATGCATGTGGGATTATTTGACAACATTTTTGTTGGCTCTGTTGTTATTTCGTTCATTGAATTTTGTGTGTTTTTCCCTTTCCCTTTATGTTTTGTTGTATGAGAGGTGTTGTGATTTGGGATCGAAGAGAGGTCATTCTGGTCTTTTGGCTTGTGATGTTCAGTTCTCTCAAGTGTCACATTGAGGACTCCATAGATTACGAATGTGACCTGGACTCTGCCATCTCCAACCTTAACACCATTTCTTCCACTTTCAACTCTCTGCCATACCTCTCTTCCTCGTCATCCACCTCTTCCTTGTTCATTAACAAAGATGAAGAGTCCCATGACCATGACCACGATACCTGGTATTTTTTAAACTTGGTTTGTTAAGAAATGGAGAGTGGTGATAAGCTTGGTTGTAGGATCAATGCCGGAGTTGGTAGCGGTGAGAGAGGTGGGTTTATCAATGGTTTCTCATCTGGTGAAGGAAGCAACCCATCAAAGTTCTCGAATGGTTATGGTCACAAAAAAATGGTTAAACTAACTACATTGGAGGACTTGGGTCTTGGTAGACAGGGTAAAACTAGTGAGGATTCAAAGTGCAATAATGCTGAGCTAGGAAAAACATTTCATATTGCTGTCCATTCCCATGATTGGGCTCTTGCAGAGAGCCTTATTCCCTTGGCAGAAACTCAATCTGAATGATACCTTGTGTATTGCCCTTGATTCGATCTAATTCCTAAGAACATAGCAGGAGATTCTAGGGGTTACAAGGTTGATTAAGAAAATTACGAGAATGGGTGCTCGAGACTTCACTCGTGCATCTCTGAGGACTTATTTTCTTGCTTCATGTGTTTCAGCCTGTGGGAGCAGGACAATGAGCTTGGCCGACACTGTCACTCTCATGACACAAAGGTATGGCATCTTTTGTTAATCACAACTTTCATAACTCCTTTATTTTTTTCTTATTTCCCATTATGATTGTCCCTTTACAACTCAAATTACATATGCATTACAATGGATTTGGCACCTGTAAATGGCCACCAAATCTAGAACAGAAGGTCTGTTATCAACTAGGTTAATTTATTGAATGAACTTTTCAATTGGTACTATTCTGTTGATAAGAAAGAAGTATGATTTAAGATAGACATGCTTGTATTATTTACTGCTGCAATGCGACCCCATCCCATCCATATCTATTACCGTTCCTTGTTCTCCATCGTGGCGGCTCTGCCCATGGCGGTTGTCGTTGAATATTCCACTTTGTTATGCACATACAGTTTAATTGGATCTCAAATTGTTGTAGCCTTCCTAACCTAAGAAATTAAAATCACTAATAACTGAAAATAGTAATGGATATGGAATTTGCTTCTCAAACAAAATCCATAACAGTATCAACATTATGCAATTTCAGGGTTGATAAAGAGAGGCATTTTCACTCAGTAATAACCCACATTTGTGTAATGGAAAACACGTTTATAGTTTTTTTTATAAATTTATTTCATGACTTCTGCCTAAACACACATGTTTCATCCAATCATATCAACAACTTTGGCTTCCACTTTTCTAATACTCTGACACATCATTTAAAGGAATGAATTCACATTGAAGGCATCTAGGTAACCAAGAGATATTCATTTTATATTTTAGAAGTTGTAGTTTCCCAAAAGTGCCAAACATCATTTACTTACTCCAGAGTGAAGGCATGAGAAGCAAACATTTTATTTCGAACAACCCAAGCAAGGAGGACTCTCTAAAGTCTTCGTATTTTATTATTAGTGTTGTAGGCTGTGATATAACAAAACTCCAAACAAGAACAACATAAGATTGTCATTTTGCATCTGAGTGCCAATATAGCATACAACTAAATTTGATGATTGGAATCAGTCATGAATAGAAATAACACTATATGAAAACCATGTTTACAGACTACGAGAACGTCTTCAGGAGAGAAACGGTGACAATGTGTTGAAGGCCGAAGCTACTGAGAAAGTACAAATATTCACTAAATGAGTTGTCATGTGCATTGGCTCTCATTCTCGTGGCCAAGGAAGTGGAGATAGAGTAATGCACAACTCAGCCAGAGATTTGTTTGCACAAAAGGTTTTGCCTCAAAACTTTTGATATGGGGATTGCATGTTCTCCAAAATAAATGGCAGGGTTACATTCTTTGAGATTTCAAAGAAAAATTAAATAGAAGTGTTGAAGATGAGGCGTTCCCTCATGTAAAAGGTAGTGGAATAAGAGTACACAGCTAAAGTATATACACAGACTCTGAAAGCTTCTTTTGTATTAACTTCCAAAGAGAAGGTACTGGAAGATTCAAAAGGTGTTGCGAGCCATGGGTTGCTGGAAGCATCAACTGTTAATTTTTGTAAAGAAAACAAGTTCTTTGCTTCAAGCTTTTCAAAGTCAAATTTTGGAGTGGGTTTTGTCCCATATGAGTGATGTTCAATGCAAGAAAGAAAAAATGAACTGCATTTGTCATCCTAGAAACCGAAAACTGCGAAGATGTTTTAAGAGAAGAAAAAAAATATGATAAAAAAAGGAAGTAATTTCTTCCACAATATCAGTTCATCTTGTGTAGCTCATAGTCAAGGGCTACATAGATTCAGGTGTCATTGAGGATGCAGGTTGAGTATCTCAACCAACTAGATGCTTACTTCTCTTCCACCCAGAATTTGTCAATCATGTAAGCTAGTATTCTGGTGATCTAAGGTCATTCACATTGCTGAACTAGTTGCAACACACAATTCCATACATTCTGACATCAACATACAATTCCATACATTCTGACATTGGCTAGGTTGTGGTATACTGTCAGTAACTTGAGAGTGTCTTGTAAAATCATTTGCAACATTCCTCGTAGGATGCAAAGATCATGGGAAATCAGATGAGGAAACAATCTCTGTACCATAATCAAGTTGTAAATATAAAGCTAAAGTACTGTAATAGAAATGGGATTTCCTTTACCCTTTCAAAGGAGGGATTTCCTTGCCTAGTTGTGAGAAATGTTGTAAGCTATCTGTAGTTTACAAGGGAATTGTTTTGACAACTTTTCAAGTATGTAGGGCTTCACCCTTCATGGATTGTTGTTTGATGTATCGGGTATAACTGAATCTTCTATTATTTCTTACTGTCATCAAATAGAGACAAAATTAAGGAAATAGAAATGGAATGCTTTAAGCAAACCATAAATTACGACAAACCCAATATTATTCTTTTACTCCATATTTGATGAATGAAAATTCCTTCGACAAGGGTACTTAAACCAAAAGAAAGAATGCTCAATATTATTATTTTACTCATTTTTAAAGCACATGCACTAGATAATATTCAGAAAGAAAATATATCAGACATCTGGAAGTATGGTAAGAAGAAGTGGTTGGGACACCATAGAACATATTCTATTTAAGGAAAAAGAAAAGTTTTACAACTTCTAAAGGGGATACGATTTAATTTAATTTAATTTAGGTTGATATCACAACTTTTAACAAAGTGAAGAAGTTCCATTAAATTTTTCAGCACATAACAATACATCGATCAATTTACTACCACGATTAAAAAAAAGACAAAAAACACAAGTAGATGGATGGTCAAACAAGAGGGTAGAAACATTTTGAACATCATAACATGCTCCACCATTTCCATTTTTAGAGAAGGCTAATTTTATTGAAAGAGTAACCCATTTCATTTGGGTGAAATCATAGTTGATATCCAGATTAGATTGCATTTTTCAGGAAAGGGGAAAATTCTCTTAAGAGAGGAGCCAACACAGATATTTCGGTTCACCTGGACCATGCAAGAAGGGGCATCCTATATACTCAAACTTTGACTTAATGATGTATATCCATTATGGTATAGTTTAATGTAATATAATAAAAAAAGCAAATATATTTGAGTTAACTCAAATATAAAGTTATGACATACCAAGCGAGTCTAACTAGAGGTGTAACTACTTCAACTTTTTCCTTGTCTTCATTTTTGGATGTTCCAAATTATCAACAAAAGGAGAGAATGACTGCCCCCTCATAGCACCTTCATGTACACCTCATTCTACATAATGAGATTTGGGACCACCTAGAGATCCATCAAATTTAAGGTCAGAAATATTTTACTCCAAGGAAGGAACATCTATTGAGGTGGATTGATTTTGAATGGCCTTGTTTGTGACAACACTCTTAATGGAAGCCAAAGCACCCCCAAAACTCAGGTTTCCAAGAACATCGGCAATGGGAGCTAAGAGCCCCTTTTCAGGAACCTTTCCTGAAGAAGAATTGGTGCATGGTATGTGAAAACCATCTTCGTTTTTATCATTGCTGCTATTGCCTAGGTTTCCTTCTTTTGGCCTTGATGACTTTCATATTGATTTTTTTCTAAACTTCTTTTTCCTTATTCCTTATCTAAAGGATGTGGCTGATTAAATTGAGGTTAATATTTTATTTGGTGCATTTCCTTCTTCCGGTCTTGATGATTTTCATATTGATTTTTTATTGCCCTCTCGTATTCCTTATTTAAGGATGTCGTCGATTAAATTATTACTATTTTTCAGTGTTTTAGTAAAAATTGCATTTCCAACATTCGAAACTAATATAATAAGATCACTTGCAACACCAATAAGATAATATGAATGAATGAGTTTGCAAGACAATCCCTATAATATTTGGGAATTTTGGTTTGCAAAATAACTTGGCTTCATCAGAAACATCATGAATTGTTAAGTAAGCGTGTACAGTTTGCTAGAGCTAAGAGGATTTATGGATTGGTAAGGTTTTTGACAGATTGTCAACACTTTCCAAAAAGATATAAGACTTATTAATATATGCACTAGAGGGTCTCACAATTTCCACAAATGTTTTAGTAATTGTTCTTTGTATTTAGAGATTCCAAATTTCACTCAAGAATTCAGTTTTTACTTTCAATTTTTTAAATATTCAAAGATTTATGGATTGGTAAGTTTTTTTTGACTGATTGTGAACACTTTCCAAAATGATATAAATAAAATTTATTAATAAATGCACTAGAAGGATGGCCCACAATTTCCACAAATGTTTTAGTAATTGTACTTTGTGTTTAGGGATTCCAAATTTCAGTCAAGAATTCAGATTTTACTTTCAATTTTTAAAATATTTTGAAAGTTAAATGTTTGTGTTTTGACCTGAATAGATTTTTTGCATAGCTCATGAAAATCTAAATTTATTAACTACTTCATAATTCCAAGTGTATTTCTCAACCATTCTTAGATAAAAAAAACATAACAAGCCACTACTTAAAAATGGAAGAGTATCGAGTTTTGACATGAAAGATTGTTTTTGTATTTGTTAAGATTAGATACTATGCGATCACTCTCTTGGCATTTCCAATAAGATAATGAAAAGAGTTCCTTAAAAAAAAAAAAAAAAGCATTACCTTTCTAGTAAAATAATACAAAGATTACATTTTTCATGTTCAAAAGCTCAAAGACTATGTCCACAACAAAATTAGTAACACCAATAATTTAATAGGACGGTGGTTCTTCAATCACACATCAAAACAAAAAATCATTGAACCAAATCTGGTTGCATTCTGTCATTAAATTCCTTTAGAGGCATTTGCATGTGTTGAACCAAATCCCATTGCATTATGTTATTAAATTTCTTTTAAGATTACTGGGAAAAGACTTCACAAAACATTTGATGCAGCTTGCTTTCCCCTTACACTCTTTTTGAGCACAATAGATCCAAGTTGGGCATATTGGTGCAACTGCAATGCAAGGCTTGTTAGGAATACTTGTTAAAGAAGGGGTTGATAATGTAGTTTGAGTTGTTTGAGAGAGATATTCAACAAAACTTTTGAGGGTGAATATTTCTCTGTATGGTTGTCTTCCAATATAAGTGCAGTCTCACAATTTAAGAAGCTCTTTCCTAACTTTTTTTCAAAATTTTTTTATATAAATTAAATTAAATTTCAGTTAGTTACTACTTTCCACATTTGCAAGCTAGTTTTATTTTCATCGATTTAACATATTTTATTGATGTCATCTGAATGTAAACAGAATATAAAATGTCCAAACTTTCAATAAATGTAAACTAATTCCATCTCAATTAATACGATGAAATGTTAAAGCTATTCCATCTGAAATGTTAGAAAGAATAAAGATGCATGCACATCTCTACAGTTTGCCGATATAGATGGGGCCAGTATTGCACTTGGTTCCATGGGTATGGATTGTGGCTCAGAGTTCAACCGACCAGACTCCGGGTTAATCTGAAAAGGTCCTATTTCCGCCATTGCTCCCAATTCTGATGACGAACACCAGGCCCTGCGAAAATGTTCGTTTGTGAGAACCAGGAGAAATGAGAGATAAAATTATTATAGGAAACCTATGAAAAAACGAATATTCAAGTGAATTTAAATTCTCCGTTAAGCCAAAGAACCAGCGGCTTCTTGGAGGGATTTCGAGTGGTCTCGGCGAAATAGGAGAAAAGCGCTCTGCCTGCCTTGGCATCGACTGTTACATATCCAGAGTACTGTCGGAATTTAAAACTAGTGGCTGCCGGGGGAGGCCTTGTGGGAGAGAATCAGATTCCTGCGAGAGCCCCTCTGTCAAATATAGGGACCTGCATGACGATTTTTACTTGAGGTCGTGCAGTAATGGATATGTGGGTTATCTCGCGTAATACGTGAGTTCCTCTCTATTATGGGAGTAAATTAAGCTTGATACGCCGATTATCATCACCGAAGCGATTACCGTTGCGAGATATACGACTTATCATTCGATACGCGAATTATCATTGGATATGCGAGTTTCCAACGCTGGATATGCGACTTATCAGAAGATACGCGGGTTATCACAACAACATACGCAGATCATTACCATGATATGCGAGTTATCTTTGGATACGCGGTTTATCACTGCAGTATATGCAGATCATTACGCGGATATGCGAGTTGTCTCTACCGTATATACGAGTGATCTCAGCTAGATTTAGGAGTAATTGCCGCCTAATATGAGGGTACCTCTTGTTATGCGAACTATCACCGTGGATATGCAGAGATTTGCTTTATCTACAATGTTATCATCATGGATACGCGAATTATCATAGCAAGATATGCAGATCAATAAGCTGATGGGAGTTATCTCTGCCGTCGTTTATCCGAGTGATGTTAACGTAATCACCGCCGAAATGATTATGACTGAAAACGAATATTCAAGCGAATTTACCGCCGAATATGATTATGACAGGAAACGAACATTCAAGCGAATTTACCGCCGTTAAGCCAGAGGACCAGCAGTTTCTTGGAGGGATTTGGAGTGGCCTCGGCGAAATAATAGAAATCATCTGCATCTTGACAACCAACCGGCAAAGGGAAATCCCACGTTGCGTTCTTCATTAAGGTTTTGAAGTAGATGCTAATCTAGCTAAGGAGGCGCCGGGTGCATATTTACTTCTATTGCTGAAGAAAGCTCGAACTCGGAGAGAGGCGAATTAGAAATTGAGGGAGAGGAGACCGAGGAAGTTGGGATTTGAAACTGGATTTTCTTACTCCCGGTTTAGGGAAAGTTATTTGACAATGGGGAAGAAAGAGTTGTTCCAACACGTAGAGATTGAGATTACGAAACAAATTGAACAAATAATTATTAACACAGCCTGCAAAAATAACTTATACATGTCGGATTTACGCCATGAACAAATATTATGATCATGGCCATTTTTTTTTCCTAGCAACGTTGAAAAGATTCGATTCTTTCTAAACACAGTGGTGTTATCTAGAAGACAATCTTTGCAAAATATTGGGGTGGTGTGGGGAGAAAAATGATCTTTGAAACTTTGTAGTTGTGAAAATACGCGTTTAGATTTAAGTTGTTTAATTTATTTTTATATAATGTTATGATTTTGATAATTTTGCAAATTATTTACCAGCCTAGATCTATTTTAATTCCGGATTTATGCGCTGAGAGGGATCAAATTTTTAGAGGTGCAAACCTTTTTTATGAGTGCAAAACTTGAGGAAAGATTTGCACCTCCAGAGATTTGATCCCTCTCGGCTCTTGATAGATCTGGAGTTAAGATGGATTTAGGCTGGTTTCAGAACATATGATTAATTTTATCAATAATATCAAAATACATATAATATTAATATAACCATTTTAAATATGCCAAATATGTTTTAGATTTATTGATTCATTTTAATTTTAAATTTTCTTAGTTACCTCAACTTATTGAGATGATAAATATTGTAAAATAACTGTAATGATGAAAAATGATGAAATATTTTTTTTGAATGCAAAGTGACGATGTAATAATATTCAATGATGGAAAATGTGAATAATAAGAATGTAGTAAATTACAAATAGCCTTCATTGTGGTCAATCTCAAACTCTTTTCTTATACTATTCTTATTGTCACCCTGGTTAGTTTTGTCATCTTTTCATATGAATTATATGAAAAAGAAAGTTGAAATCATATACCATTTAAATATTTAGTTAGAGTTGGTGTAATAAACATCATAACTTGTCTCTCTTGCTACCCAATATTATTAGGTTTAATTACTACAACACAAAAATAACTCTACATTATCAATATTTTTTTGTGCTTACACTGAAATCAATGCACAGTATTAATCCAATGACATTAAAATTAATGTTCTATCATAGATCCAATTAAATCAAATCAGAAATCAACATATACAATAAAATCAATGCATCTAATGCAAAAAATCAAATATGATTAGAAAACAACATCTACCTTGAAATCAATGTATCTAATGCAAGTAATCAAATAGGATTGGAAATCACCTTCTACACTCAAATCAATGCATCTAGTGCAAGTAAGAAAATAGGATTAGAAACCAACACATACACTAAAATCAATGCAGCTAGTGCAAGCAATAAAATATGATTATAAACCACCATCTACACTAAAATCAGTGCATTTAGTGCAAAAAATCAAATAGGATTAGAAGTCATATATATTAAAATCAATGCATCTAGTGTAAGCAATAAAATATAATTAGAAATCAACATCTACATTGAAATTAATGCATTAGTGCAAACAATAAAATAATATTAGAAATCATCATCTACACTAAAATCAATGCATTTAGTGCAATTAATCAAATAGGATTAGAAATCATCTACATTGAAATCAATGCAGCTAGTGCAAGTAATCAAATATCATTAGAAATAAAAATCTACACTAAAATCAATGCATCTATTTCAAGAAAATCAATGCATTTACTGCAATTAATCAAATAGGATTAGAAATCATCTCAATTGAAATCAATGCAGCTAGTGCAAGTAATCAAATATCATTAGAAATAAAAATCTACACTAAAATCAATGCATCTAGTTCAAGCAATCAAATAGGATTATCAATCACCATCTACACTCAAATCAATGCTTCTATTGTAATAAATATTATTCCCTCTCTCCCTCGTCTATATATATCTATATGTCCCTCCATATCTCATTCTTTGTCTCTTTATCTCACCCCCACAAACATACACACTCTCTCACTCCATATTTATCAATCTCTTTTCCCTACCTCCTTGTCTCCATCTATCTCTTCTTTCTCTTCACCTTCAATTTGTATCTATATCTCCCTTTGTCTCTCTATATCAACCCCCAAAAATACACTCTCTTTCTCCAAGATATCTATCTATCACCCCCTCCTCCTTTACCTCCTTCTCTCTCTCTTCCCCTTCCCGCCTTCTCCCCTGCTTCTATATCTCTTCCCTCCTGCTATCCTCTCTCCCTCTCTATCCATATTCCTTATCACCACCACTCTCTCTCTATATTTCACTCTCTATGTATTTATTCTACCTCCCTCTCTCTTCCCCTCCATATCCATCTCTCTTTCTATACCTCTCTCCACTCTCTCTCTATATCTTCACCTTCAAAATTTGTTAATATATGCCTCTCTCTCTCCTGCTCTCCTCCCTTCTCTCCATCTCTCCTTATTTGTCTCTTTATGTCACCCTCAAACATACATACCCTCTCTCCATATCTCCCTTGTCACTCCCTCTCTCTCTCCACTTGTCACTCTCTATGTATTTCTTCTTCCTTCCCTCTCTGCTCCTCTCTCTCAAGATGCCTTTCTTTTCCTTCTCACTCTCTCTCTTTCTCTCCTACCTCCCTCTCTCTTCCCCCACCACTCTCTCTCTCTCTCTCTCTCTCTCTCTCTCTCTCTCTCTCTCTCTCGTTCCCCTACAATCCTCTCACTCCCCCTCACTCTCTTCCTTTCTTTCAAGTCCTCTCCTATGTCCTTCATCTCTCTCCATTTCTCCCCTCCCTCCCTGTGTGTGTGTGTGTGTGTGTGTCCCTCCCTCTCTTTTCTATTCTCTCTCTCTCTCTTTGAAATCCTCTCTCTTCCCACATCACTCAATTTCTCTCTCCAACTAGGTTACTATATTCCTCCCTCTCTCTCCAACTAGGTTACTATATTCTCTCTCCTTCTGTCCCCCCTTGTCTCTGTCACTCTTTCTATGTATTTTTATCTCACCCCTAAACATACATACTCTCTCTCCATCTCTCCTTGTCACTCCCTCTCTCTCCACTTCTCACTCTCTATGTATTTCTTCTTCTCTCTCTCTCTTCCCCCCCCCCTCCCCCCTAGCTCTCTCTAGCCTCTAATCCCCTCTCCTTCTCCCTCCCTCTCTCATTCTCTCTCTCTCCCACCTCCATATTTATGTCTCCTTCTCCATCTACCTCTCTCACTCCTCTCCCTCTCTCTCTCTTCATTCCTCCTCTCCCCTCTTCTTTAGTTTATTTCCATCTCTCCTTTGTTACTCCCGCTATTTCTCCACCTCTATCATATGTCTTTGTTCTTCCCTCCCATATATATCTAGAGTTAACACACATATATATATATATATTATACTATAACAAATTTAATATTACATTAATATAAGGTTATTAAATTTAATAATATTAATATGAATATTAGATTTAATAACATTTTAATATTAGTATTAATGTTAGAGTTAATAATGTTTTTTTCATGCTATTATTATTAGTTTGGTCCATAGCCTTCATATATAATTAGATGTTGATTTCTACTCCTATTTGATATATGTTTATTTATTTACCTTACCTTTTTACGTCGTAAGACGTTTTTATTTGAAAAAAACTCCCCTAGCTGCCACTGTGTCCATGTCTGAGCTATTGGATCAAATGTTATACGATTGAAATGTTTTAGGCCATTAGATTCACAAGAAAATAGTTATATATATGTTTTTTGTAATGCTAGTTTTTTTCTTTTTTAATAAGTATTTTTGTGTCACCATGCTCTCCAACAAAGTATGATAGAAATGTTGTAATGCCATGTTTAAAATTTTGACTATGTCAAATTACGCAAAATTAAAAATAAAAGTAAAGTAAATAAAGAGATTGAAATAATGTAATGAACATTTTAAAAAGGTTAAAATACAATAAAAAAATAAAAATAAAATAATAATAACTATAATAACTATAATAACAACCCATGGTATTGACCCATGGGATTCATGTGGAATGTAGTTTATTTAAAGGGGCAAAAGAAGATGGCCTAGAGAATTGATCCATCTCATAAATAATATAGATCCAAACTAATTATTTAATAAAATAAATTTTAAATGTTTATAACCATTATTCTTTAAAAATTTTACTTAGTAAAATGCATCTAAATTTTCATACATTCAAATATACATAGTTTTTCTTGTTCTAAATTATTTTTGTTCCAACTATTTTACTATTCGAAAAAAACATGGCTTTTTTTTGTTATATATTATTTATGTTACATATGTTTTATTATGTTTGATTTTTATTTAAAATAGTAATTCGTATTTCTATTTTTTTAAATGAATATTGTTAAATGTGTTGTAACATTTTTATTTAAAATAGTAATTTGTAATTGTAATTTTTTAAATGAATATAGTTAAATGTGTAATTGAGTAAAATGAATTAAATTGATATTCTAATTTTTAAGATATTTATTTCAAAAATTCAAAGGATGGTGAGTTTTGTTTTATTAAGCTTTACTGTAGATGTGCAAAGGATGAATCTATCTCAAGTCCCAAACAAGATTCTCCTTTCTCTTCTTATTCTAGCTTGCACCTTGACACTCCTCCTCTCCTCCTTGCACAAATTTATACTATGAGATACAAGGTAGTTGTTTCATATATGGAAATTTAGATATGATAAGAAATATGTGATACTCTATTGTAATTTTCTCTATAAATGTTATGGAAAGTGTGCCCTAAATGATAAAAATTTCATGGTTAATGTAGTATAAGCTACATGCAAATTTACAGTCTTGTATACAATATCAAGAATTCTATGCCCAATATCCAACACCATAGAGCAAGACATGTTCACCAATTCAATGTTTGCTTCAGAATCTCTCTCAGTGCTAGAGTTTTTTTCTCAATAAACTTGTTTTTACTGCTCTTGAACTGATGAAAGCCATCATTGTTGCATATAGGAGCATTTAGCTCTGATAAGAAAAGTGTGATACCCTGTTATAATTTTCTCTACAAATTTTTTGGAGTTGTTTTCTCAATAAACTTGTTTTTTCTGCTCTTAACTGATGAAATACATCATTGTTTCATAAAGGAGCATTTAACTCTGATAAGAAAAGTGTGATATTGTGTTATAATTTTCTCTAAAAATGTGTTGGAGTTTTTTTGCAATAAACTTGTTTTTACTGCTCTTAAGTGATGAAATCCATCGTTGTTGCCTATAGGAGCATTTAGCTTTCATAAGAAAAGTGTGATACTCTTTTATAATTTTCTCTACAAATGTGATGGAAAGTGTGCCATGAATGTTGGAAATTTAATGGTTAATGTAATAGAAGCTAAATACAAATTCATTTCTTCTACACAAGATCAAGAAAGCTATGCTGAGTAGCAAACACCACAAGAAAATACATGTTCGCCAATTCCATAAATTATATCGAATCTCTCGGTATTGGAGTTGTTTTCTTAATAGCCTTATTTTTACTACTCTTGAAGTGATGAAAGCCACCTCTCCATACATTTTTTACTATCTTCACAAAAAAGAAAAGAAACCAACTTCATATCAACTATACTGAAAAAAACAAGAACATGGCAGACATTGGAGAGACTTCACTTGTTTTATTTGGACTTGTTGCAAGCTGACGAAAGCCACCTCTCCATACATTTTTTACTATCTTCACAAAAAACAAAAAAAACCAACTTCATATCAACTATACTAAAAAAACAAGAACATGGCAGACACGGGAGAGACTTCACTTGTTTTATTTGGACTTGTTGCAAGCTGAGATTTACTGCTATACAAGTTGTGCATCAAATTATTATGTAACAATTGTGCCAAGAAGTTTTTAGATTATTGTTCTTAGCTATATCTTATCAGTTTAGTATGTTTTCAATCAAGAAGAGGATTTAGAGTTTAAGAAATGTATCTTTGTAGTTGATAACTCTTATCATCAATAACTTTGGAACCTCCATAACCTACTTCCATGGAAGAAAAATTTTCATTGCATTCCTTCACGATGGCTCCTTCTATGCAACATCTTATTTCTTTTAGGCTACTCTTTCTTATGCTATTGCCTTACGACATTTATTTTGCAACATGTGGTGCAATTGCTAGTTATACCTCTTTTATAAATATAGTATCTGACTCATGGTATTAATAATAATTTGTCCCATGGTATTTGGCCCATGGTATTTAGCTCATGGTATAAATAATAAATTGTCCGGTGGTATTTGGCCCATAAGATTCACCTAATTTTTTTGAGTTTTTGTAAATATAAAGAGGTTTATGGAGTAAATATAAAAGGAGGTTTTGTTTATTTACCATACCTCTAGTTATTTATATTTTTATTTATTTACCATATATCTTTTTTTAGTGTTCTTAAAACTCTTCATATTTTAAATTTATATTGTTTAAATTTATTTTTAATTTTTTATTTATATAGTTGTATAAGTTATTCTTTAAGCGGACATTATTTGGATTTTATTTTTAATTTGTTTTTTGTTTTTTATTTTGTCTTCCAGCATATTTACACATTGAGATCATACTGGGCTATAAAATACACCTCTAAACACAATAATATACATTTTTCCTCTTTGATACCTTATCTTATTGTTAAATCATACAGAATTAACGAAAATGATTCGAAAATGATTCTATTTCTAGATATTCCAGAGGATCATTTGGATATCCTTTCGCATTTTCCCAGCTCAAGAAGGTTCATTTTCTGATAAGAACTATAGACTTCTGGAATTTTGTGGCTCCCTTTGACTAATTCTTATGATCTGGTATGTGTTTTCCAACCGCGTACCTTACATTGTATACTTGCAAATCACCAAACGATTTTAATAATTAAACAATACTTCTTTTAGATAAGAGTGTCTATGAAGTATCAGATTATGTAGCTACTCCTGAACTAGAAAATGCAACAAAAAAAACCGGACCAAAGTGATGCTCGTACCTGCAAAAAGACATCGAGGGTTAAAATAAATAAAACATAAATAAACTAGTCATTTGATTTATGAGATCGACGATATCCTTAACAATTTATCTGGTTATTCAAGAAATACACATATGTTTTGATTGAAAAGTTCAAGAGAGTCCTCAAATATCTCTTGGTAAACCACCATTTGGATGAACGGTCTGAAAACTGTGAAACTATCATTGCGTTAATTTCTCCTGTGATCTGGAGAAAATACAATATGGGGATCTGGTGCAGCAAATTGTAGCATCCTTCGTTCTCCAATTTTTTGTTTCCTGAAACAGTAAAATAAGGGTTTTGTTTTAATTAGCTACAAAATGCCAAAAATAAAATCAATAAGACTATATAATTTACTCTCAGTTGACTAATTTAGAGTTCGTTGTGCTCCTTGATTCCCTTTTGTTTGATAAGATATCCCAATATATCATGGATGCAGAGCACATTATGGATAACTGGTTATAAATTGGAAAGCTATGTGGCATAACATAATATAAATAATTAGCCTTTTGTCTTCCCTTCAATGTTGACCTCTCAAAAAATAATGGTTCCTTTATAGTTATAACCTATACAAGTTTTATGGTGTAAGTTTGTTTGGGGTCACGTGGACTTGGAGCCAACATCGATTGAATACGTGGAGTCGATGGTACGGCTTCATAATTATTACTTTACGTTGCACCTAAACATTAAGTTGGGATGATACTAATGTGGTCAGTGAACTATGAACCCATACCCAATATTATTTGATCCGCGAGACTTATAAAGGTGTTTTAATTCTATAATGAGTGATTGTTTTAATTTGTTCTTTCGTTGGCTAATGGTGGACATGAAATGACTTGTTTACAAACTATATTTTGTGCTTTCCTTGTACACGCGTTCATTTGGAGGTGTAAGGAATGTATGAAATGTGACTTCATTTGGTATACTGCACAAGTTTAGGAGTATAAACATAGATTTTAAAATCACCCTTTTAAACTTATGCCCATATAAACCACCCACAAAATACGACATGCAACATATGATACACTTTGGCTTTAGGTTTCCCTTTTGTTTTATTGTTATTTTTTATGTTTATAGTATACATGTAGATTTGCTATATTAGTTTTTTTATATACTTAGTTTATTCTATGGTTTTCCATATATATGTAGATACATATTGGATTTATTTAAATACTTTTGTCATATATATGTGTGTATGAGAATTTTTTTTTTATATAATAATATATATGATTTATATTACAATAGGATAAAGTTTAATAATAATATATTAAGAATTGACATCTTTTTTAATATAGTATTTAGTATTTACATTTTATACAAATTAACCTAGTTTATATTATATACATAAAATTTAAGATGTATTGTACACATATTCTACACATTTTCATAGGGGCATGGATTATGAAAATCCATATGAGAGTGAGTCTAACCATGAGTTAAGTGTAATATGCAACGAGGAAATCAAAGTGATAACCAAATGGACGATAGCAAAGGATATGATATGGTCAAACCCTTTGGAAGAAAAAAGAAACAAAACCAAATAATAAGGATAGTGGAAACCATCAACTAATCAAATTCAATATAGGTGGGGCGGGGATTTTCCAAAATTTAAAATGGGGACCCCTTCATTTTGACCAAAATGTATGGGATTTGTTTGCAGGCGAATAGTTCCTCCTAGTCATTTCAAGTATTTCTATTTTGGGAGTGTCCTCTTATAGATAAGGCATATCCATTATATATTTTCATTTTTTTCTATCTCATATTCTCTAATAACAAGGATGAGAATATTTCGTTGAACTTTAGACTAGTACGTTGCATTCTACATATGGGAACAACTAGAATATCCCATGAGTCTGGTAGAGAACATAACAAATTGAATTACTTATCTTCATCTGAAATATTTTTTAAAATAGAACATAGCTAGATTTCCACAATATTGAAGCAATTCAAATGTTATGTGATCCATTTGGATATTGGTGGCCACCCACGTATTGCACGTAGACATCCATTAATTTCACCAGTTTCCTTTTTTATAGTAGAATTTACTATTTTTAGTAGTTTTTCTGGTCCTGAACTTTTGTAGTAGTTTTGACCCCCTAAATAATGTTTTTTTGAGGTATGTAGCAGACATGTAGCCATAAGCATGGACCTACGAAAAAACCTATATTACTCAGAAATACTGATGATATATCGTATGTGCCAAATGGAGATAATATGGCCAAGTTACGACCTCGGGAAGTTGGCTGCCCAAATAACCCCAATGGGGCCCACAAACTCTTGGTGTTTCATCTCCTGGAGTTATGGTTTTGGTATTTTAGGTTTTCTTATGTTGTTCAATAATAAAAAGGCCCTTGAGCCTCATTGTAACACAATTTAGAGGCCTGTAGCTGCCACATCTCCTCTCATAGATAAGTTACCAACGCCCTAGATAGTTTATTTCCATTATGTCTATAAGCATATTTCAGTTATTTGATATTAATGAAATGAAGTGTTATTTCTGCTTCATTTCTTTGTTTCAATGTATTTTTGCATTTTATTATGTTCTTGCATAAGTCTGGATCACTACGTCACTGAGTATCCATCCTTAATCCTTAGTTCATACATCTTCTTACGTGAGAACAATATGTTCACCAGGGACATAGACTGGTAAAAAGTCCCTAAATTTTCCAACAAAGCATTTTTTGTAGCTTCCTTGAAACATTTAGTAATACTGAATCTAAGTGACACAATTTTATTATGTTATTTTCCTTTCAATCCAACTTGTTCTAGCCTTTTGTTGACATCCCTATTGGTGTAGTACTTGGATTCACAATAATCCACTGATCTCTAGCGACTAAATAATATTCTATTTTAACTGTCCAGAACTTGAAACTATGCTCATTAAATTTCTCGATATTTATCTTTGAACTTCTCACAATTTCTTTTTCACCACAAGAATCACTTCTATATATCTCCCACTGTAACAGGGTCAACTACAACCCCAAGCCAAACCCTTTAGTAACAAAGGAATCCCCTTGAATCCAAAATTGTTCTACTACCCAATATAGGTTTTAATACTATACAATTAATTGGTATAAACAAAATCTTATTAAAACATAAAATATGCGATGGAAAAAAAACACATCAACACACATTTTATCTTAGAAACCAAAATCACCCCCCAACCCACTATGCATCACAAATTTCATAGTGTGTGGGGATAGTTATGCAAATAATATAACACATATGCAAGAAGGATATTCCATTTAACCGAGGTTCAGAAGAAACATAGAGTTTGGATCCTACAATCACTATTTCTTGAAATAGGATTGGGGGTTGTGATGATCCTTTTGATTACATACAATTTGTGGGTGTCCCTAACCCCATGGGAATTAAATGATGGAGTGACAACAAATCGGCTTATTCAGTGCTTTCCCTACTCAAAGGGTCATTGTAATAGTTGCATGTTTTCATTTCTTGATGTCTACAATAGAATTTATTTATATTTCAATGAATTGGACTTCCTCCCTGTTTTAGGAACTCAAGGATTTTCTAATGTGAGGGATCCTTTAGAATACAACACATATTTTATTTTGTTATTTAATACAAGGTCGTGACCATTTAAAGAATGGACCTTATGGGAATTGGATTTCTAATATGAGAATACAGATACACCTTTCTAACTTGAAAGGCTCACCAACGTATTGGCTTCCTTTTAATTTTTAGAAATTAGAGAAAGCTTTCTTGGAAAAGGGCTTGACTCGCTAGTAATAACCATATTCTAAGTGGAAGGAAGAGGGTTGGAAATAGTGTAAACAAACTCATCAAAATTAAATGGAACGGATTCCAACACCCCATAATTTTCATTAATGTTTTCCAAAGTACACAAAATAAACTTGATTAGAGCAAAGTAAAGGCTTACCAAGAGGTAGATCTTGGATGGGTGGGAAAAATGACTACTTCCTGTATAATGGCTTCATGATCTTGAGTCATAATTTAACTTTTGGAATCATTTTCTTCTCCATGACTTTCTTCACTCTTCCTTGAATATTTTTTTATTGTGGTTATTTGTCTTTTGTAACAAAATTTTTTCTTGAACACAAATTAAGAGAGGTCACCTTAGTTTAGAAATCCTATGTATTCGCTTCACCGTGACAAGAGTAAAACATGGAATTTTCATGTAATCTTCTTTTTTCATCTCAGACCAACCCCCCATGACCAACTTGATTTCTTCCAAAAGGCCATCATGTACGTCCAACTCTATTTGAATCTAAGATCATTTCTTGTCCATATTTTTCTCTCAATTCAATTATAGGTCTACAAAATCACCAATATCATTGCCAATAAATAATAATATTTATTCTTTTGAAAAGGGAAATGGGAATGAAGAAAGAATCATCCAATATTTTTGCATTGCAAATTGTTTCTTGGAGGGATCAAAATTCACATTCCAATTTTGTAGCATATTATTTGAGGCCCCCCAACACCAAATTTTATCGAACATTTTCTCTAAATTAGTACTAGAGTTTGAATATAAGCTTAGACATCCCCTTATTTAGACATGGAACACCAACAAATAACCCAACAAAGGATCCCAATTGGATTCAAGCTTTCACTTAAGGGACTGTAGATATATTACTTTACCACAAAACCATCCCACCATCACTTTTTCAAAAACCTTAGGAATAACCTGTGTAAGCACATATTTGCATATAACCATCTTCACCTTTTTTCTCTTGGAGCATGTAGACCATTACTTGCGAAACTTGGAAACACCTAGGATCGAATCCTCATTTCTCAACAAATTTCCATTTTGAGCTAAGGCGCCTTGTAAATTGGAAGTATAAACTTAGGAAGGAGAGTTATCAAGTAACCTTAACATAATTTTCATATACTCATATTTTCAGTGAGTTTTCCCCAACCCCCCATTCCCAAAAACATTGATAAGGGTAAATAAGGGAACTAACTTACGTAGACAAAACTGTCAGATAATTTCCATGTTCCCTGCCTACAACTAGTAGACACCCATCAAAACAGAGGGAAATGTTCCTAATGTCATACTCAACACGTGAGAAAACAATTTGGACATGAAAAGAGATATATCCCTATAATATATTATAATCTCCTCCATTATTATTCACCTACTTGTTGATTTAGTTTTTCATTCCTATTGTATTTTCACCACTCCACACTCTGCACATCTCTACACATTGTTTCCCCCACAATTATTAGAGAATATATTAGGGCATCTATTAAAGAAATTATCCTTAGCCTTGATAAAAAATTGTGAACTTATGCTATCTTTTTATTGTTATTAGTTTATTTTTTTCATCAAAAAATTATCAAAAGCACAAACCATGAAGATCATAAAAGATAGTGGACATAAAATATAGGCTCCAAGCTAATGAAAAACCCCTCTAAGTTAAAAAAATAGAAAGAACCTCTTCCCTTATTATAAAACCAGTCCAAATAAAAAATCAAATATGCCAAGACCAAAGCCAAGACCTCCTTCAAGTGCCAAGTCAACCCTCTAATAAGATCTCTTTGGATATGCTTGTCTTTCCCCTGGCTCCTATGCACTTTCACTAAGTTCTGTGAGGCATAATTAGGGCACACTTGAGCCCTAATATAATTTTGTAGTTTTAATCACTAAGAGTAGCCTTACTTACTCGTTGTTTCTTCCTATGCTTGCGGCATAAGTTAGGCTTCTTCCTAGGCCTCTCAGCGTCCTCCAAAAGAAGATTTGACCTTTATAAATAACATAATAGATCTGCATCTTGATTTAGAGATTAAAGCCTCCTCAAATGTGCATGAAAAACACCAAGACTCATCCTTCCATTCCATCCTTCGGCCTTTTTCCTATAAAACTTGGTTGTCTAAAACATTATTGAAAGGGTCACAAACACATGCTTCTTTCTCCTTTGTTGGCGTCCTTTAGATCTATGGCCAAATCATTGAAATCTCCTTAATGCTTCCAAATTATGTGAAATTTCCTTGTGTGTGTGTGTGTGTGTGTGTGTGTGTGTCTGTGTGTGTGTGTTTGTGTGTGTGTGTTTCATGAGTTCGAATTAGACCTCTCTACGACAACTTTTCACTAGTAGGGCCAACTTGGTCTTGGAGGTTACACATGCCTTTCTAGTGTGAAAAATAATATGTTTTACATGTTACAACATTCCTAAGTGGGTCTTATAAAAATTATATTGACTTTATTGACTCGTGATTATAATTATTGTGACATGAAAGATCCTAGAAGCATGAAAAACATGCTTAACATAGTTGACCAATCAAAAGAAGCCTGAAAATCATGCTTGAAAATAATAATTCTTCTTTCTTCTTTTTTCTTGTTACATAATATATACATAATGACATGAGTAAAACAATAATAATGATGTTATGAAACCAAATCACACAATAGAATAATATATAGATCAACGAATTAAAAATTATCCTCTTCGAGGGGGAAACCTCCTTTACATTGCATAAAATAATAATTCTTGGATGATACAAATGAAAGGACCTCCTTTGTATATATTGAAGTCTAAGGGGTCATAATATAATCAAAGCCTACATCACAATAATAATTTAAGCGAACAACAATAACAATATGGGGGCACAACAATAAAAATAAGGGGGCTACACTAACAATAACAATAAGGGGTCTACATTAGTATTATAAGGACCTAACATGCCCCTCTCCTTCAAAAAAGTGTTGTCCTCAACTCTTGAGTAGTTTTGGATGCTTCTATATGAAATTATCATCCTCCCACAAGGAATATTGAGTGGGTATGTTCTTCAACTTAATGAGATAATCTGAAATTGATCGATTATGTAGCCATCAGGTTCTTGCTTCCATGACTTCTTCAGGCTCAAATATGATTTTTACTTCTTCTTCAATATTTTTCAACATTGTTTGAACTGGAAGTTTGTCACATGTAACCTTATATAATAATGAAAGATGTAAAAATTGGTGTACTCGAGAAGATGCAAGTAGCTCCAATTTATATTTCACAGTACCAATATTTTGCAACACCTTTTAAGGATCATAGTACTAAGGTGATAATTTATTATCCTTCTTAGCTTGCTTGAGGAACTTTTTTTTGTATGTTTGTAGCCGTAAAAATACCTAGTCACCTACATCAAAACTTCCTTCATTCAATTATGCGCCAGAGTGAGGCTATCCTTTAAGAGTTGGAGGACTTGTTGTTGATGCTCGATGTGATATTCCATTGCTTGAACCTTAAAATTTTCTCTTAATGATGATGTGATGGATGGTTGATGATATCCATAAATTTCCATAAATGGGGTCATTTTTTTGCAGTATGGAAGGAAGTGTTATACCACCATTCAGCTAGATGTAACCACTTGACCCATTATGTTTTTTTACCAAATACAAATCAACTAAGATATCCTTCCAAACATTTGTTCCCTATATTATTTTTCCCATTAGATTGAGGATGATAAGATGAACTATGAGCTAATTGAGTTCCAAGCCAAGAAAATAATTTGTCCAAAAATTTCCAGTGAAAGTGGGATCTTTGGAACATACTATAATATTTTGGTTTCCATTAATATTTTTAATTGTTTCCATAAATGTAGTAGAGACTGTACTAAATCTAAAAGGATGAGATAATGCATAAAAGTGTGCATACTTGGTAAGTCTATTAGCTACCACCATGATTTCAATATTTCCTTCAGTCTTGGGAAAACCTATAATAAAATATATTCAGACCTCCTCCCAATGTTGACATTGAATGGCTAAAGGTTGTAATAGACCCGGGGTCTTAATTGTCTCAACTTTATTTTGTTGGAAAACCAAACATTTTTCCACAAACTTTTTAACATAAGATTTAAGACCATCCCAAAAAAATTACTTCTTAACCATGTGGTAACTTTTTAAAAATCTTGAGTGCTCTCCTAATTGAGAGGTGTGCAATTCCAAAAGAATATTTTGTTTGATTTTGGAATTATTAAAATGATATAAGTGATATTTGTACCATAATGAATCATTTTTCCATATAAATGTATCATATGTACTAGGATATTACTATAAATTTTTAATGAGTATCCACACCTCTCGATCATTCTTCCATTTGTCCCATGGTTTGGTTATCCACTCAGGTTGGATAATAAAAATGGCATAAAGCAATTCTTCCACATCCTCATCCTTTATTTAGGAGTGCATCTACAACAACATTTTTCTTCCATTTTTTGTAGATGATTTCAAATTCATAACCCGACATCTTTGTGACCCGTTTTTGTTTCTCTTTTGAAGATAATAATTGTTCCAAAAAGCATTTAAGACTATCATGATCTATTTTCACCTTGAAGTGTCTTCCCATTAGGTGAGGTTGTCATTGCTTTAGTGCATGCATTATTGCCCACATTTCCTTCTCATAAATAGGGTTGTGTAAATACTTTCTTTTGATTGGATGACTTTCAAAAGAAATGGGTCTTCCTTATTGCATTAAAAATTCACCAATTTGATTTCCCGAGGCATCACATTCCACAATAATTTTTTTTTTGAATTCTGGAATATCTAAGACCAATGCTTGGGACATCTCTTCTTTAATATGTTAAAAAGACTTAGTTGCTTCTCGAGTCCATGAAAATGCATCTTTCTGTAGTAATGATGTTAGAGGTGTCACTATTCTCCCATAATTCTTAAAAAACTTCTGATAATATCCTATCAACTTGAGAGATCCTCAAATATGATTTATGGTTGTGGGGATTTTCCATTCCTTAATGAAGTTAATTTTGTAAGGATATACCTTAACACCCACATGAGATATAATATGACCGAAATATTCCACCTCATGTACTCCAAAGACACATTTTGAGTTTTTTGCATATAATTGTTTCTCCTTCAATAATTTTAGCACTGTTTCAACATGTTGAACATGATCCTTCCAAGACTTGTTGTATATTAGTATATCATCAAAAAATACTAACAAAAATTTTCTACGAAATTGTTTTAAAATGGAATTCATCAAACGTTGAAATGTGGAAGGTGTATTAGTAAGGCCAAAAGGAATGACCGAAAAATCATAATGACCCTCAGAAGTTCTGAATTCTATTTTTGGAAGTTCTTGAGTCTTCATTCTAATTTGATCGTATCTTGAACGAAGATCCATTTTGGTGAAGTAAATTGATCCATGTAATTCATGCAAAAATTCGTCAATCATAGGAATACGAAATTTGTATTTAATAGTCATCTTGTTGAGCTCCCTATAATCTGGACACATATGCCATGATCCATCCTTCTTGTGCACCAATATGTTATGAAACTAGCTCCAAAAATAGAATAAAAGAGAGATCAACACCTTAGAATTCAACCACTTCGAGGGGGAAACCTCCTTTACATTACATAAATTAGCAATTATTGGATGATACAAATGAGAAAACCTCCTTCTATATATAGGAGTCCACGAGGTCACAATATAATCCTAGTCGACCTAACAATAATAATGTAAGTGCAAAATAATAACAATATTGGGGTTAGATGGGAACAACAATAATAATAAGGGGGCTGCACTAATGTAGGAGCATCTGCCCTCAAGTTATGTTTGTAATATAACACAAGGCCTAAGGTCTTGACATTGGTCCAAGAGGGGCATTTATTTTGTATAATAATTGTAAAATATTGTAAAGACTTCATGGTTCATAAATATTAGTCTAGAAGGTTGTAGATAGGTGTTGACTCATTAGTCAAAGAGTTGAGTAATTTAATTGAATCTGTGTTTTGGCAGAATTCGTTGGATAAGCTAGTAGATAAGATAGGTTTGGTTCATTCAGTTTATAAAATATAGCATGAGGTTCTAAATTTAGAAATCAGTTCCAAAAACATAGGAGTTAGTTCCTATAGTTTAGAAATATGTTTATAGGGATTGAAAGGAGAGACTTTCATAAAAGGAGGAGAAAAGCCTACCGGAAAAGAGATAGGAAGAAATGTTTAAAGGCCACTGAAAGAGAAAGCAAGTCGAGAGGAAATTTATCCTTATGTAAATATTTACTTGTGAATAGAAAACTCAATTATGAGTTCATGAAGAGAGTGTTGTGTTGATGAATCATAAATATTGTGGGTTTTTTTTTGTTACCCACTATGTGATCTGTAATAAAAAAAATCTTATTTCTGTGTGAAATAATTCTTATGAATGAATTTTAAATATGTGAATAAGTCTTTCTGAGTGAAAAAAGACTTAGAGTAGAAGAATTGGGTAGAATCGTGAGTGATTCTAGTTCTGGAGCAGTTGGCTGTGAGAGAAGTTAATTGGAGATCCAAATGCGAGATTCGGAGAAGTAATACAGGAAGGTGTTCTATATTCTAACTTGAGATAACGTCCAAGGTGTTGTAGTGAGCTTAAAAGCTAAAGGTCTAAGTGAAGAAATAGAAGAAAGCTCAAGAGAGATTTGCCAGTATAAAAGGGAGGTTAGATCTGCGACAGTCGAAGAAACATAAATTTGACTAAGCCAGAAAACCCTTCAAAGATTTCCAAAGGAAAAGGATGGACGACAAGGATTAAATTCTTTTTTAAGATTAATGACGGAGATCTCATCACAAGGTTAATTGGGAATGTGCGATCGCAAGGTAAAAGGTTTAAGTTGCGATGCGGTAAGTTGGGGAAAGTACAAAGTCCACGTGTCTGATGGAGGATTCAAGCGCATATCGCACAATGGAGATTCTAATGTTTATAGTTAAGACATCGCAAAATATAAGGAAATCAGAATATTGCGAGAATTTGTTAAGTGGTAAATCTTCGGGGAGGTAAGTTAGAAAGTTTGCGAAGTAAGAGCATCATGATTGGTCACCGCTTGTGTGGGACCATAACCAAAGGGGAAGCCTCAGTTCACGTGAATCTATCACCTGTAGAAACGAATAAAGGAAATAAAGGTAAGTTAAAGTGGTTAAAGGTTAAACCGCATAAGTGAAGGGTTGGTTTAGTTTCCCTTAAAGTTTGTTTCCGCGTGCATAAGGGCTCGTATACTCTATTATGAGTATATAAAACCTTGAAACGAGACTTGTTTAAAGTTTCTATGTATGTGGGTGAAAGCAACCTTTGGATACATCATTTGGTATCATAGAAAGCTTAAAGAGATTTTGGGTTTAGAGTAAGTTTACTCAAGTAAAGGAAGGAGAAAACTAGAGAACAAGAAAGCGTTCGATGAAAGGAAGGAGACAGGCCAGTAGTAGTCTCTAAGAAAGAGGAATTTGCATCCAAGTGAAGAAGAGGCTTGTAGCCTAAAGAGTAAGTTAGACATTGATAACTAATTTGGGAGGAGTGACTACATGCAGGTGGTAGCAGCAAAAGTGAATACATCTCAGCAAAATAATATCGAGCTTAGAAGCAGTGATGAAGGAAACTGGTAAGGGTTTCTGAGAGAGGAAGAAGAAGAGTGTGACGAGAACCTAGTATTTCATTTGTGATAGAAATATAATATGAAAATTTCCTTCTTAAAAGTGTAGATGAGTTGAAGCCTAGAAGGACCAGAGGAGTGCTCAAAATAAAGTTCCAGAGCGGGGACAAGTGACCAAGTATAGAGAAAGCTTAATGAGGTAATTGTAGCAGGGAGGAATTTCTATTGTAGAGGCTTAAGTAAAACTCATTGTGAGTGAGGAACTCATAGAGATAGAGGAGATGATGACTACTGATAGTCATAGAAAAAGTTCAGGAAGCAGCCACAAAGTGAAGGAAGAAGATGCCAAAGAAAATGGCGTATGGAGACACGTGTGTGATGAAAAATATGAGAGAGAGAAAGCTAAGATAGAAGTCCATCAGGAATTCATGATAGAGTTATTACAAAAGGAAGAGGAGGACCAAAAGTTTGGTTTCCTCATGAGAAAAAATATGAGGTGGCATAAGCTACAGAAGGGAGAAAAGAGAAACTGGTGAATGCTTAAGAGAAAACCAAGATACTCAAGGCAAAGGAGTATCTAGGGGAAGACTTGAAGACTGAAACTTCAAGTGAGGCCAAGAGTTCTCAAAGTATTAAAATTGATGTTTTGTGTATGTCTGTAGGTACATCACAAGATGATAAACAAACTCTAAGTTTGTTAAAAAGAAGGAGAAAAATTTGAAATCTGTTCATATTAAGACTCAGTTAGTAAGATCTCGGAAACAAAAGGAGACAGAGAGATCTCATGGAAATGTGCATCAGAATATTGAAGCTGGAAACCGTGAAGGTTGGAATAGCATATATGAGTTAAGACATGAAGTTGAAGGAAAGGTATTTACTGTTCCTAATGAGTTTGGAATTTCTAAGCATGATGATTTAGAGATGTGTGTAGATTTAGCAGAGGAAGAAGGACCATTTGATGATTGGTCAACAACAACTGAAGGTATTGAAACTTGTGGAGGCAACTGTTGCTACAGAAGAAACAATAATGGACATAGAGGCTACTCTAGGCAAAAACAAAGGGGCTGATACACAAGAACCCACTGATGAAGCCATTCTTACACAGGAACCAATAGTAGAGGTGGAGCATACCCATTCAACAGAGACTGTTACACCCATTATTGATGCTGATATTGAATTCAAAAGAACGTCAGGTCTCGTCGCGAGATGGAGTTCTAAGAAAATATTGTTAATTTCCAAATTGCAGAAGTAGAAATAGGAAGCAGTCTCCCTTTGGGAGGGGGTGATTTCATTGAAGGAACATCAGAAGGAGATAAGCGCTCTATAGGAAAATTGGATGAAAGAAGGGTTGAAGAAAGGAAGGGAGAACTAAAAGAGGAAGGAAGATGTGAAGAAGCAGGAGGAACAGTTGATGTTGTTACAACAACAAATTTAGGATCTTACCATGGATAAGAAAAAACTCCATGACCTTGCCCTCAATCTATTGGGGTGCAGACGAGCTTCCCCATCCTACCCCATTTTTCTATGTGAACGTTATTTCCTATTTTAGATAAAAGTCTTCATGGAGAACAAGCCCAATCTATGTTCTTCCACTCACACATTTTTAGATGTCTTTTGTGCTTCTGATTTTGACAAACAAAGCTTGCTGTGTGAGTTATTCTTGCACAATATCATTTATGAGCATGTACTTATTCAAATGGTGGTGACGATATTCTCCTATATGGGGGATCTGCAGTTGCGATCTTTTGTGTCATTCATGAAGAATCAAATTGAATGGCATTTTTCCACCAAATATATGGATGCTAATGAAGAAAAGATGACATTATGGATCTGGTAAAAACCAGGATGGGCCACCGAGTTAAGGGAGGAATTTTGAAGAATTTTGAGCACTCCTAGGATAAGGTAACCTGTTGCCACTTACAGAAGAAGGATTGTGAACTTTTTCCTTAAACAGTTCTCATTAATGAAGAGTCGAGCCTTAACCGGGTGCTTGAAACACACAGAAGCGAGCAATGTTGAGTTGCTGATGGGGGACCCATTTGCATTTTGGAATTTCATGGTAGATGTTACATATGTACGAGCATATGCACAAATAGTACAAACCCTTAACACTTATTGGTTTAGGTTAAGGTTCAAGTTCCCTTTGATTTGGCTGCGAATTGAAGATTACTAAAGTAATTATGAATTATACAAGTATGAATTAGAGTCTTGGGTATGATATTTGATGGCTAGTGAAGGGCACAGGTCTGCAGATGAAGATACAACCGACACTTATGATCTCACTGACCTGCACTGAAGATATTCTCATAAGAGATGAGATTTTTCATGAGGACATGCAAGTGCTTCATAAAGGGGGAGATGTTGGGTGCCATTTTTGTACTTATTTCCTACATTTATTTCCCCCTTTTTACCTTATGAATACAATCATTGGGACTATCCTTTCCTCTTTTTCCTACCTTTCTATCTTAACTTCTGTTGTTTCACCTTATTTTCATTACCTTTCCTTTTCATCGACTATTATGATGTATCATGTCCTTTTTTATGAATAACTGACGATAAATGTTTGGAGGAGTTCGCTGGTCTTTTGTTTTCCTTACAGATGCTATTTGTAGCACAAAATATCTAGAACATGAGGTGTACAAGAACAGTTAAAGGTGTCTTGTTTTAGTAATTTTTTATAGCACGATGTTGTTACAAACCCGCTGACAAAATGTTGTTACAGCTATATCAATGACTAGATATCATCAACTTATGATGTCGACCTGTTCTCTAACTGTTACGCTACAACTGTGATTTTCCGGGATAGCTATAGAAGTTATTACGTATTGTATTTTAGGATAACATCCTTTAGGTGGTTTTGATTGTAATCTATATTCTTACATCCAGAATTTTATTAAGAAGTGGTTGTAACTATATGTATTCTATTTTTTATTAGCATGATTGATCGATCCCTCGTTTTTCTGAAGATGTAACCACTATATAATTCTCAATCCTTGAGGTCGACAGGTTAGTGGAGAAGAGTGTTACTTTGGCTTTTAAATATTGGTCACATTAATACAAGTTATCTTGTTGTTGTTGTTGTTACATGTATTATCTAGTTTAGTTTCTGTTAATTTCTTTCTCTTCCTGCGCCCTGCTAGGGAGGAAGGGCCCTCCTCTTTAGCAAGGATTGCAGTGGCTAAAGTAGTTGTGTATGTATATATTTCTATTTTTATTTATGTATCAACGGAAGTGTTGTTGGTGTTGTTTTAGCTGTGAATAGATCTACTTCAATTCCAATATTTTATATGTTGTTACACATGTGGGATTAGAGATACCAACTGGGTAATTGTTGTGTGATGCGCTAGGTATAGATTAATTGAGGTGTGATCACAGTCCTGTAGATCATTTTATTTCTTCATGAGTGATTCCTTCCAGCATTTAATTCAGCAACGATTTCCTTTATTTGGATTTTCTTCTGGTTTGATGTATCCACACATACAGTGTGACTTGCATTGAAATAAAATACATCCCTAGATTGATAATTTATGTGTATTGTTTTAGTCATTTAGCCGTGATTAATACAACCCAACATTATTGATGTGCTGACAAAGGAGTTAGAGAAAAAATCAGGGCATCATACTGAGATGTTTCCAGAGAAGGAAAAGGAAATAATGCCATATATTTTTTCCGATAATTGGTTTATGATTACAGGTTTTGATGAAGCTGAGGCAGACCTATCACAAGTTGAAGGAGAGTCAGTTTTAGAACTGAAGAATACTGGAAGTTTCTAGGTAAGGTATAATGATGAGGAAGATGTAAAGCATGAAGATATCTTGTTTGAAGAAGTTGAATTGACTGTCAAAATCAGTAAAGGAGGTGAAGGAAAATCACCGAGGGTTGTCAAGGAAAATGAAGGAAAATATGACGGAATTGATGAACAACGTAGTGATGTATTTGGGAGGAATCAAGTGAAAAGTGAGTTACTAGAAGAATCTGAGTATGAGAAAGGAATTACAAACAATGATGTAGAAAGGTCTCAAGTTGTGAAATAGGCAGGAGCATATACTAGTTTTCCAAACTTTATTATGTTTGATAGTATTCAAAGAAGAGTGAATTAGTATATTACTGTAGTCAAAGAATCAAAAGAAAAATTATTTTTTGAAAGTAAATTTGCACGTAGTGAGTAGAAAATGGATGTTTTAGAGGGAGATATATTAAGAGATACAAGAAGTATGGGAGACAACAATGTTAGGAGTAATATTTGTAGCAATAAATGGAGTAATTCCAAGTGAAAAAGAGGAAATTGAAGCAAGAAGAGCTGAAGAAATAAATAAAAAATTTAGTGAGGAATGGATAAAGTGCAACAAAGTACAATGGAAAAGTAAGGAAAACAAAATTAGGTTGTTGGAGCAGACTGAATTACAAGAAGCCATAGATGAACTATGGAACCTAATGTAGATACATAAGATGAGTTGTAGTAGAATGAAGAAATCATTCCACTGTGGAATTGTTTGGAAAGCGAAGAACAGTGAAGGTAGTGACAGTGGAGCACTACAGTAAAAAGCATGGTTTCCTGGAAGAATGTAGGTGAAGAATGATGAAGACAAGGCAGCTTATGGACAACAGAAAAACAAAGTTTGGGATCCAAGAAGGAAAAGGAGTGAAGGTAAATGATTGGGTGATCATGTCTTCTTTTTACTTTGGGAGTCCGATGCAGGAGCCTCTACCCTCAGGTTATGTTTGTAATATAACTCAAGGCCTAAGGACTTTACATTGGTCCAAGAGGGACATTTCTTTTGTATAATCATTGTAGAACTTTTTAAAGACTTCATAGTTCACAAGTATTAGTCTAGAAGGTTCTAGATAGTGTTGAATCATTAGTCAAAGAGCTGAGTCATTTCATTGAATCTGCGTGTTGGCAGAATTCATTGGATAAGCTAGCAGATAAGATACGATTGGTTCATTTAGTTCAAAAAAGATAGGATGAAGTTCTAAATTTAGAAATTAGTTACAGAGGCATAGGATCTAGTTCCTATAGTTTAGAAATCTGTTGATTAGGATTGAAAGGAGATGCTTTCATAAAAGGATGAGAAAAGCCTACGGGAAGAGAGATTGGAAGCAGTGTTGGAAGGCCACTAAAAGAGAAAATTAGGTTGAGAGGAAATTTATCATGTGTAAATATTTACTTGTGAATAGAAAACTCAATTATTAGTTCGTGAAGAGATTTTTGTGTTGATGAATCATAAAAACCTTGTGTTTGTTTCTGTTACGTGTTGAGTGATCGTAATAGAAAAAATATTATTTTTGTGTGAAATAATTCTTTGTTAATGAATTTTAAATATGTGAATAAGTCTTTCTGAGTGAAAAAAGAGTTAGAGTAGAAGAACTGGGTAGAAGTGCGAGTGATTCTAGTTATGGAGAAATTGGTTGTGAGAGAAGTTAATTGGAGATCTAAATGCGAGATTCAGAGAAGTAATGCAGGAAGGTGTTTTGTATTTTGATTTGAGATAGTGTGCAGGGCGTTGTAGTGAGCGTGAAAGATAAAGGGCTTAGTGAAGAAATAGAAGAAAGCTCAGGAGAGATTTGAGAGTGGAGAAGGTAAAGTTAGAGCTGCGGCAGTCAAAGAAACAGAAATTTGACTAAGGAAAAAAACCCTCTAAAGATTTCCAAAGAAAAAGAATGGATGGAAAGGATTAAATCAGTTTTGAAGATTAACAATAGAGATCTCATCGGAAGGTTAATTGGGAATATGCGATTGCAAGGTACAAGGTTTAATTTGCGATGTGGTAAGTTGGGGAAAGTACAAAGTCCACATGTTAGACGGAGGATTCAAGCTGCATATTGCACATAGGAGATTCAAATGTTTATAGTTAATACATTACATAATATAAGGTACCCACTTATTGTAGAACTCAAAAGGTTGCGATGAACGATTTGGAGTTCTCTAAGAATTGTGAAATCGCAATATCGCGATAATTTGTTAAGTGGTAAATCTGTGGGGAGGTAAGATATCATGTTTGCGAAGTACGAACGTCGTGATTGGTCACCATTTGTATGGGAACATAACCGAAGGGGAAGCCTCGGTTTACGTGAAGCAGTCATGTGTAGAAATGAAGAAAGGAAATAAAGGTAAGTTAAAGCAGTTAAAGTTTAAACCGCATAAATGAAGGGTTGGTTTAGTTTCCCTTAAAGTGTGTTTCTGCGTGCAGAACAAAGCGTATACTCTATTATGAGTATATAAAACCTGGGAACGATAGACTTGCTTAAAGTTTCTGCATATGTGGGTGAAAGCAGCCTTTTGGCTGCATCAGTTGGTATCAGAGCGAGGTTAAAGCTCTTTTGGGTTTAGAGTAAGTTTACTCTAGTAAAGGAAAGAGAACACCATAGAACAAGAAAGTGTTCAGGGAAAGGAAGGAGACAGGTCATTAGTAGTCTGTAAGAAAGAGGAATTTGCATGCAAGTGAAGAAGAGGCTTGTAGCCTAAATAGTAAGTTAGACAGTGATAACTACTTTGGGAGGAGTGACCACATGCAAGTTGTAGTAGCATAAGTGAACACACCTCAGCAAAATAAGATCAAGTCTTAGAAGCAGTGATGAAGGAAACTGGTAAGGGTTTCTGAGAGAAGAAGAAGAAAAGTTCAGCTAGAACCTAGTATTTCATTTGTGATTGAAATACAAGAAGACAATTATGTTCTCAAAAGTACATACGATTTATATCCTAGAAGGATCAGAGGAGTGCTCAAAAGAAAGTTCGAGAGAGGGGACAAGTGGCGAAGTATAGAGAAATCTTGGTGAGGTAAATGCAGTAGGGAGGAATTTCCATTGCACAGGATTAAGTACAACTCATAGTGAGTTAGGAACTCAAAGAGATAGAGGAGAAGATGAATACTGATGGTCATAGCAAAGGTTCAGGAAGAAACCACAAAGTGAAGAAAGAGAATGCCAAAGAAAATCGCATATGGAGACATAAGAGTGATGAAAAATATGAGAGAGAGAAAGCTAAGATAGAAGTCCATTGGGAAGTCATGATGGAGCTATTACAAAAGGAGGAGGAAGACCAAAAATTTGGTTTCCTCATGAGAAAATAGATGAGGTGGCATAAGCTACAGAAGAGGAGAAAAGAGAAACTGATGAATTCTCAAGAGAAAACCGAGATACTCAAGGAAAAGGAGTATCTAGGAGAAGACTTGAAGACTGAAACTTCAAGTGAGGCCAAGAGGTCTCAAAGTATTAAAATTGATATTTTGTGTATGTCTACGGGTACATCACAGGATGATGAACAAACTTTAGATTTTGTTAAAAAGAAGGAGCAGAATCTGAAATGTGTTCAGATTAAGACTTAGATTGCAATATCTCGGAAACGAAAGGAGACAGAGAGGTCTCATGGATATATGTAGCAGAATATTGAAGCTAGTAAGAGTGAATATTGTTATAGCATATATGAGTTCAAACATGAAGATGAAGGAAAGGTATTTACTATGCCTAAGTAGTTTGGAATTTTTAAGCATGATGATTTAGACATGTGTGTATATTTAGCAGAGGAAGAAGGACCATTTGACAATTGGTCAACAACAAATGAAGGTATTAAAAATTATGTAAAGTTTCCAAATTCTACTCCAATTGAAATTTTTAAGTTATATAGAAAGTTGGGCCTTCAAAGAAGAAAGTTGGAAAAGAAGAGGATATATACTTAAGATAAATTGATGAAGAAGGAAGAAAAAGAAACTAGCATGAATAGCAATCATGAAGAAGAGGGTAAGGATGTAAGAATGATAATAAGAGTTTAGAAAATCAAAATTACAAAGGAAGGAGTTCATTATTGTGAACTAGAGCAGGGAGACATCCTTGAAAGATATGATATGGAGAAGATATTAGCTGGCAGTATTGTGAGTTCTTTGGATAATTTAAATCAACATACTTGTTGGGTGCCAGTTTTGTGCTTATTTCCTACATTTTTTTCCCCCATTTTACCTTAATACTACAACCATTGGGACTATCCTTGCCTATTTTTCCTACCTTTCTATCTTAACTTATGTCGTTTCACCTTATTTTCATCACCTTTCCATTTCATCGATTATTATGATGTATTGTGTCTTTTTTTATGACTAACTGAGGATGAATGTTTCGAGAGGTTCTTTGGTCTTTTATTGTCCTTCCAGATGCTATTTTTAGCATAAAATATCTACAGCATGAGGCGTATAGGAGAAGTCAAAGGTGTTATGTTGTAGTGAGTTGTTACACCACGACATTGTTACAGCATGATGTTGTTACAGACCCACTCATGAATTGTTGTTACAACTGTAACAATGACTGGATATTGTCAACTTCTAATGCCAACTTGTCCTATAGCTATTATGCTACAGCTGTGATTTTCCATGATAGTTGTAGAAGTTCTTACATATTGTATTTTAGATTAATAGCCTTTAGGCGGTTTTGATTGTAATCTATATTCTTCCAGTCATAATTTTTATTAAGAAGTGGTTGTAACTATATGTATTCTAATTTTTATCAGCATGAGAATCATAAGATTCTCATGATTGATGCATCCCTCATTTTTCTGAAGATGTAACTACTATATAATTCTTTACCCTTGAGGTCGAAAGGTTAGCGTAGAAAATTATTACTTTGGCTTTGTAATTTTGGTCACATTAATATAAACTATCGTGTTGTTGTTGTTACATGTATTATCTGGTTTAGTTTCTATTAAGTTCTTTCTCTTCCTGCACCCTACTAGGGAGGAAGGGCTCTCATCTTTAGCAGGGATTGCAGCAGTTAAAGTACCTGTGTGTGTGTGTATATATATATATATATATATATATCTATTTTCTTTATGTATCAATGGAAGTGTTGTTGATGATGTTCTAGTTGTGAATAGATATGCTTCAAATCCAATATTTTATATGATGTTACACATGTGGGATTAGAGATACCAGGTGGGTAATTGTTGTGTGGCACGCTTGGTATAGATTAATTGATGTGTGATCACAGTCTTGTAGATCATTCTATTTTTGCATGAGTGATTCCTTCTAACATTTAATTCAATAACAATTTCCCTTATTTGGATTTGCTTCTGGTTTGGTTTATCGAAACATACAATGTGACTATAATTGAAATAAAATATGTCCCTATATTGATAATTTATATGTATTTTTTTAGTAATTTAGCCGTGATTAATACAACCTAAAATTTTGGCGCCATTTTCGGGGATGGCAGTGACGATCCAATCAACTAGAGTTGTTTGTTAGATGATGGAGTGTACGCAATCTGCAACTGTTAGGATGTAATACGAGAGGTAAGAACCTGTGCATCGCTCTAACATACCTGGACGGGCTCACCATTCCTTCACTGGGGCACTTAGAGGTGCAATTTTTGTGTGTTTTTTTAATGTGTCTCGAGCAATGCAATTTCCTAGAAGTAAGATGAGAGGTAATAACCTACGCATATCTCTAACATACCTAAGCGGGCTCACCAATGTCTCACTGGGACACTTAGAGGTGTGAATTTTTGGGTGTTTTCTTTAGGGTGTCTTCAGCTATATAGTTATTGGGTAGTAAGATGAGAGGTAAGAACCTGCACATCACTCTAACATACCTGGGCGGGCTCACCGCTGTAGAAACTGAAGCACTTGTAGGATGAATTGATACACATAGGGTCCATGTGTGCTAGTAGGATCACAGAAAAATCCAAAAACACCCACCACTATACTAACTACATGAAAGACGGGTCGTAAAAAGAAAAATAAAAGTGTAGACTTGGGAAGAAAGACATTATTTGGATATCTAATCTCAAAAGTCAAAAATAAATAATCTACTTCATACAGAGATAATAGGAAGACGGGACCACGCAAATCAACTACTATATCAAAGCCTAAGGTATCAGTGCCTTCCATGTCTAGGCCTCACCACTCTTCGAATAACAGATCCACTTCTGAAATCAAGACTCCTGATCTAAAATAGCAGTGGAAAATCATTGATCGGGATTTAAGAATTGCAGGAGAAGGGGAGACCAGTGGGGAGAATTAGGGATTTGAGGAACAACATTTAGTTGATCATCATTTGGACACTGGTAGTGCAGTCAAACAGCTGGTCCTTGAACAACGTGATCCTTTATTTATTTATCAATCTCCTAGATACTTCGAGGTCAGTTCATCCCATCAGGAAGAATCATCCATGGGGGATGAGAATGCCAAGATAGATAGCTCTGTTACTTTTGAATTCCCGATAGTGGTGACACAGGATGAGGCTCAAATGAAAAACATTCCTTTATCATCCCTACCGTCCTTTCAATCAATGGATGTTGAAGATCCTGATACCTTTTTGTTCGAATTCGATGTGTTGTGTAGAGGTTTTGACTACACTTCAGATTCCTAGAAGCTGAAATTGTTTCCTGCTACTTTGAAAGGAGCAACATTAAGATGGTTCATGAGACTGGGTGTTGGCACGATTCAAACCTGGAATGAAATGAGGGAGGCCTTTCTCTTTAAGTATCAAGATTACTATCGAATGAGGGATTTTAAAGAAGAGATCTTCAGAATTGCACAGAAGGAGGAGGAGAGCTTGGAAGACTATATGGATTACATCACAATTTACAAAGGTCTAAGTTTACTAACTTAGCCCCAGAAATTCTAAAACCAATATTCTTAAGAGGTATAATAGATGACTTCCTTGAGCATTTTAATCTGTTGGGAAAAGGAGACATATCGCAAGAACCTCTTGAAGAAATAATGAAGATTTTTTTGCGGAGTTCAAGGGGACCTGTCAAAGGGAAGTTTAGTTCGAGACCCTTCAGTCCGGATACAAAAGTCCACAAGTGGAGGAGTAACCAGAGCAAATATCAGAAATATATTTGAGGATTTTAAGACCGACCTCCTTAGCATTCTCTCTACCTAGATCACTATGGTACAAGTTAAGAAATCATAAGAAAAAGTTGAAGTAGCCTTAGCAATATTTTGTCCCCGATGCAAAAAGAAACATTTTGAAAGAGAATGTGGACTGAGTAGCATTACCCTGTGCAACATCTGCGAATTTTCACATTCTACGAATCAATGTCCTGAACTTCCTAGACTATGTAGGTTTTAACCCTGAACATAGATTATTTACACACGAATCTTATAACAGAAAATAAAAAATAGCGAGAGCATAAAACATAAAGTAGATAAACATAGAGATTTTCCCCTAGATCCCAAATCGAGACGACTAGCTTGATTTTTCATTATATTCCTTTTAGTGTTACAACACATATATATACATGCCGAAGCATACATAAAACCCAATCCATTAACCCTGGATTAGAACATAACTGTAGTTCCCTTGACCAGATCTACAAAATACCAGGGGCCAAAAACCATTGTACCCAAAAACCATGTGCAAACTCATGCACAAAACCATGGGCATGGACTACCCACCGGAAATTAAGGACCAAAAATTTTCATTGGGGCGCTGCCTCGGACCCGGACAGGGGGGGCTACCTCCCCCCTGTGATCCACCCGTTGCACCCAAAGCAAAGGGGGGGCTATCGCCCCCCCTCTTACCCTCTCGCGCGTGATTAGTCATGGAAAGAATATAACACATACCCAACATTCTCCCACTTGTTATTTTCTTTCTGTAGGGGGCCATAAGAGAGCTTAGTCATTGGCCCAATTCTTTAACACCCATTGTTTCTCTACACCAAGAGAACTTCTGAGAGCTCACAGACTCATCAATGCATTTGAAACATTCTTCAAAGTGTCCACCTTTACCGACAACACCCTTTTAGCCTCAACCATATCTCTAACAAAGTGATATTGAACATCAATGTGCTTTGTCTTTGAATGATAAGCAGGGTTCTTAGCCAAGAAAATATCACTTTGGCTATCAGATTCTATCCTTATAGCTTTTTGTACCAACCCCATACTTGAACCCAATCTCTGCAACCAAACTGCCTCCTTTCTTGCATGAGTGGCTGCTATGTATTTTGCCTCTGTAGTTGAAAGAGCCACTACAGTCTGTCTTTTACTCATCCAACTGACTGCGCCTCCAAATAGGCTAAACACATACCCACTTGTAGATCTTCTTTGGTCCAGATATCTAGCCCAGTATGCATCAACAAAACCACGAATGTCCAACATTCTTTCCAATCCTAGTCTTCCCTGGTAGCACGAGCCATAATCACTAGTGCCACGTAAATATCTGAAAACCCGCTTCACTGTTGTCCAATGCTCCTTCCCTGGGTTTGACATAAACCTGCTCAATACTCCCACTGCATGTGCAATGTCTAGTCTAGTACAGACCATTGCATACATCCGGCTACCCACTGCACATGCATATTGAACACGGGACATATCCTCCTCTTCTTCTTCTGTCTTGGGACACTGTTCAGCAGACAACTTTACACCTACAGGAATAGGAACATTCACCGATTTACTATCTTGTATATTGAACCTCTGTAATATAGTCTCGACATACTTCCTCTAGTTTAACCACAACTTCCTCTTTTCCTGATCTCTCTTAATTTCCATGCCCAAAATATAGTTTGCAGTACCAAGATCCTTCATGTCAAATTTGGAGAACATTTGGGTCTTCAAATATTTGATAATTTCTTTTTCATTTCCAATCAACAACATATCATCCACATACAAGACCAAATAAGTAACACGGTCACCAATAAATTTGAAATAAACACAGTGATCCTCCTTGCTTCTGGTGAAGCCAAGTCCCCGTATATGGGTATCAAATTTCTGATACCACATCCTTGGTGACTGTTTTAACCCATACAAAAACTTCTTCAACCTGCATACCACTTCTTTCTTAACCTTCACCATAAAGCCTTCAGGTTTCTTCATGTAGATCTCCTCTTGTAGATCCCCGTGAAGAAATTTTGTCTTCACATCCATCTATTCTATCTCAAAATCAAATGCAGCAGCAACAGATAAAAGTAATATAATAGAAGTAACCTTGGCAACAGGAGAAAAAATATAACCAAAATCAATTCCCGGCACCTGGGAATAACCTTTTTCGACCAACCGAGCTTTGTATTTCTCCACCTTGCCTTATACATTCATCTTCTTCTTAAACACCCATTTTCTCTTGATGGGCTTCCTTCTAGCCGACAACTCCACCAGATCCCATGCCTCATTTTTATGCAAGGATGCCATTTCATCAACCATGGCCTCCTTCCAGAGTTTTCCATCCTTTGAATCTACTGCCTCCATGACAATTCTGGGATCATCATCAATTATAGTTAAGGAAAAACCTGAACAGAAAGCAGATGGACTATACCTTTTTGGTTGCCTTCTTTCCCAAGCTGATCTTCTCACAACTGGAGTTTGTGGCTCTTCCTCTTCTGAGTCTTCTTTTGTTGTAGAGTATGATTCATCCTCCTTTAGCTCAAACTCTATCTTCTCAGGTTCCTTTGGTATGAGTTCATGTTTAAAAACATCTTTCACCTCTCTAAACACCACATCTCGGCTGTACACAACCTTCCTTGTTTCCGGGTTCCAAAGCTTGTAACCTTTTAAACCATCCTTATACCCAATAAAGATGCACCTTTCAGATTTATTATCCAACTTGGTCCTTTTCTGCTTTGGAAAATGTACATATGCATCACATCCAAATACCCTAAGATGTGAAAGAGAGGGTTTCTTACCAGTCCATACCTCATGTGGAGTCTTATCCTCCAACACTGATGAAGGTGATCTGTTAACTAGATAGCATGTAGTCTCCATTGCTTCTGCCAAGAATTCTTGTCCTAACCTGGTACCACTGAGCATGCTTCTTGATTTTTCCATCAGTGTTTTATTCATTCTTTCTGCAACTCCATTTTGCTGAGGTGTGTATGGAGTATTCTTCTATCGTGCTATACCACGCTTCTTACAGAACTCTTCAAATTCCTTCTTGCAGAACTCCCCACCATTATCTGTCCTCAACGCCTTTATCTTCTTCTCTGTCTAGTTTTCCACCAAAGCCTTAAATTCTTTAAATCTATCAAAGACTTCATATTTATTCCTCAAGAAATATATCCATGTATTCCTTGATAAGTCATCTATGAATGAAACATAGTACACAGGCTTTCCCAGTGATGGAACTGACGCAGGTCCAAACACATCACTGTGCACAAGTTGTAATATCTTGTTCACCCTCTTAGCACCAAAAGGAAAACTCACCTGATTCTACTTCCCATATACACAATGTTCACAGAAATTGAAATCCATAGAGAAATTAGACATACCTTCTACCATACCATTTCTATGCAGTATCCGAAGGCCCTTCTCTCCAATATGTCCAAGCCTTTGATGCCATAGCATGGTCTTTTCTCCAGAGACATCTAGGCTTTCCGCTCCAGTTTCAGGAGCCATAGAACTGTTACACCCATCAATAAAAGTGCTACCTTGTAGCTTGTATAGATTTCTAGTCTAAACTCCCCACATTAATACTAGTGCTCCCCGAGCCATCTTGCAGGCATCTTTCTCGAACACTCTTTTTACACCTGCATCATCCATCTTGCTTACAGAAATAATATTTCTGGCCAATGTAGGAATATGTAGAACACCAGGAAGTGTTCTAATCCTTCCACCTTGCAGCTTTAGCTTGGCCTTTCCACATCTGATGATTCTGGCCTTCTTATCATCCCCTAGGAAGACATCACCACCATCATATTTCTCATACTCGCAGAACCACTCCCAATGGGAAGTGAAGTGAAAGGATGCACCTGAGTCAATCAACCATGACTCATGATCTACATGTGTATTTGAAGATGAAGCCAAATACACATCCCCACCTTCATCCAAGGTAGTTTTTGCCTCTGCAGAAGGAGCATCATCAGATCCCTTTCCTTTCTAAGGAGCTTTAGATTTGCACTCCCTTTTTTAGTTCCCTTCCTTTCCGCATTTCCAGCATACCTTTAAAAAATTTCAAGGAGATTTAGATCTCCCACTCGAAACCTTATTCTTGTTTTTGTTTTGGGACCTTCCTCATACAGATAAGGCATCTCCATTCCGACCCTTCATATTTCTCCGTCTCATTTCCTCTGATAGTATGGCTTAGACAATGTCATCAAAATTCAAGGTAGTTGTATTGCTAACTATTTCAATAATCGGATTGTCCCACGTGTCTAGTAGAGAACACAACAAACTAATGCACTTATCTTCTTCTGAGATTTTAATATAAACAGATGACAGCTGACTTACCACAGTATTGAAGGCGTTCATATGCTCTATCACCAAGTCTCCATCCTTCATCCTCAGGTTATACAGCTTTTTCCTCCGGAAAAATTTATTCACCAGAGACTTAGATTGGTACAAAGTCCCTAGCTTTTCCCACAAGGTCTTCACCGTAGCTTCCCCAGATACATTCAACAATACTAAATCTAAGACACACAATCGTAGTGTGCTCTTTGCCTTCCGATCCAGCTTCTTCCAGTCATCATCTGACATTGTCGTTGGTTTAGTACCCGGATCTACCGTGATCCACTGATATTTATCCACTAGCAGATCCTCCATATTGAGCTTCCACAACTAAAAAATCTGACCATTAAATTTCTCGATCTCTATCTTTCCGCTGCTCGCCATGTTCTTTCACCACAAGAATCGATCCCGTAGATCTCCCACTGAACAGGGTCTACCTCAGGCCCGAGCAAAAAACCCTCAGCAGCAAAGGCGTCCCCTTGAAGCCGAAACTGATTTGATACCAATTGTAGGTTTTAACCCTAAACATAAATTATCTACACATGAATCTTATAACAGAAAATAAAAAATAGCGAGAGCATAAAACATAAAACAGATAAACACAGAGATTTTCCCCTCGATCCCAAATCGGGACGACCAGCTTGATTTTTAATTATATTCATTTTAGTGTTACAACACATATCTATACATGCCAAAGCATACATAAACTCCAATCCACTAACCCTGGATTATAACATAACCGTAGTTACCTTGAACAGATCTATACAAAATAATAGGGGCCAAAAACCATCGTACCCCACAACCATGTGCAAACTCATGCACAAAACCATGAGCGCGGACTACCCACCGGAAATTAAGGACCAAAAAATTTCACTAGGGTGTTGCCCCGGACCCCAACAGGGGGGGTACTGCCCCCCTTGTTACCCCCGTTGTGCCCAGTGCAAAGGGGGAGCTATCCACCCCCCTCTTACCTCGCCGCGCGTGATTATTCGTGGAAATAATATAACACATACCCAAAAGACTAAAGGTTGTACTTCAAGAATGAATCGAGGATGTCTAGTCTTCCTATTTCATTGAATCAAAGAGGCCATGGCAGCCAAGAACTACAGATACGCCTCCATATTTTTCGTCTTTTAATCCTTGGAATAATGTTTATAATAGTCAGCCATATCCGTGGCAGTATCCTACTCCTTCCTCAACACAATTTTGTTCACCATCGAACCAGTGGCCTTCCCCTCCACTAGTGAAATATCTTCCATCGCAACCTCACAATTGGAGCCATAATTGGAGACGTAACGACCATGGTCTAGTACCCTCTGCACTACCAATGCACCAGCAATTACAACTACCTTCTATTCAATAATCGACACCTTTTGTCCGACCCTAATTACCTGTGTAGCCTAACCCCAATCCAAATAATATGGAAGCTCAGAGCATAGATGCTCTGGTTACCTTCCAGACTTATCTTATTACTCCCACTAGGACTAATGAGGTTCATCTTCGATTGGGAAAATTAATTAGACCTGAACATACTCCCATTATTATTGAAGACAAATGTGAGTCACCTAGAAAGGATATGGTCGATTCTGAGACAACTGTTACACATGTAACACCTGATAAAGCACCTGCTATTACACCTGTAACAAACAAATCGGAATGGTTTGTTGTTTCTACATCAGCCAACCCAAGAAAGGCTGGTGCATCTGTGACAGCTGACTCAACTGTTAAGATTTAGGATCCTCCATACCCTCAACGATTAATTGAAACTGGGCCAGCCTCACAATCTAAATATGAGTTCCTCAAGGAATTGCAAAATTTGTATGTGTGGACTCTGTTGTTATAGGCTCTTAAGGAAGTACCTATGTATGCTAGAACAATGAGGGATATGTGTGTCAAAAATCCTGGAAGAAAATGGAAAGACCCTGCTACTATCCATGTTATGGAGAAACTGTCCAATATTATGATTGATCATCCTTTGTTGACTAAACATAATGACCAAAGGAATCCTACAGTGCCTGTCCATATTGATGATCAACCCATAACCAACACATTGATTGATTTGGGGGCAACCATTAATGTAATTACAAAAGACCTCTTTATCTCCATAGGACTTCATGGACTTAGACCTACACCCACAGTGCTTGAATTAGCAGATAGGTCCCATGTCAAGCCCGAGGGAATGATAGAAGATGTGGTTATCACTATGGCTTCTTGGAATTTTCCGACTGATTTTCTCATTTTACAAACCAAATCCAACATGGGGGGGTCATCCTTTAATATCGGGAAGACTGTGGTTAGCCACTACAGATGCATATATCGGGTGTAGTTCCAGATCTATGGTGATATTAGATGGGTAGGCCACTCGGAACTAAAAATTTACCCCCCAGCAAAACCTCATATGGATTTGAGTAGTCCCTGGTGGGATGAATTTGAACCTGAATCTGATCTTTCCCTACCCCTCCTCATGCTTGGAAAATCACAATACTTTAAGGATGAAACATAGGATGATATCATTAATGGTTTCATTAGAAATTCAATCTCTATTTCCTCCATTAGAGATATGTGGGAAGAAGATGAGGTACACGATGTAATCATTGAACATTTGAAAACTACTCCATATACTACCAACAGTCCCACTGAAATTGAACCTGGGAAATATTTAAACATTAATCCTAAGTTGGCTGTTGAACAAAACAGATTGTTGATACAGTTGTTACAGAAATATAAAAAGGAATTTGCATGGGACTATACTGATATGAAAGGAATCCATCCTGGCCTATGCACTCACGTAATTTACCTTAAAGAGGACTACAAACCAGTTAGACAACCACAACAATGAATGAACCCTGCACTTAAGGAGATAGTAAAAGAATAATTGCAGAAACTCCTCAATGCTAATTTCATCTGCCCCATTTTTGACAGCTAGTGGGTGTCTCTACTTGTCATAGTTTTAAAAAATAACGACAAGTGGAGAGTCTGCATAGACTATAGAGAGCTTAAAAAGGATACTCAAAAGGACCATTTCCCTTTACCATTCATTGATTAGGTCCTGGATACTCTCTCTGGGAAAATGCATTTTTCATTCTTGGATGGGTTCAGTGGCTATAATCAAATACATATTTCCTCGAAATACCAAGACAAGACAACCTTCACTTTCCCGTGGGGTAATTTTGCATACATAGTCCTTCCTTTTTGCCTCTGTAATGTGCCAAAAACTTTTCAGAGGGAAATATTGGGTATTTTTTCAGATCTCTTGAATGACTATCTTGAAATATTTATGGATGATTGTACACCCTATGGGGATTCCTTTGAGACAACATTAGTTAATTTGGAAAAGGTGTTGAAACCCTGTGAAGAAACTGATGTTGCCCTGAGCACAGAGAAATGCCACATGATCATGACCGAGGGAATTGTGCTAGGACATTTCATTTCGATAGATGGAATAAAGGTAGATCCTGCAAAAATTGAGGTAATCTCGAAAATTCCAGCTCCTAAGATGCCAAAATAGGTATGTAGTTTTATGGGATATGCAAGGTACTATAGGATATTTATAGAATTCATTTCAAACATTACATCTCCTCTATTTTCTTTGCTCATGAAAGATGCAGAATTTGTGTGAACAGGAAAGTGTGAGCAAGCCTTTCTGAAGTTAAAGAACTATGTAACAACGCCACCTATTTTACGAGGACCAAAATAGAGATTTCCATTCCATATCACTACGGGTGCACCTGGCATAGCTCTGGATGTTGTTTTGGGGAAGCTGGAGGAAAAGAAACCATACGCCATTTATTACATCAGCAAGAATTTAACTCCAGCAGAACTCAACTATATAGTGAATGAGAAGGAATTCCTAGCAGTAGTGCATGCTATCAACAAATTTCAATGCTACATCACTGGGTATCAAGTATTTATACACATTGACCATGCTGCAATTGGATTTTTAATGAACAAACCTATTACTAATGGTAGAGTTACACAATGGTTATTGTTGTGACAAGAATTTAATATCACTATTTTAGATAAACCCGAAAAAGATAATGTGGTTGCTGATTTTCTTTCTAGATTAACTGTAAGTGACGACTGAAGTCCCCACTGAGGATTATTTTCCAAATGAATATATTTTTTCCATATCAACTCACTCACCATGGTATGCAGAAATAGGAAATTATCTTGCTGCGGGAAAATTTCCACACCATTTATCTTCCAAAGAAAAGAGGAAGATTATACAATAGAGTGCTACCTACTCCTGGATAGAGGGAAATCTCTATCACACCGGGCCAGACTTTCATACTAGGCGATGTGTTAGAGAAGATGAGGTATTTGAGATATTGAAAGCTTTTCATGAGGAACCCTATGGAGGGCACTTCGCTAAAAAAAGGATGGGAGATAAAGTACTCTCAACAGGGTAATACTAGCCAACTGTATTCTAGGATGCCAAGAAGTTTGTGAAGGGATGTGATAGCTGCCAAAGGATGGGCCAGCCTCTAAAATTAGATGAGATGTCGTTATAGCCTTAGATAAAAATGGAACCATTTGAGAAATGGGCCCTGGAATTTGTAGGGCCAATTAATCCTTCATCAGAGCAAAAATTATACATACTATTCTACACTGACTATGTCACAAAGTGGGTCGAAGCAAAGGCAATAATTAGAGCTACAGAGGAGGTTGTTTCAGACTTCCTGTTTGAAGATATCTTTGTTCACTTCGAGATACCCAGGGAGATAATGACGGATGGAAGCCCTTAATTCGCATCTCATTTCATCAAGAAGCTGGTTGAGAAGTATGGAATTAATCACAGGATCTCTTCACCTTATCACCCACAATAAAATCATCAAGTAGAAAGCACCAATAAATTCATTGAGGTAATATTAACAAAGACAGTAGCCAGCCACCGAATAAATTAGGCCGAGCAACTGACATAGGTGTTGTGGGCTTATAGAACAACATGGAGGAATGTGACAAGCTTCTCACCATATGAATTGGTATATGGTAAGAATCCTTTATTCCCCATATAGTTCGAAATAAAGACATTAATAATAACATTGCAGGTCAATATAGGCTTAACCACAACACATAAAAAAAGATTAAACTAGCTCAATTTGTTGCAAGAGAAACGACTCGCTGCCATTCAGTAGATAAAGGTTATTCAGCAGTAGAGAGCTAGATGGCATGATGGGTTTATTAAGAAGAATAAGTTCCTGAAAGGATATTGGGTTCTCTTGTGCGATTCAAGGTTCAAGGATTTCAAAGGCAAGCTCTGTACCAAATGGCTAGGTCCTTACGAAGTAGACACAATATTTGAAAATGGGATTGTACAATTGGCCACCATCGACAATGCTAAGACATTGTTACAGGTTAATAAGCACCATCTAAGGTTACATCATCAACCCGCTTCAAAGGAATAATTTGTTAACATTGTCATGGACTATAATCTTCATGTTACAGCAGCAGGGGAACATTCCCCTGTGCAGCCTGAAAATTGAAATTCCAATAAGTGCAGTAGCTCAAAAACACCTTTGTGGTAGTTGTTACACTTGATTAAAAAAAAATAATAATAACAATAAAAAAAATGATAATAAAAATATTATTGTGAAAACCTCTTTTCAAGCACAGTCAGACAATTTGTAATAGTTGAAAACCACTCCTGTGGCAGCAGTTAAACCCATTTTGTTTCCATTCCTAAAACATCATCCTTCCTTCTTGACACATTTTACAAGATGATGTTATTCATTTTTTTTCTTTTTGTAACTATGTCTCCTAATCACCATGCTTTCTGAAGAATAATATGACGGTTGTCTTGGCTGTTACACATGTAACAACTAACAACCACGAACATTGTTTTCCTTTTTAGTCGCATGAAATAATAATTGTGCCAGTGAAGCGTGACCGCCATAATCAATGCAAGTAGTACACCACCAATTCAAAATCCTCCTCCACGTCACTTCAGGTACGTCATTCAAAAGGGAACATAATCATTTAATAGTTTGGTGATTAATGGAAAATTAATGATATTCTTGTGACGGTTGTGGGTGGTAGTAACCATTAAAGAAGGGGGGATTTATTCTATAATCATTGAAAAAAATTGTAGTCATAAACCGTTATCAATCCTGCATGCATCTAATTAATAGCACAATAGCCAATGATGACTAAATCTGGCTAGATGAAGCATGTGTAATTAGAACCCATTACTTTCCGTAATGGGAAATTTATGAAGAAATGTGTGAAGTACGATTCGATAACCCATAAATACTCTCACCTCTCATCATTCTCCTCAACTGAAGGCTTGTATCCTCGTCCGAAACTCTTCATCCGGGATAAACAGAGTAAGGACCTGAGAGGAAATAAGCAGTGCAATGATATCACAGTGGGTTGAGAAGTAAGGAGTGATTTCAGAACAATAGCAAGAGGGGTGGATCAACAGTAAGACATGAGGTAGATTCCATGGATGCCTTGCAGAACTGTCCAGAAGCTTACCAGGTATTCAAAGACGCTAGATGGATTGAATATTTTCATAAATTGGAAGGCTCGAATGATGCAATTGCAATCGAATTCACTCAGAATTTGAATAACCACCAGACCCGAGTCAGGGGCCTACAAATTAAAGTGAAAACATAAGTAATCGCCTGAGTAACCACATTTCCAGTAGAGGGACAGAGGTTGTTCAACAGGAAAATCAATGACCGCTTTTTGAAGGAAGACTTCCTAGAAGGAGAAGAAAAATTGGAAAAGAAAGGAAGAGGAATTGACAGTTTATCACTTCCTCAGCCATGGGTAGATGTCGCCTTGGGTTTAATCAAATACATTACTTGAAAGGGAATATATACAATTATTTTTAATTATCACTTCCCTCTACTCAATCATCTTTGGCACCAAAAAAATATTAACCTTCCATTCAACTTATTGGGAAACATTAAGCATATGGTGGTGGCAGTAAAGACATCAGCACATCTGGAAGCATGTGTGACCAATCATGGACTTATCAAATTGATCGTACTAGATGCCCTAAGACAACAGGGAAGGAGCTGGGAAGAATTCAAGTGAAAAAGGCCCAGGACAAGCCAGAGAAAATAGGCTACGACTGCGAAAGGAAGTCAGGTAGAAGTTAAGACCCAGACTCGGCCTACCAAGGTCAGAATTGGGAAAGAACCCACTGACGAACCAATTGGGGAGAGATGGCCAAAACGGAGGGTGAGATTTAACTTGTCCACATAACCTTCACCCATAGTCGGAAAGCAGAAAGAAGCAGAAGTATCAAAAGAAGAAATAGAACCCTCCTCATCAGGTAAGGAAGAAACTCATGTCCTGCTTTTAGAAATGAAAATCTGAGAAAGGAAAATGAACAGTTGAAACAAAGATTATTTGAGGGGAAGAAAATCTTGGTACTTGTATGCACATCATGTTTTCAAGAACTAACAATAGCAAGGTATAAGGTCTTTAGGGAAAACACCAGCCTAATGGAAATATAAATAGAACTTTACGAGGCCGTTACAGAAGAACCTGCTAAGGATATTGTTGTTACAAAAGAACCAACAGTTAAAGTAGTGTTAGGCCCTTATATTAGTAGTATAGTCCCTTATTGTTATTGTTGTACCCCTGTAACCCCCATATTGTTATTATTGTGCCATTAAATTATTATTGTTAGGTTGGCTAGGATTACATTGTGGCCCCATGGACTCCTATATATAGAAACGAGGTTTTGTCATTTGTATTGTTAGCCCCCTAAATTTCTCTCTTTTTGCCATTCTTTCCCTTCCTAAACCATAATCATTTACCTCTGTTTTACCCTTTTTATGCACCATCATCTTGCACTAGTCCAAGCACGGTGACATATTTTGTACAAACCTTTATTCTTCATATTTTAATTCAATTTAGCATTTATTAAATATTTATTACATGATTTATTAATTTTGAATTATCCTTTGTAACTTATCGATATCTCCAATGTTGTTTGGTGGTTAGAATTCTTATCATGATTGCTGATCCTAGTGTAGGATCGGATCCTGTATCGTTGCAGCACAACAAATCTTCACGAAGGATTTGAACCCTCTCTATCATTGCCTTGACTTAAGTAGTTTCCGCCACAACAGCACAAAATCGAAAGGCGGCCAAATATTAGATCCACGAAGGTTGGAAGCTGAAGATTGGTTACGGCCAGTTTTGCAAAACTGTCTTATTTTGGAGACCGAATAATCTAAATTTTGCATTTTGTTATGAAGTAGTTGAATGATCTATTTTGGCCTTCGGCCAAAAAATCTATATAATGTAATTTGTAAATAGGACTTAGGGAGTGAAAGTTTTGGAGAAAAGAGAAGAACAAAGAGGTGATAGTAGGTTATTTTGTTATCGCCCGAATCTGGGCTGAACGTGTATTCATGCATGCATTTGCCTCAATGATCTAATAAAAAGGAATTTCGTCTCGGTTTCATGAATTGTATTTTTATGGTTTGGCTGATTAATTAAATTAAGCACTGAGCATCGTTTTCACTTAAGAGGGAAACGTGTTGGTTGGCTAGGGCCCAACCAACCCAACACATTTACCCCATTCTCCTTTTCTTGTAATTTATGTTTTATTGTCAGAGTAACACTGTTACCGATGAAATAGGTAACTGTACTGGTACCTACTTTTTGACGTAGTAAGAAAAACACCAGATTTTTAAAAGTGGTGATGTAGAATCAATATTTTTTTTTAGTGTGTTTTTGGCACTTTAATTTTTTTTTATTTTTTTTTCTGTGATGCTTTTTATGTTGATTTTGAATAGTGGTGGTGTATCATCACCAACGTTTTTTTAGAGGATTGATTTTGACACTATACATTTTCTAATGTCTTCTTCTTCCGTGAGATGTTTATTTTTAAGTGCATTTATGTACTTGTGTTTTAAAAAGAAAAAAATATATATTTTTTAAATAAAAATTTGTAATGATATCTTCACTTTTTCACATAGATAAAAAATGAAAAAAGGGTCAATATTATAAAGTTTATATTTTCTACAAGTTTATGTATTGCTAATTAATTTTTCAATGCACATCAAATAATTGTCGCTAAAAAACCAATATTTTGAATGATATGACAAAAAGATACAAATTTTCAATACAAATAGAATGCAAAAAATACACTTTTAGAGACTTTTTGTTAAAAAAAACATGTTAAATAAACTAATTTTTGGGAAAATATTAACAAGAAAAATTAAGAAAATAGCATTTTTATTGAATTTTATGTCAAAAAATAATAGTAATAACATGTTTTTTGCAAAAAATAAGGATTCTTCTCATAAAATATCAAAGTCTAAACATTACAAGTAAAACTGATTAATAGATCTAAAAAATGAGCTTTGTTTGCAAGCATAACTTACAGATCCTCAACAATATCAACTAATACATGTTCAACATCATCTAGAACATCATTGATGGCTTCTTCCGAAAAATTTTCTACTTCATTTTGGCCATTTTCATCTTCTAATGGATCTTTCATGTCTGCAAATCTTCCAAAGTGTCCATTTATAATCATTCCATATAATGGTGGTTGAGGTTCCTTTTTTTTTTTTTGCCATAGTGATTCATTAAAATCCCCTTTCCTCAAACCAACTTCTTGCTTCGCATCTGGAAGGAATTCAAGAGCGTTAATTCTTTGTTGAATAAATTTTCATTGCACTGGGTCTTTCTCAATGGCAATGCAATTTCTTCATTTTGGTAGGCAACATGCTAGTGTTGTACCTAATCATCAAGTACAAAAGAAATAAGTAAGAAAATTAGTATAAATACATAGAAATTAAAAAGCAAAATTTTTAAATTTAAATTTGTATAATAAAACTTACCTGAACCTGAAAAATAGATCCAAAACTCAATCTCCTTCATTTGATGGTGTCATCCGGCCTGTCTCCAGCCCTCGGCTGGGCGGAGGGCAATTCTGAGAATCGCCCTCTGCCCAGTCGAGGGCCGGAGGCAGGCTAGCTAGCCCTTGACAACGCCACCCGTCCGGCCTCCGCCCAGCCAGGGGCGATTCTCGAAATCGCCCTCTGCCCAGCCAGGGGTGATTCTCGAAATCGCCCTTCGCCCAGCTGGGAGCGATACTCAAAATCACCCTCCGCCCGGTCGGGCGCCAGAGGCCGGCCAGGCGGCACCGTCGAGGGCTTCCTAGCTTGCCTCCGACCCTCGACTAGGCAGAGGGTGATTCCGAGAATCGCCCTTAACTCAGTCGTGGGTCGGAGGCAAGCTTAGCAGCCCTCAACAACGCAATCTGGCCTACCTCCAGTCCCCTGCCGGGTGGAGGGAAATTCCAAGAATCACCCTAGCTGTGCGGAGGGTGATTCCAAGAATCACCCTCACTTGGGCAGAGATCGATTTCGAGAATCACCCCTAGCTGGGTGGAGGGAAATTTCGAGAATCACCCTCGACTGGGCGGCAGTTGGGGAGCGTCGTCGAGGGCTGCCCAGCCAGGGGCTGGAGGCAGGCTGGGCAGTGTCGTCAAGGGCTGCCCAGCCTGCCTCTGGCCCTCGGCTTGGCAGAGGGCGATTCAGAGAATCACACCCGACCGGGCTGAGGGTGATTCTCAAAATCCCCCTCCATCCAGTCCGGGGTGATTCTCGGAATCGTCCTCTGCCCAGTCAAGAGTGATTCTCGGAATCGGCCTCCGCCCAACTAGGGACTGGAGGCAGGCCAAGCGGCACTAACGAGGGTTGTCCAACGTGCCTCTGCCCAGCCGGGGGCTGGAGGCAGGTTGGGCAGCCCTCGACAGTGCTACCCATTTGGCCTCCGGCCCTAGGCCGAGCGAAGGGTGATTCCGAGAATCACCCCCAGCTGGGGAGAGGCTGATTTCAAGAATCACGCCCGGCTAGGTGGAGGGCGATTCCGAGAATCACCCACCGTTGGGCGGAGGGCGATTCTCGGAATCGCCCTCTGCCCAGCCGAGGGTGATTCTCGGAATCTCCCTCCAAGGGCTGCCCAGCCTGCCTCCAGCCCCCGAAGGGCGAAAAATTATTTTTATTTTATTTTGTTTTATTCAAACACAAACTATTTAAAAATTTTAATTTTTTTAAACAAAAGCTATTATTAAAAAAAAAAAAAAAGACAACTATTGAATTAAAAATTTAAAATATAAAAAAACAATAAAAAATAATTAAAAAAAATGTTTTAAAAATAAACTAACAAATATAAAAAATAAAAATAAAAATTTAATCTTAATTTTTTTTTTAAATTAAAACAATTATTATTTAAAATATAAAAAAAAAATATATGTTTTAAAATATAAACAAACATATATAAGAAGATTTTAATTTTTAATTTTTATTTTCTTAAAACTAAAACAATTATAATTTAAAATATAGAAAAACAATAAAAAAAGTTAAAAAAATATGTTTTTATATATAAACAAACAAATATATGAATAATAAGATTTTCATTTACTTGTTCATTTTTAAAAATTGTTTAAGTCATATTATTTCTCCATAATTTCATGATTCAAGTATCTTGAAAACTTAAGATTTAAAAACTTGAGATTTACAACTTGTTATTAAGGTTTCTAAGCGTCGTGAAATTTTATCTTTAATGTTATGGTTGAAAATAATTATAATTTTAGGGTTGTTTAAAGTTAGGATATTTTATGTTTAACAAAATGGATAAAAATTGTTCGAAATGATAAGCCCTTCAGACATGATTTTGTTTATATTTAACATCATCTATCAAAAAATTTAGAATTTTACGATTTTTCAATGTCCTAATATGTTGTCTTTAATTCCATTGTTACAATGTGTCAAAAGTGTCACACAATGATTTTTTTTTGTTATTCCAGCATCAACTCGTTTTGTTTTGAGGGTGTTTTTTCAATCATTTTTTCAAGAAGAAATTTCGTTTTTACCATAATTTTATAAAAAGGTGAAATTTGACCTTGAGAAAAAAAAAATGCGTTCTGGAATACACACATTTGTTTTGGGGGCGTTTTTTCATGTTTTTAGAGTCTTTTTGGGCTAGAGTTCCCGTTTCAAGTAATAGTTCCCATTTCATCAGTAACGTTGTTGAGTGCGATTTAACTTTTAGCGCATAAATTCTTGTCTGTGTGAAAATGAATCCGTTGCATGAAGCAAATACAATTTCTTTTCCTACAATTTACTTCCCTACAAAATTACTTTCCTGCACTTGATTTCGGATTGGCTTTCTCCACCTGGTCCAAGAAGGAGAAATCATCCTGCAACAGTGCACGTTGGTGTGACATTTCTTTTCCGCAATTTCAGTTGATTAGATGTCCCCGCCTGGGCCAAGGAGGAGGAATACACCTGCACCAACACACTTTGGTGTGTTACAACAAGTCTTCATTTACTTTCCGCAACTTTATTTCATTGAATGGATAGATGTTTATGTTTATTTATTTCTACACTTCGTTAATTTCAGAAACATTTACTTTTCATATATGCATTCTAGTTTTACAACAAAATAGCACTTGCGGCAATTAAACAATCATTTCAAGAATTAAAAGCTAAGTGTAGGAACCTCTGATTTGGTGCAAGAAATAGCTTCTTCTCACATGATCTGAGTGCTTTGAACCTTGAACAGTTTGAGCCCTTGCATGAAGTAGAAAAACCTTCAGTAAAGACACAATTTATACCTTCTACATAAAACTTTGATCCTGCACTAGTGCAGGACAGATTAATGAAAGAATGAAATATCTAAGGAAGCAGATTTAAGGGCCCATCTAACGAGACTGCTAAAGTGCCTCTGCTAAAGAAGAACACACTCTTAGTAGTAAGCATAATCAACTAGAGTGATTGCCTTTTTATCTTTGATCTCCTTTTCGCAAATGCATTTTTTCTTGTTTCAGTCTTAGATTATTTTTATGACTCAAGTTATCTTTTTCTCGTCTTGATTTGATTTTGCAATATTTCCTTCAAAGAAAGTAGGGATTTGTTAAACACCATGTTAAGCACACACATGGTGTATGAGAAGAATAAACACACACACAAGAGACTCAACACACAATGAAGGATAAGCGTGATGCTTTCTTATTTTCCATTATAAAAAGATGTACATTTATAGTACAATGGTGTGACTCTTGATTTCATATTCCAAGGCGACTTGGACTCCATTGTGACTTTTCGCATTCCACACCTACCCATGTAGGATTAGGTGTTCCAACATCCCCCCTTAATCCGAAGGGGTATGTGTGAGTCCAAGAAGAGAGTTGTAATACAAATCTGCAAATTATACATGGCAGCACTTGGGCTGAATCAACTCTCTGAAATGTTGGAAAAAAGAGGTGGTTTAAGGATGACCACAAACATTGGAACGCAAAACTTGTTGCAGTTCCCGGAACTCTTCCAAAACTGGCAAGAAGCTGAAAGCTTCCGCAAGAGGAATTTTCCCTCATAAAAAAGGGATACCTTCAACCTAAAAGAAGGGAGGTCTACTACCTGTGATGTTTTTAGGATTACCAACAACTCTGGAATGCTTGAAGCATTTCCTGGAACTCAACCAATGCTGGAAAGAAGCTGAAGGCTTATGCTAGTGGAAGTGTTCCTCATATATGAAAGGGAGACCTTCGACCTAAAATAAGGGAGGTCTACTACCTGTTGTGGTTTAAGGTTGTCCACCAACCAAAGATGATGGTTTAAGGTTGTCCACCAACCGAAGGCATGCTCATGGGCATCCGTGTCTTTGGCTACATCTCTGAATGATGAATTGTGGCTCAGGCTCGCTTGAAATGTTGTGTCTCTAGCTACAACTCTGAACATGGAATGAGATATTGTGGCTCAGCCTCGCTTGATCTGTCATCGAAGCTTGTACTTTACCACCATTTTCCCCCCTGTCAGGGACAAGGTGAGATGATGGTGAAAACTCAACTGCAAGTTTGCTCAATATACATGAGCAAGTTCTAACATGTGTCGTAAACATCTTCTTGGTTGTTGATGCCCATTGCCAAGAAGCGATCCATCCAAGATGAATCTTGGTTCTTGCAGGAGGTTTGTGTCTGAAGCATCTTTCTGAAGAATGAGTGTGCCGACCACAGTGCTTGCATGGATGAAGATCAAAACAGTGATATTTCATATGGCCAACTCGATCACAGTGTTGAAATTTTACAATTTGTTGTTGTGGAAGCGGAACAGGATCTGGAACAGCTGCAGGTGAACTGTCATACAGGAATCCGGCACTCTAAAATTGAATGGGCTTGGTGTATTCTGGAATATGAAAGGACACATCCTTGTCATATCCAAGACCAGTTCGGTGCTTGTTGTGGACAAGATCTTCCCAAGGTCTGATAATGGGCTTGAGAAGTGCAGGTTGAACTGCTGCATCTGCATGTACATCTGCTCTAGTGCAATGAACTGAATGTGGATCAACTGCAACTTTATCTTCTTTCTTTTGATGAGATTCCTTCACAATCTTCTGAACAGAAACAGGTTTAGAATGGTGACTCTTTTGCTGAAGTTCATCTTGCTGGAGTTGAGATTCCAACTGCAAAAACTCAATCTTTTCTTGTGCATCTTGTAAACAAATCTGAATATTACGAAGAGCATTCTTGCTCATTTTTATCACATCATCAACATTTGAATGAATGAGGTTACTCAAGAACTGTAATGCCTCATTTATTTTAGCCATTTTCAACAACTTAGGCTCAAAAAATGAAAGTGTGTCGGCTTCAACCAAAAATGCACCTGTTTACAATGTGATGCAACTTAATTTCAATAAATACAAATGACTAAAGAGAACTTCCAACTATGGAAATCTCAAAGTACAAAGTGTGTTCCTCAAATGATGGAGGACAATCAACAATTTCTCAACAAGTCAAGTACTAATTGCAACTATGAAGAAGATGCAAATTCCACTCACAATACAATGTCAATATCTCTGCAAAAATATTTTCTAAATGTGCAGCTGAAAACACTTGTGCAAGAAGCCTTTAAAGCAACTGAATTTTCCTTCAAAGAGCTATTTTGCACCAATAACAACTCGTCTTCAAATGTTAATTTCTTCAGAAAATCACCCTTATGCCACAAATCACACAATGTCAAATTTGCAATTTTCTCTATGTATTTAATCCATCTGCTCACGTGTCATTTCTCATTTACTGTTGTTCATTTTCTCTTCTTTCTCTCTCTCTGCTGTTTTTCTTTCTAATTAATTAAAAATTAATTAAAAAATAGATTAATTAAAAATTAATTAAAAAATAGATTAATTAAAAATGGAAATTAATTAAAAATGGAGGGGAAGGGGATTAATTAAAAGGGAAGGAATTTAAAAGGGGATTAATTTAAGGGAATAGGAATTTTAGAAATTTAAAGTGAAATTAAAAAAATGGAGGGCGTTATTGTAAATGGGGGCAATATTAATTATATGGAGGGTGATATTCGTTAATATTTATTACATGGGGGGGCAGTATTGTAAAATGGGAGGCAGTGTTAATTATATGGAGGGCGATATTCATTAATATTTATTACATGGGGGGGCAGTATTGTAAAATGGGAGGCAGTGTTAATTATATGGGAGCGGTATTAGTTTTGTGGGGAGCTGTGTACAATCGAGCGGGAGAGGGAGGGAATTCCATGAGGGAGCAATGGGAATGGCGTGAGCGGGCGGGGTAGTTGCAGGTGCAGGGGAGAGCGTATGTGAGGGGGTGGGGATTTGGTGCGAGGGGGAGGGAATCATGGGTTAGGGAGGGGTGGTAGAGCATAGGCCGAGTGGCTGGCAGAGTTAGGGAGAGGTGATATGGCTAGAGCGTGAAGTCTGTTCGGATTGCGGAGAGGGAGCTGTGGAGTGGAGGGATAAGGGGTATGAGCGGACAAGGTTGGGAGAGTGCCATAGCGTAGGGGATTTCAGATAGTGGATAACCGAGGGGAGTCGAGTTTACAGCGGGTAGGGAGTGTAGGAGCACGTGAAATGGTCAGCGTAGGTTGCAGAGCCGAGAGGCTGTGAGACGTGTGAGGTTAGGGAATTTGGGGAGCGTTGTAGCGATAGGGAGGGGGAGCACTATAGCGGGTAGGTTGAGTGGTCGCAAAGGGCGTAAGGGATAGAGCAGGGTATGGGGTGTGTGTGTGGGAGTATGGGAGGGCTGTAAGGTGAGGCGAGGGGATGGAGATGTGTGAGAGTTGAGTGTTGGAGCGTAGGCGTATGGAGCATAGGTGCCGTGGGATGTGAGGGGGTTAGAAGATTCGGGTAGTGGGTAGGGTATGTAGGATAGCGTAGGGGGCGAGTGTAATGGGGACTGTGTATAGCGGTGAGGTGTAGATATAGGGAGCTGTGCAAGGTGCGTAGGAGCTGTGTAGGAGAGAGCGAGCGGGGGTATGCAGAGTTTGGAGAGTGCTGAAGTGGATTGGAGTAAGCGCATAGAGGGAAGGAGGGTGCGGGGGAAGAGCGCTCAGCTTTGGGAAGACAGAGTGTATGGTGAGATCGAAGTGTTAAGGGCTCGGGGTGAGAGCTGTAGAGGGCCGAGAGGCCTATTGTTGCAGAATTATTTATTTATTTATTTATTTTTTTCTAAAACAGCAGAGAGGAGTTAAAACAGCTTGTAGAAATTGCAGAAATGAGGGCAACAGTGAAAATTTCAAGCACGGAAACACAATAGCAGATTGCAGAGATTTCCAATAAAACCCAGAAATTAGAAAGATTCATACCATCTCTAGCATTTCCTGTGCTTCGTCTCTAAGTTTACGAATCCCTCGAGTAGACAATTAAGTGTTGAGGAGTTTTCTTAAGTGTAATTCCTACACCTAATATTTTTGCACTGTTGCCGAGGAGGCGATTTGATTTGGTAAGAATTCTCTGATTAGACAAGTAGAGGTAATTTTTTCCTTATTTCTGTAGCATTGTTTGGAAAAGATTTTTTGAAGGAATTTTACTGGTGTTAATTTATTTCTGACAACATTTTTTTAGAAGTTGTCTATTATTTTTCTTTCTTTTTTCTTTTTGAAATGAATTCCTAGGAAAGGTAAGGGTTCAAAGCCCAATAAGGGCCAAAATAATTTTTCTCATATTGGGTCTCCTTCTGCAAGCAGGAAACCCAATCCAATTCAAACCCATCACACAAGAACAATCCACCTAGATTCTGGTGTCAATAGCTCAGGTGTGGAATAGCCTATTGAGAGTGGTACAAGTAAAAGGGGAATAATGGTGGACTAAGAAGATCATTTGGAAGGGACTGGTGAGAACCAGGTAAGTGAAGGACAATCCACTTTTGTGTTTCCAATTGTGGATCTTGATACTATGTCATAGATGAAGAATATTCCACCATCAGCTCTCCCTCATTTCCATGGTAAAGTTCATGAAGATCTTCACTCTTCTCTATTTGAGTTTGATATTTTGTGTAGAAGTTATGATTATTCAACTGACGCTTAGAAGTTCAGATTATTTCCTGTTACCCTCAAGGACTCAGATCTTCGCTGGTTTATGGGGTTAGGAGGAAACATTATAACGTCTTGGGATCATATGAAGAGAGTGTTTTTGTCTAAATATCAAGAATATTGCAAAACTCGAGACATGCAGGATGAAATTTTTACAATCATACAAGATGATGATGAAATGCTTGAAGATTATTTCGAAAGATTTATGTATATTTTACAAAGGTAAAAAATTAAGCTTCATCTCAACACTATTAGAACCTTGTTCTTAAGTGGACTTACTGATAATTCTAGAAACAATTTGAATTTTTTAGGACAAGGTGATATTTCTCAACAAACTTTTGATCAAATTTGTGAATTATGCCAGAAATTTTCAAGAAACCAGTACAGATCAGGTAGAGGAACTCAAAATAGAAATAGAAAAAATAAATCTACTGATGCTATGATTATTGGACTAGAAAATAAAATGGAAAACATGAAAATTGATATAATGAACACTATTACCAAAAAGTTAGACCCCTTAAAATTTCAACAGAAACTCATGAAGGAACAAGATTCATTATGTATTTTCTGTCCTAAATGTAGAGACAAGCATCCCCCTAAAGAATGTCCTCTCAATTTGAAAGAAACTAATAAGTGTGCTATTTGTGCAAAATACCATATCACAGAAAAATGTCCCTCTATACAAGGACTTAAAGTTGTATTTACAGGGGGACAACCTAAAGCTGAATACTTGAATGCTATGGGAGCAAGAAGGAATTTGCCTTAGGTAAGTACATGTATGGCTCCTGAATTTTCTCCACACTATTTTGGTTATAATTCACATGCATATTATTATCCTAACTCTCATCAACAGTGGTAGTACGTGAATCAATATCATCATGGGAAACCTTCTCAACCATGGCAACAAGGTTGGAAAGGGCCTACTCATTTTCCATATTCCCACCAGCCACCTATGCAGTCATATCCATCTACACATGCACCTTATACAATGCCTCAACTTCTGAGTCATTCCACTCCACCATTTCCTTTACCTCCACCCTTTCGACCTCCTCAGTTGCCTTCTCAACCTATGCCCAATCCTAATAATAATAAAGAAGTGCAAATGATCCATGTAACAAACCCACCTTTACCATTCGAATACCAGTCTATTCCAGTTGGGGCTCATGATATTTAATTAAGATCGGGAAGGACTGTAACATCAGAAAATCAGAAGCAACCTATGGTGATCGTTGAAGAGAAAGAAGAAGAGGAAATTCTCAACCATTCTCTGAAAGCTGTCACTAAGTAGCCCTTACCCTCTGAATATTTGCCATCTTCTTCCAACCAGTCTCCCTTCCCAGAGAGGCTAGTAATGGAAAGGAGTGAGCCTATTTCTGAGACTAGTTTGGCATCTAAGCTTTAGAATATTTTCATTAAGATACCTTTGAATCAAGCCATCAAAGAGATCTTGATTTGTAACAAGATTATTGCGGAACTCTGTCTCAAGAAACTTGGGAGGAATATATTGGAACCCCGAACCATTCAATTTGTTGGTAGGGTAGAAGAGTTGATGACGGGATGTGTGTCTGTCGAAAAATATACTGATCTCGGAAACTCTATTGTCTCAGTTCAGATTGGTAATTTCCTTTTCTCTAATGTTCTTATAGACCTAGGGGCAGCCATTAATGTCATGACTAAGAAAACCATGGATCAACTTTGGTTATCTCATCTTTGCCCTACTCTCACTGTGTTTGAATTAGCAAATAGATCTAAAATTAAGACAGAAGGAGTATTGGACAATGTGATCATCTCATTAGATTCTTGGGAATATCCTGCTAATTTCATTTTTCTTCAGCCAAAGAACCCAGTAGGAGGACATCCCTTGATCTCAAGTTGACCATGGCTTTCTACGGCTGATGCATATATTGGTTGTCGTTCCAGTGATATGTATATATCACATGGATATTCTAGGAAGAAAGTTACCTTATACCCCCATGCTAGATCCATTCAGGACCTTCGAGACAATTTATGGTTGGCTCAAAGTAGTCATGAGGAGACTTAGTCTATTTCCTTTATCCATCATTATACGGGGTCTTCACACGAAGATGAGATTTAAGACTTCCTGAATAATATAGACATTATGCCTAATTGTGAGCCTTTAAGCCAAATTTTCAGCCCAGATTTTCAAGATAATCATGATTCTCATTCTTTTGTACCACTGCATTTGACCACTCCCTTGAGTAATCCTCAGCCTGATACCACTCTTGTTGAGATTAGCCCTCATAAATCCTTGCATATTAGTTCAGATTTGGACTCATCTCAGCAAGAGCAGCTTGTGAATTTCTTGTAAAACCATCTTAGTGCCTTTGCTTGGGGTTATGAAGATATGAAGGGTATCCCTGCTGAAACTTGTACACATCACATCTATATTCAAGAAGGAACCCAACCTGTCCAAAAACCCTAGAGGCGAATGAATCCAACTCTAAGAGACATTGTGAAGGAATAAGTACAAAAACTCTTAGATGCTGGTTTTATTTATCCTATTTCCGACAGTTAGTGGATCTCTCCATTAGTACTAGTTCCTAAGAAAGATGGAAGATGGTGTATTTGTATTGATTATAAAGAATTGAATAAAACCACTCTTAAAGATTACTTCCCTCTCCCTTTCATTGATCAGGTGCTTGATACCCTGATAGAAAAGAAATATTTCTCCTTTTTGGATGGTTTCAGTGGTTATAACCAGATATAGATTGCACCCAAAGATCAAGATAAAACTACTTTTACATGTCCATGGGGTACCTTTGCTTATAAAGTGCTTCCCTTTGGTTTATGTAATGCCCCGACTACCTTTCAAAGGGTAGTCTTGGCTATTTTTGTTGATCTAGAATTTCTAGAAATTTATATGGATGACTTTTCTATGTTTGGTAATTCCTTTTAGGAAGCTCTCAAAAATTTGGAGAAAGTACTTCTTCGTTTTCAGGAAGCCCATATCACTTTGAGTGATAAGAAATGTAGATTAATGTGCAAAGTGGGAGTGGTGCTTGGCCATTTGATTTCTGACAAAGGTATCTAGGTTGATTCGGCAAAGATTGAAATCATTCTGAATCTTCCTGCACCCAAAACTCAAAGGTAAGTAAGAGGTTTTTTAGGACATGTTGGATACTATAGAAGATTCATTGAAATTTTTTCGAAGATAACTGCTCCTCTTTTCCGACTTCTAGCTAAGGATAGTGAATTTTCTTGGTCCACAGCTTGCCAACAGTCTTTTGAAACATTGAAGGAAAAGTTGGTACATGCAGCAATTTTGCTAGGTGCAAACTGGTCCCTGCCTTTTCCCATTTCCTCTGATGCTTCAGATTTGGCTATTGGAACAGCTTTAGGAAAAGAGGAAAATAAGCAATCCTATGATATTTATTATATTAGCAAAAAAAATTCTTCCGTTGAATTGAATTATATTGTTATAGAGAAAGAGTTTTTAGCTGTGATTTTTGCAATTAATAAGTTCGGGCACTATATTACAGGATATGAAGTATTTGTACATACTAATGATTCCACGATTAAATATTTGATGAAAAAACCATTTAAAAGTGATAAAGTGACTATATGGTTGCTATTGTTGCAAGAGTTTAATGTTATTATTGTGATAGACCAGGGAAATCTAATGTTGTAGCAGATTTTCTTTCTAGATTAGATAATCCTAGTGAAGTAACTCCTGTTAATGATGATTTTCCAGATGAACATATTTTTGCTATGTCTACAGATTCTCTGTGGTTTTCTGACATTTCTAATTACTTGGTTACTGGAAAAACACCAACTAACTTATCCGCTCGTGAAAAGCGGAATATTATTCAGAAAAGTGTTGCATATTCTTGGATTCAAGGAGACCTCTTTTACACTGGTCCAAATTTGATTATTCATAGATGTGTAAGAGAGAAAGAAGTGTTTGACATATTGAAATCTTCTCATGATGAACCATGTGGAGGCCACTTTGCTAATAAGAAGACTGCATATAAAGTATTACATGCTGGTTACTTTTGGCCCTCCTTGTTTAAGGATGCCAAATAGTATTTCAGGTGATGTGATAGCTGTGAACGAATGGGCCAACCTAATCAAACCAATGAAATGCATTTATGCCCCCAAGTTATGATTGAGCCTTTTGAGAAATGGGCTATTGATTTTATAGGGCCCATAAATCCAACATCTTAAAATTAAAAAACATATTTTGGTTTGTACATATTTCGTTACAAAATGGGTAGAAGCTAAAGCTATTTCTTTTGCTACAGAAAAAGTAGTTGTTGATTTTATTTTTTTCTGAAATATTTACTAGATTTGGTGTGCCTAGAGAAATTGTGTCTGAAAATGGTCCGTAGTTTATTTCTAATCTAGTACAGGGTGTGATGGAGCAATACAAGATCTGGCATAGGAAATCCATGCCGTATCACCTGCAAGCAAATGGCCAGGTGGAATCTACAAACAAAGTGATCGAGTCCTTTCTTATAAAGACAGTCAATATGCATCGGAAAGACTGGGCTGAAAGATTACCAGAAGCTTTGTGGGCATACAGAACCACTTGGACAAATAGCACAGGACATGCACCATATGAGCTGGTATATGGCAAACAGGTTCTGTTACCGATTGAGTTCCAGATCAAAACTTTTAGAACTACAGTTTAGTTAGGACTAGATCTCTCCGAGGCACAAAAACGACATCTTCTTCAATTAAATAAGTTAGATGAATTTCGTAGAGATTTTGTTCAGCAAAACATATTAATTCAGCAGCAACGAAAAAAGTGGCATGACAAGTCTCTTCAGAAAAAGCAGTTCCAACCAGGTGATTGGTTGCTCTTTTATGATTCTAGATTTAAAATTTTTAAAGGGAAATTCCATACGCGCTGGATGGGACCATACGAAGTGATCCGAGTATTTGAGAATGGAGCAGTAGAATTCAGAACTATTGATGGACAAGATTCAATATTCTTGGTAAATGGGCTTAGATTAAAGAAGTATTTTCAGCCGCTTGCCAAGAAAGATTTTACACATCAAGTCCAACAGCAATTTGGGATGGTAGTGGTAAACAATAATACCAACCTTTTGAAAACATGAACTATTCTTCTTCTCAAAAGAAAAAATTAATTTAATAAAAAAATAAAGTAAAGAAATTTTTTTTTCCTGTAATTGTGAAAATCAGTTCGCTGACATGATTGTAGAAGGGTCAACCTGAAAACCATCTTGCTGGCGGGAAGATAAAAAATTTATAATAAAAAGAGAATGTTGCTTGATCTTTAAATATGCTACTAACCACCGAAGTAAAAGCAGGTTCAGCAAAGCCAACCTTTATACAATTGGGCTAATTAGCATGGATATTTTTTATTTCAAGTAACGCTTAATTCTCGCTGTAGTTATTTTTCTTGCACCAGTATAGGCAGACCTTCCAGAATTTTTTTATCCTTTCTTCATATCCCATTTTGTAATTTTCCCTCAGTTCTCTTCTTGAAATACCAATGTAATTTACCTTCCCATATTCTTCTAAATTTACCCTATCCGCTTCGTAAAAATCCCACTTACCCCTGAATTTTTTTCCCTATGCCATTTATGTTCATTCCCTCTATGGTACTATTCCTAGAATCCCTGTAATGAAATTCCTTCCCATTCTAAAAATTCCCCTTTCCCACTTCTTTTTTCCCTCGTGAATTTATTGTAGAATCTTATACACAGAGCAAAAGGATATGCTCTGAAGCATCAAGAAAGGGCGAAGCAAAATTCCAGAATTAAGGAAACTGTCAGAAGTTCAGCCTATATTTTATTTAAATTCTCTATTTTTTTTAGATATTATGCTTGCACCAGTGCGAGCATGTTTTTCTATATAATGATGTAAACAGATACCAGCAGAACAACTTAGTCAAGCGGTGTGAGCATAACAGTGCAAGCATACACCTCATCTGAAGCATAATATTTTTTCTTTTCAGAAGGGTACGCCATAGGAAAGTGGTCATCATAGAAGTTATGAAAATTATTTCCTTTAGTGATAAGTACTTCTGATATCATATCAACTAGGAGAAATATTTTCAAATTATAGAGTTTTTTAAAAGTTAAGAGTCATAATTATTTTTAATGAATGCTAAAGATTTTTTTGAATTATGAAGGAAAGTGCGAATATATAACCATTTCTTAGACATAATTAATCCTCATTCTACCATAACCTTAATGTCCTTTCACTCATATCATTCCCTTACCTAGCCATTAAAACCACCGTCACCGGTACCAATCTGGCACGATTGAAAGATGTCGTGCAGCTACGGCTATTTCGGTGGAAGGAATTAGTGATGAGACAGAAGGGAAGGGAGACGGTTGGATCCCTATTTATAAAAAGCTCAATTTTCTAGTGTTTCATGAAACTTTCGTTGGACTATTCATAACCATTAGCAGCAATGTCGCTTGTTCGTTGTGAACCCTCATCCCTCAGCGAGGTAGATCAGACCGTCGAGTTTCGCAATAGTCTTGCACTATTGCGAGTTTTAGGCTTTCTTCCATTCCTGCAAAAATTTAATGGGCGCAATAGGGAGGTGGCCCTACAGTTTGCACAGAGCTTTAAAAATGGTCGTGTAAATATTGGGCCCCTGAGATTTAAAGTCACGGAAAACTCAATAGCAGCAGCGACGGGTTTACAGAACACTGGTGTGCAGTACTTTAAAAATCAGAAGCTCGAGAGGAAACACTGGCAGCGTTTCATTGTTGATAAAGACATGAACGTAAACTGGAAGAAATGAGTTCTGCGCAGTGCCCTGCTGGGACAATGGTAGGACCTCCTTTCTATTCTCCAAAAAATTGTGACTTGTGACGGGAGGTACTCCCTCACCTTTGTCTATCATTTCAGGATGCTGCAACATTTTGAACTCGGTCGGCACATCCGATGGAGGATGGATTCCACTTAATTTTTTCTTAAGAGTTTAGAAAAGATGGCCAAGGGTGTATAGGGGAGCACAGGCAGACCAGGATGATAAGAAATTGTATCATCACAACCTGATAAAGATCTTGGTCCAGAAATAGTTGAAGACTAAAAAAATGACCTGGGAGATGCTGTTGGAATAGCTAAATAAAATGGAGGACCCCACCAGCACGAGCAAGGGCCCAAGTGTAAAGAGAAGTCCTTCTTTCACCTGTGTAAGAAGGAAACAAACCAAGAAATCAGCAGAAGGAAAGGGTCTATCTCCAAAGAAACAGAAGACAGCGGGTGCACCTGTTGAAGAAACTCCTCTGATGTCCCCAGCGCATGAACATACCCATAAAGAAGACGATTTGTTGTCAGTCCTTACGAACGCAACAAAATCTATAGAGGTTGAAGACGATATACTGTTGGCCGACTTTATTAAGGGCCAGAAAAAGAATGAAGAACCTGGTGCAGAACTGCAGTCCCCACAGAATGTTGAATCCCTGCCTGCACCAGTGCAAGACGAACCATAACCAGAAGAATTGACATAGGAAGAGGAAGAACTAACACAGGAAGAAGAAGAACCGAAAGAGTTAGAAGAGGAGGAAGAACCAGAAGAGATAGAAGACGAAGAAGAGCAAGAAGAAGTAGAAGTAGAAGAAGAATAACCAAGAGAGCAAAGATAAGAAGAAGAGCCAGAAGAAGTGGAAGTAGAAGAAGAAGAACCAAAAGAGTAAGAAGAAGAATAAGAACCAGAAAAGTTAGAAGAAGAAAAATAACTGGAAGAGGAAGAAGTGTTTACTGGAACTCTAAGGGATACTAAGGTCCCTGAAGAAAATACAGCCCCTGTTGAGATAGAAAAGGAAGAATATTCGGTAGCTTCTACTACTTGGATACTTGAGCTTGAGCTTCAAGTACATAATTTAGAGCAGCTCGTAGCCAAAAAACAGGAGGAAAAAAATAGAATAAGGAACAGTTCATGGTAGAGATTCAAAAGAAGAAAGGAGAAGTCAGGGTCTGGAAATACCCAGCTTCACATTGTTTCAAACAACTCAGAAAAGAAACAAGGAAGTTGAAGAGTATCAAGAAAAATAAGTTTGAAACATTGCAGGCTAGAGTCACTCTAATGGAGCAGGATTGAGCTAGAATGCTCAAATTTTGGAGGTTTTTTGCAAAGGTAAAAAAGGTTGTGTGACACACAACAGCTTAGGGATGGGAGGATGTTAGCCCCCTAAATTTCTCTCTTTTTGCCATTATTTCCCTTCCTAAACCATAATGATTTACCTCTGTTTTACCCTTTTTATGCACCCTCATACTGCACTAGTCCAAGCATGGCGACATATTTTGTACAAACCTTTATTCTTCATATTTTAATTCAATTTAGAATTTATTAAATATTTATTACATGATTTATTTATTTTAAATTATCCTTTGTAACTTATCGATATCTCCAATGTTGTTTGGTGGTTAGAATGCTTATCGTGATTGTTGATCCTAGTGTAGGATTGGATCATGTACTGTTGTAGCACAACAGATATTCACGGCGGATCTGACTCCTCTCGATCACCTCCTTGACTTAAGCAGTTTCTACCACGATAGAAAGAAATCCAAAGGCTTCCAAAGATTAGATCCGCGAAGGGTGGAATATTGGTTACGCCCAGTTTTGCAAAATTGTCTTATTTTGGATACTGAACAATCTAAATTCTGAATTTTGTTATGAAGTAGTTGAACGATATATTTCGGCCTTCGGCCAATAGATATATATATAATGTAATTTGTAAATATGACTTAGCGAGTGGAATTTTTGGAGAACAAAGAAGAATAGATAGGGGATAGCAGGTTATTTTGTTATCACCCGAATCTAGGTTGAACTTGTATTCATGCATGTATTTTCCTCAATGATCTAATAAAAAGGAATTTCGCCTCAGTTTAATGAATTGTGTTTTTATGGTTTGGCTAATTAATTAAATTAAGTGTTGAGTAGCATTTTCACTTAAGAGGGAAACACACTGGTTGGCTAGGGCCCAGCCAACCCATAATGTTTACCCCATTCTCTTTTTCTTGTAATTTATGTTTTATTGTTGTTGATCAACGGTTGTCATTAATATCAACACAAGTAGAACCAGGGGCTAACCCAATATTGCATGGAATTTTTGAACTACCAAATTAATATATTATGGGTCAATAATTCTTTTGATGGTTTCTACCTTTCGAGATGTTTTCGTTGATATATGGCATGTCATGTAATTCTTCACGGTTTGAGATATATTCATGTTTGAAGTTTGTACCCTGAGTTAGTGGGCTAAAACCCCATGGGTTTGGGGCATGGGTCATTTAAAAGTCATAATTAATATTTTTTAAGCTCCTAAAATCCCTCCCACGTTCACTTGTTGAAGCCCCTCTCAACCTAAGAATTTATATAAATTGTGATCCTCATTTCCTCCTTATGCAAGGGATTTCGCCATCTGAAACAGGTCATCGTGGAATTTTACCTCTAAATTTTTTTCTACGAAGGTTCAGAAGCTGAAATTTTTATGAGGTGAAGCCAAAACCATGAGGAATATTTTGTACAAATTTCAGATGACGGTGCGAAAAATTTTTGGAGATATGATCTGTGGAAGTCAGGGTTTTTGCAGGCTCCTGAAATTCATCTTAAAGAAGTGACCATGGTAAAATCGTCATAAATCTCTCTCTGAGTATCGTATTAGAATTCCATAAAAAGTGACAGATATTTCAAAGATTTTAGTTTTCTGTCTATGAATTTTAGAGCCGAATGAAGAAACAGTGACACGTGGCACACTGTACAAATTCACTCTTGTGAAAAAGTCCATAATTAGGGCATTGTGAGAGATTGGGTATAATTCTCTCTTGAAGAATTCAAATTGGGTCAGACCCTTGCCATTGGAAAGATGACGCAGAGGAATACTACAAGACCAAAAATCAGATATTGAGGATCCGAAATAACAGAGATACACCAGATTCAATATAGAGCTCCTAGAAGGAAAGAAAAATCTAGATCATTTGTTCTCAAGGGTTGCAAAGGACCAAAATTTCTACGACAACAAAGAAAAGAAAGGTGCAGCAGAGGGTAGCATGAAAAGATTAGAAACTAAGGTGCATAATAGCAGCAAGAAGTTCATCATATGTAGTCTTCAAGTGGGCAGCACTGCATACAATCATTGTAAATGTATCATTGTACTTAGTCATTGTAAATACATTATTGTACAAATTGTACTGGTGTCTATCTACCAAGGGTTGAAGAGTCAGTGTTGGGAGGTCTAGGATCATCATTAGGTGGTTGTGTCAAAGTTGGGGTTATGGTCTAGTATATCTTCTTCTTCTACATCATTCTATATCATTGTAAAGTGGACCATTTTACCTGGTACGGGAGTTCATTCTTCTTTTATTATTCTATAGGGTGGTAGGGTGGTGGTAGGGTGGTGCTAGGGTGAGTTGTAGCTCATTGGGTGTTGGGGCATCCATTCATTTGACTACTAAAGAATCTTAGGAGTTGGAGCATCCATCCAGTGGGAGCTGGAGAAGAATGCTTTTCTAGATTCTAGGAAGTTGGAGCTTTATTTTCAATTGGAGTTGAATATTAAAGAATTATTAGAAAAGCATTAGGTGGTTATTGTGCCAGAGTGGGTTTCCACCTTAAAAAATGTGTGCATTTGTGTTCCTCTTGTTTGCTTCTATCATTGTACAAACACTGATAATAATTGAAGATTAACTAATGCTCTAATTGAAAGGAATATTGATTCACCACCCCCCCCCCCAATATTTCGAACTATTGGTATCAGAGCTTGGTTTCTTCAATAGCAGTTTAACAGATGGAAGGAGGTCATGGAGCATACCAAGAATGGTGTACCTCTATTAAATGAAAATAATTATGCACTCTGGAAAGGAAGAATGGAGGCCTATCTCTTGGCTCAAGGTTACGAAGTATGTGACACTATTCAAAATGGATTTACATCAAATACGGATGAACAAGGTTAGAAGAATTTGGTAAATGATGCAAAATCAAAGAATATTATTATCAGTGGACTTATTGAATCTGCTTATCATAAGGTTTTGGGTTGTACAACTACCCAAAATGTATGGGACAAGCTTGAGAATATATATGCAGGTGACTCAAATGTCAAAGAAGCAAAGCTTCAAATCTATAGAGCAAAATTTGAGCAACTCAGAATGAAAGAAGATTGCAACATTGTTGCATACTTCCAATACATTGATGAAATAACCAATACTCTGGAAGGATTGGGAGAGCAAGTTGATGAGAATACTATTATACGGAATATTCTTAGAACGTTACCAAGGAGATTCAACCCAAAGGTATTGGTCTTAGAATACAGTGTAAATCTGGACAAACACAGCAAAGAGGAATTACATGGAGTTCTCATAGCATATTAAATGAGACTTGATGAAGAAGAGAGTACTTCGCATCTAGAAACTGCGTTCGTTGCATCTAAGAAAACCAATAAAGATAAAAAACCTTCAATTGAAAAGACATGCACCTGCAAGTGTGAAGAAAAGGGAGATGATGAAGAAGGTCTTTCAGATGAAGAATATGCTTACTTCACGAGAAAACTAAAAATTGGTAAGGGAAAATTCAAAGGTAAACTTCCCTTGATATGTTTCAGCTGTAATGAGGTTGCGCATTTTGCAGCAAAATGTCCAAACAGAAGTAATGGTAACTCAAAAGGAAATAAAGGCTTTAAGAAATTCAACAAGCAAGGATCCAAAAGGAACTTTCTCTCTAAAGAAGATAGCTCATCATCCGATGAAGACAATTACATTGAAGAAGAAGCCAATGAGAGACTATTGCTTATGGCTAAGCACAATAAACAAGAGGTATCAAACAACGGAGAAGAAGGATGGACCATAGAAGAATTTTATGAGGAAGCAATCAAGCTTATAAAAGATCTCAAGGCAGAGAATATCCATTCCAATACTCTTGAAGAACAAGTTCAAGGTCTCAAAATTGAAGTTGAAGAACACAAATGCATTGAAGAGTCACTTCAAAAGAAGTTGGAAGAAAGCAACCAAGAAAGGGAAGAATTCGAAGCCGAAGTAGTCTCGCTGTGTGAGGAAGTGAAGAAAGGAAAAACTATCCAAAACTATGCCAACAACTCAAGGGAATTGGAATAACTCATCAACAATCAACGATATTACAACGACAAAACTGGCATTGGTTACAAGGAAGAAGAAGCAGGACCTTCTACAACAAAATACAATGAACCTATGAGATCTGACATGCATGTAGACTTCATTGGACAATATTCGCAAGAACAACCTTTGAAGACAATTCCTCAACGAAAATTTCCATCCAGGTACGAACATATTTTTTATGGACAATATTATTCATGTGGAAAATTTGGTCATAAAGCTGTAGAATTTTTCACGTACCCTACGAATGAATACAATTCCAGGAGATTTGTCAAATATGAACCTCCCAGGGCTCAGCGAAACATCAATAGATTTGAACATTTAAGAAATAATATTGAATGTTACAAATGTCGAAACTTTGGACACATAGCCAAAGACTGCAAACTTGAAAATCCTCTAGAAGAATCTTCAAAGGCACAGAACGAATGAACATGAAAGAAGAATAAGAATGATAATTGTGCTCTTGCTTTGAAGGCTCAAAAGAACAAATATGTGTGGTATGTTGGTAGCGGTTGCTCAACCCATATGACTAGAGATAGAAATAAATTTGTATCTCTGAAAGAGAAGAAGGACGGAACCGTGTCCTTTGGAAATTATGGATCTTCAAATGTTATAGGATTAGGTATTGTCACTCTCGGAATTAAAGATGCTCTAGCCAAGAATGTTCTATTGGTTGAAAACATGAATCACAATCTGCTCAGTGTTGGAAAAATGTGTGATCAAGGACACACAATACTATTCAACTCCATGAAATGTGAAATCAGGAAAGGCATGTATGGTGAGTGTGTCCCTGACAAGTCAAACAAAAGACATATGTTTTTGATGAAGAAACTAATCGTGTCCATTCTTCTAAAATCATACAATAAGCGGTAGCAATGGTGATAAACTAGTAAAAGTTGTTGAGTGCGATGTGATTTCAGTGTCTTTGTACAGCAGGCCAGCAACATACTTCTTAGGGCTTAAAATATCTCAGCAAGAGAAAGGAAGATTTATATGTCAAGCCAAGTACATCAAGGAAATGCTCAGGAAATTTAAAATGGAAGATTGCAAACCCATCCTTACTCCAATGGTAACAGGTTGCAAATTGAGCATAGACGACTCATCTAAGGATGTGGATCAAAGGTTGTACGGATCTATGATTAGTAGTCTTCTATATGTAACAGCCTCCTGACCAGATGTTATGCAAGCAGTTGGACAAGTAGCAAGATTCCAAGCAGCACCAAAAGAATCACATATTAAATATTCACCAGCATTGGAATATCTTCGCTAGAAGCTTGGGATTCTCTCAAGTTCTCATGCTGGGTACTAACACACACACAGGAATATAAAGGGAGTGGCAGGTAAACAAGTGCCAAGGCAGTTGTGTGTGGCGGTGGAAGTGTGTAAAGGTCTGATTGGTTGTTGTCTTTGGAGGGTGCCACTGCATGTTGATGTCAATAGGGAAAATGTACTTGGAAGGGAATGGGGTGTAAATGATTGAGGGGATTATTTTATTTGTGATAATAAAGGGGAGATTTCTTATTGAATTATTGGAGTTGTCATTGATGTCAACCCAAGCAGCACCAGGGGCTAACCCAATATTGCATGGGAATTTTGACCTACCAAATTAATATATTCTGGGTCAATAATTCTTTTGATGGTTTCTACTTGTCGAGATGTTTCCATTGATATATGTGATGCCATGAAATTCTTCATGGTTTGAGAGATATTCATGTTTGAAGTTTGTACCCCGAGTTAGTGGGCTAAAACCCCATGGGGTTGGGGCATAGGTCATTAAAAAGTCATTATTAATATTTTTTAAGCTCCTAAAATCCCTCCCACATTCACTTGTTGAAGCCCCTCTCAACCTGAGCATTTATATAAATTGTGATCCTCATTTCCTCCTTATGCAAGGGATTTTGACATTCGAAACAGGTCATCATGGAATTTTCTCTCTAAATTTTTTTCTATGAAGGTTCATAAGCAGAAATTTTTATGAGGCGAAGCCAAAATCCTGTGGAATCTGCTGTAAAAATTTTAGATCAAGGTGCGTAATATTTTTGGAGATATGATCTGTGGAAGTCAGGGTTTTTGCAGGCTCCTGAAATTCATGTTAAAGAAGTGACCGTGGTAAAATCGTGATAAATCTCTCTCTGAGTATCAGATTGGAATTTTGTAAAAAGCGATAGATATTGCACAGATTTTTTTTTTTTCTCTATCAATTTTAGAGCCGAATGAATAAAAGTGACACGTGGCATGCCGTACAAGTTCGCTCTGCTGAAACAATCCATAATTAGGGAATTGTGAGAGATTGGGTATAACTCTCCCTTGAGGAATCCAAATTGGGGCAGAACTATGGCATTGGAAAGACAACTCAGAGGACTACTATAGGACCGAAAATCCGATATTAAGGATCTGAAATAAAAGAGATACACTAGATTCAATATCGAGCTCCTAGAAGGCAAGAAAAGCTAGATCATGTGTTCTCAAGGGTTGCAAAGGACCAGAATTTTGTACGGAAACAAAGCAAAGAAAGGTGCAACAGAGGGTAGCATGACAAGAGTAGAAACCAAGGAGCATAACAGTATCAAGAAGTTCATCAAATGAAGTCTTCAAGTGGGCAGCACTACATAAAATCATTGTAAAGGTATCATTGTACTTAGTCATTGTAAATAAATTATTGTAAAAATTGTACTAGTGTCTATCTGCCAAGGGTTGAAGAGACAGTGTTGGGAGGTCTAGGATCATCATTAGGGGGTTGTGTCAAAGTTGGGGTTATGGTCTAGTATATCTTCTTCTTCTACATCATTTTATATCATTGTAAAGTGGACCATTTTCCCTAGTACGGGAGTCCATTATTCTTTTATTCTTCTATAGGGTGGTAGGGTGGTGCTAGGGTGAGTTGTAGTTCATTGGGTGTTGGGGTATCCGTTCAGTTGACTATTGAAGAATCTTGGGCGTTGGAGCGTCCATCCAGTGGGAGCTGGAGAACAATGCTTTTCTAGATTCTAGGAAGTTGGAGCTTTATTTTTAATTGGATTTGAATATTAAAGAATTATTAGAAAAGCATTAGGTGGTTTTTGTCTCGGAGTGGGTTTCCACCTTAAAAAAAGTGTGCATTTGTGTTCCTCTTGTTTGCTGCTATCATTGTACAAACACTGATAATAATTGAAGATTAAATAATGCTCTAATTGAAGGAATACTGATTCACCCCCCCTCCCCCCCTCATTATTTCCAACAATTGTCAGAGTGTGATTTAACTTTTAGCGCATAAATTCCTTTCTGTGTGAAAATTGATCCATTGCGTGAAGCAAATAGAATTTCTTTTCCTGAAATTGATTTTCCTGCAATTTACTTCCCTGCAAATTTACTTTCCTTCACTTGATTTCGGATTGGCTTTCTCCACCTGGTCCAAGCAGGAGAAATCATCATGCACCAGTGCACGTTGGTGTGACATTTCTTTTCCACAATTTTGGTTGATTGGCTTTCCCCACCTGGTCCAAGCAGGAGGAATACACGTGCACTAGCACACGTTGGTGTGTTACAACAAGTCTTCATTTACTTTCCACAACTTTCTTTCATTGAATGGATATATGTCTATGTTTCTTTATTTCTGCACTTCGTTAAATTTAGAAACATTTACTTTTCATATATGCAATCTGGTTTTACAGCAAAATAACACTTACGACAATTAAACAATCATTTCAAGAATTAAAAGCTAAGTGTAGGAAGCTCTGATTTGGTGGAAGAAATAGCTTCTTGTCACAGGATCTGAGTGCTCTGAACCTTGAATAGTTTGATCCCTTGCATGAAGTAGAAAAACCTTCAATAAATACACAGTTTATACCTTCTACATAAAACTCTGATCCTACACTAGTGCAGGAACTAGTGCAGGACAAATTAATGCAAGAAGGAAATCTCTAAGGAAGCAGATTTAAGGGCCCATCTAACGAGACTGCTAAAGTTCCTCTGCTAAAGAAAAACACACTCTTAGTAGTAAGCATAATCAGCTAGTGTGATTGCCTTTTTATCTTTGATCTCCTTTTCACAAATGCATTTTTTCTTGTTTTAGTGTTAAATTATTTTGATGACTCAAGTTATATTTTTCTCGTCTTGATTTGATTCTGCAATATTTCCTTCAAAGAAATTAGGGATTTATGTTAGAAAGATTCATACCATCTCTGGCATTGTCTATGCTTCGTCTCTAAGTTTACGAATCCCCTGGGTTGACAATTAAGTTTTGAGGAGTTTTCTTAAGTGTAATTCTTGCACCCAACATGTATCATCCAAGAATTGTTCATTTATGTAATGTATTGGAGGTTTCACCCTCAAAGTAGCTGATTTCTAAGGCGTTGATGTCTCTCTTCTTCTATTTTTGGAGTTGGTTTCACAACATCTGGTATCAAAGATTTCGATTCTTGGGTTTCGCTGCTCCAAACAGGTCATTGTGGTCTTTTCACTATAACATTTTTTATACGAAGGTTAAGAAGCTGAAATTTTTAAAGAGAGAAGCTAAAATCCTGAGGAACATCGTCGAAAATTTTTAGATCTTGGTTCGCAATATTTGCAGAGATATGATCTGTGGAAGTTAGGTCTTTTTGCAGGCTCCTAAATTTAACGTAAACAGGGCACGATGGAATTTTTGATATAAATCTTTTTTCCTACAGGGTTTGAGAAGCTTAAATTTTCATAGAGAGAATCCAAAATCCTGAGGAACCTTCTATACAAATTTCAGACCTTGGTTCACAATATTTTTGGAGATATGATCTGTGGAAGTTAGGATTTTTTCACGCTCTCGAATTTCATCTCAAAGAGGCGACCGTGGGAAAAACATCATAACCCTCTCTCTGAGTGTTGGATTGAGATTTTGTAAAAAGCGACTGCAAGTACACAGACTGTAGATTTCGATATAGCAATTTCAGACTCAAAGGAGGAAATAGTGACACGTGGCAAGTCGTAAAAGTTCGCTCTAGTAAACTAGGCCATAATTAGGTCATCGTGGGATATTGGACATAAATTTGTCTTGAAGAATCCAAATCGTGATTTCATAAATGTTGAACAAAATAAATGTTAATCGTGATTTCATAAACTCTAATGTTGGACAGAAGAACCACCATATTCCAAATATGGATATGAGGAATTTTGATGGCAAGGACCCCGTAACATGGATACTACAGATGCAACAATATTTTGATCTCAATAATTTGAAAAACACACAAAAGGTACGCATTGCAACCTTACATTTAGAACAAGATACATTTGTATGGTATCGATGGCTTTCATCCCTTAAAAAAAAATTCACTTGGTCAATTTTTATGGAGTAAATGATAGCACATTATGAGGACACAAAAAACAACACCTTCTTTAGCCAATTGATAAATCTCAAACAAAAGGGTTCAGTGGCGGAGCACACTGAGGACTTCCAAAAATTGAATATAAGGGTAACTGATATTCTATAGGAACACAAAATTAATGTCTTCATAGGGGCTTTAAAGGATAACATCCAACATGAGGTTCACGTTTGGGAACCTGATTCATTGGAGAAGGCATTTAGGTTAGCAAGAAAAATTGAATGTAAAATTATGGCAACAAGGAAGCCTGCCACTCATATCTATAAAGATGGAAGTGTTGCTACTCCTAGAATTCCACAACCTACAAGGTTGACACCACAAAAATTGGAAGAAAGAAGAGAAAAAGTACTTTGCTACAATTGTGATAGCAAATACATTAAAGTTCATAAGTGCACTGAGAAGAAATTATTTTACATAGATTGTGAAGAGGAGGAAGAAAATGAGGAAGAAACTTCAAAAGTAGAGGATATACACCAGGAAGAAACCCTAGAAGAAGAGGAAATGAGTCTGACCATATCATGTAATGCATTGGTAGGAATTACCAATCCTCAAACTCTCAATATAGAAGGACATATCAAGAAGAAAAAGGTAATAGTGTTGATTGATTCGGGTAGTACCCATAATTTTATTCATTGTAAGGTAGCCAAGGAATTGAATTGTTTCTTATACCCAGCACTAGAATTTCAAGTGATGGTTGTAAATGGAGGAACTATAAATTGCTCTATAAAATGCCATAATATCAAGATATCCATGGGGGAATATGTATTGAATAGTCCAATGCTTTCCATCCCAATGGGAGGTGCTCATTGTACTAAGAGTACAATGGTTACAATCTTTGCGGACAGTAGCTTTTAATTTTCAAGAACGTTTCTTGAAAATTTTTCGGAAGGAAAAGAAATCGAATTACGGGGTATCGCAGGGAAGTCAGGAAATATAATAATCTCTAATGTCATGAAAAAGCTTTTGAAGAATGAAAAATGGGGCGTAATTGCACAATTATGCTCACTAGAAGTTACAACATCTAAATCATCTATTTCTCCAAATCTCGAAAAAGTCGTGGACAATCGTTCCAAGGTGTTTGATACTCCCAAAGGACTCCCACCTATTCATGATCATGATCATGCTATTCATTTGATTCTAGGAAGTGTTCCTCCAAACATCAGACCTTATAGATATCCTTATTTCCAAAAGAGAGAAATTGAATGTATGATTGCAAAAATATTAGAGGCTAGTATAATTCAACCTAGTCAAAGTTCTTTCCCTACTCTAGTAGTATTGGTGTACAAGAAAGATGGATCATGGCGCATGTGTCCAGATTATAGGGAGATTAATAAGCTCACTATTAAAGATAAATTTCCCATTTCTATGACTGATGAATTATTAGATGAATTACATGGAGAAATTTATTTTACCAAGTTGGACCTTCATTCAGGATATCATCAAATTAGAATGAAGTTTGAAGATATTTCGAAAACAAAATTTCAAACTATGAGGTTCATTATGATTTTTTGGTCATTCCTTTTGGCGTTACCAATGCACCTTCTACATTTCAAGGGTTGATGAATTCCATTTTCAAACCATTCCTTTGAAAATTTGTGCTAGTATTTTTTATGGTATACTAATCTACAACAGTTCTTGGAAGGATCATGTTCTACATGTTGACAGGGTGCTCAAGCTATTGGAGGAGAAACAATTATATGCAAAAACATCCAAATGTTTCTTTGGAGTACAAGATATGGAATATCTAGGTCATATTGTATCTCACCATGGTGTTAAGGTAGACCCTAACAAAATTAAAGCCATTAAGGAATGGAAAGTCCCCACAACCATAAAGCAGTTGCGCAGATTTCTCGGGTTAATAGGGTATTATCCCAAGTTTGTTAGGAATTATGGGAGAATAGCAACACCTCTAACAACATTATTGAAGAAAAATGCATTTTCATGGACTCCTAAAGCAACTAAGGCCTTTGAACATCTTAAAGAGGCAATGTTGCTAGCACCATTCTTAGCTATGCCATATTTCACAAAAAACATTTATTGTGGAATATGATGCCTCATGAATTGGAATTGGTGTTGTTTTAATGCAAGAAGGAAGACCCATTTCTTTTGAAATTCATTCAATCAAAGAGAAGTATTTACAAAAGACTATTTAAGAGAAGGAAATGTTGGCAATGCTACATGCACTAAAGAAATGGAGACCTTACCTAATGGGAAGACACTTCATGGTAAAAACTGATCATGATAGTCTTAAACACCTTTTGGAACAAAGACTATCTTCAGAAGAGAAGAAAAAATGGGTCACAAAGATGTTGGGTTATCACTATGAAAATGTCTACAAAAAAGGGAAGCTAAATGTTGTTGCAGATGCACTCTCAAGAAAGGATGAGGAGGTGGAAGCATTTATTTGTGCCATTTCAATTATCCAACCAGATTGGATAATCAAAGCAAGGGATGAATGGAAGAAGCACAAATACGTGTGGACTCTCATTCAAAAGTTTTAGCAACATCCTAGTACAGCTAATACATTTAGTTGGAAAAATTATTCCTTATAGTACAAAGATCGCTTATATATTTGCAAGAATTCCCAACTAAAACAAAAGATTCTTTTGGAATTGCACACTTCTCCTTTAGGAGGACACTCGAGATTTTTAAAAGACTTACCATAGGGTGAAGAAAGATTTTTTTTGGGATGGCCTTAAATATGATATTCAAAAGTTTGTGGCAGAATGTTTGGTTTTCTAGCAAAATAAAGTGGAGACAATTAAGACCCCGGGTCTTCTACAACCTTTATCCATTCCAAGTCAATGTTGGGAGGAGATTTCAATGGATTTTATCACAGGTTTACCTAATTCCGAAGGAAGGAGTGTCATCATGGTGGTAATTGATAGAATTACCAAGTATGAACACTTTTGTGCATTATCTCATCCATTTAAAGTGAGTACAGTTGCTACTACATTTATGGAAACAATTAAAAATCTACATGGAAACCCGAATATTATTGTAAGTGACAAAGATCCCATTTTTATAGGAATTTTTTGGACGAAATTATTTTTTTGTTTGGGTAGTCAACTAGCTCATAGATCATCTTATCATTCTCAATCCACTGGTCAAACAAAGATATTGAATAAATGTTTGGAAGGATATGTTAATTGTTTTGTATCTAATAAGCAAGCATAATGAGTCAACTGGTTACCTCTGGCTGAATGTTGGTATAACACTTCCTTCCATACTGCAGCAAAAATGACCCCATTTATGGAATTTTATGGATATCTCCACCATCCATCACATATTCTTCAAGGGAAAATGCTACAGTTAAAGCAGTGGAGGATCACATCGAGCGTCAACAGGAAGTTCTCCAACTCTTAAAGGATAACCTAAATTTGGCACAAAATCGAATGAAACAACAGGCAGATCAACATCGGAGTCAGAGAAGTTTTGATGTGGGAAACTGGGTATTTTTATGGATACAACCATACAAACAAATGTCCTTTAAGCAAGCTAAGAATTATAATAAATTATCACCAAATTACTATGGTCCTTACAAGGTTTTCCAAAAGATTGGTACTATGGCATGCAAATTCGAGCTTTCTACTTCTTCACGAGTGCATCCAGTTTTCCATGTTTCATGCTTAAAAAAGGTTATAGGGGACAAAATTCCAGTTCAAACAATATTGCCAGAACTTGATGAGGATGGAAAAACCATATTGGAACCTGAAGCAGTCACGGAAACAAGAACTCGACAACTACAGAATCGATCAATTTCAATGCATCTCATCAAATGGAAGAACTTACCCATGGAAGATTCTACATGGGAGGATGAGAATTTTATACAAAATCACCCAGAGCTACTCAAGCGTTGAAGGAGAGGAGCATGTTAGGTCCTTATCATACTAGTATAGTCCCTTATTTTTATTGTTCTACCCTTGTAACCCCCATATTGTTATTATTGTGCCCTTAAATTATTATTGTTAGGTCAGTTAGGATTACACTGTGGCCACACTAGGATTACATTGTGGCCCCATTGACTCCTATATATAGAAAGGAGGTTTTTTCATTTGTATCATCCAAGAATTGTTCATTTATGTTACGTATTGGAGGTTTCCCCCTCGAAGTGGTTGTTTTCTAAGGCATGATCTCTCTTTTCTTCTATTTTTGGAGTTGGTTTTAGAAAAAGTAGAGCCGCCTGTAGTAATTTACCTGGAGGCTGATACAAAATAACCTACGGAGGCCACTATTGTTATAGAAGAAACAAAAATGAACACATAGGCTACTTTAGGCGGAAATGAAGGGGCTGATACACAAGAACCCACTTGTGAAGCTATTTTTACACAAGAACCAACAACAGAGGTGGAGCATACCCATTCAACAGAGACTGTTACACCCATTATTGATGTTGATATTGAATGCAAAATAACATTGGATCCCACCACGGGATGGAGTTTTAAGAAAATATTGTTAATTTCTGAATTTCAAGATTGGAAATAGGAAGAATCTTCATTCAAGAGGGGGTGATTTCGTTCAAAGAACATGAGAAGGAGATAAGTTCTCTACAGGAAAATTGGATGAAAGAAGAGTTGAAGAAAGGATGGGAGAATTATAAGAGGAAGGAAGTTGTGAAGAAGAAGGAGGAACAATTACTGCTGTTACAACGGTAGGTTCAGGATCTTACCATGGCTAAGCGAAAACTCCATGACCTTGCCCTCAATCTGATGGGGTGTTGGCGACCTTCCACCCCATTTTGCTATGGGAATGCTATTTCTTGTTTCAGATAAAATTCGTCATGGATAACATGCCCTATCTATGTTCTTCCACTCACACATTCTTAGATGTCTTTCATGCTTCCGATTTTGACAAACAAAGACCACTATGTGAGTTATTTTTGCACAATATCATTTGTGAGCATGTATGTATGAAAATGGTGGTGACGATATTCTCCTATATGGGGGATCTGCAGTTGCGAGGTTTTGTGTCGTTCATGAAGAATCAAATTGAGTGGCATTTTTCCACCAAATCTATGGATGCCAATAAAGAAAAGACAACATTATGGAGCTGGGCAGAACCATGATAGGCCACCGAGTTAGGGTGGGAATTTAGAATAATTTTGAGAACTCCTGGGATAAGGGAACCTGTTTCCACTTACAGAATAAGGATCGTGAAATTATTCCGTAATAAGCTCTCATTAATGAAGAGTTGAGCCTTGACTGGGTGCTTGAAATGCAAAGAAGCCAGCGGTGTTGAGCTGCTGAAGGGGGACCCATTTTCATTTAAAAAAAATTTGGTAGCTGTTACACATGTACCTGCATATGCACAGATAGTACAAACCTTTGGCACTTCCTAGATTTGGTTAAGGTTTAAGTTCCCTTTGATCTGGATGCCAATTGAGGATTACCAAAGTATTTATGAATTGACCAAGTATGAATCAAAGTCTTCGGTATGAAAACTAATGGCTAGTCAAGGGTACAACTCTACAGTTGAAGATACAATCTTTACTTATAGTCTCGTTGACCTTGATGAGAGATATTCTCATAAGAGATGAGATTTTTCATGAGGACATGCAAGTGCTTCAGTTGGGGGGGGATGTTGGGTGCCAGTTTTTCATTTATTTCCTACATTTGTTTCCCCCACTTTACCTTATGACTACAACCATTGGGACTATCTTTCCCTCTTTTTTCTACCTTTCTATCCTAACCTGTGTTGATTCACCTTATTTTCATTACCTTTCCATTTCATTGATTATTATGATGTATTGTGTCTTTTTTTATGACTAACTGAGGTTTAATGTTTGGAGAAGTTCTCTGGTCTTTTGTTGTCCTTCGAGATGTTATTTGTAGTGAAAAATATCTAGAGCATGAGGTGTACAGGAGAAGTTAAAGGTGTGATGTTGCAGTGAGTTGTTACACCATGGCGTTATTACACCATGATGCTATTACAGACCCACTAACGAACTGTTGTTACGGTTGTACCACTGACTGGATATCGTCAACTTCTGATGCCAACTTGTCCTCTAGCTGTTACGCTACAGTTGTGATTTTCTATGATAGCTGTAGAAGTTATTACATATTGTATTTTAGGATAGCAACCTTTAGGCAGTTTTGATTGTAATATATATCCTTCCAGGCAGAATTTTTATTAACAAGTGGTTGTAACTATGTATTACATTTTTTATCAGCATGAGAATCATAAGATTCTCATGACTGATCCATCCCTTGTTTTTCTAAAGGTGTAACTACTATATAATTCTCGACCCTTGAGGTCGAAAGGTTAGCTGAGAAAAATATTACTTTGGCTCTGTAATTTTGGTCGCATTATTACAAGTTATTCTCTCGTTGTTGTTACATGTATTGTCTGGTTTAGTTTCCATTAAATTATTTCTCTTCCTGCACCCTGCTAGGGAGGAAGGGCCTTTCACTTTAGCAGGGATTGCAGTCGTTAAAGTAGCTACATATATATATATATATATATATATATATATATATATATATATATATATATATATATATATATATATATATATATATATATATATATATATATATATATTTCTAAGTTGTCTGTCTTCGATGGGTAATATTTTTCTTCTGTTTTATCTATGAATAGATATGCTTCAATTCCAATATTTTATATGTTGTTACACATGTGGGATTAGAGATACCAGCAGGGTAATTTTTTTGTGGCATGATAGGTATAGATTAATTGAGGTGTGATCATAGTATGTAGATCATTTTATTTATGCATGAGTGATTCCTTCCAACATTTAATTCAGCAACGATTTCCTTTATTTGGATTTTTCTTCTATTTTGATGTATTGGCACATACAATGCGACTTCCATTGAAATAAAAGATGTCCCTAGATTGATAATTTATGTGTAATATTTTAGTTATTTATCCATGATTAATACAACCCAACAATATGGATCTGGTGACAAAGGAGTTAGAGAAAAACTTAGAGCAGCATACTGAGATTTTGATAGAGAAGGAAAAGGCAATAAGGCCTTATATCTTTTCTAATAATTGGTTTATGAATACAGGATTTGATGAAGATGAGGAAGACCTGTCGTAAGTTGAAGGAGATTTGGCTTTAAAATTGAAGAAGACTTGAAGTTGCTAGGTAAGGCATAATGATGATGAAGATGTCAATCAACAAGATACCATGTTTGAAGAAGCTGAATTGACTATAAGAATTAGTCAATGAGGTGAAGGAAAATCACCGAGGGTTGTCAAGGAAGTGGAATGAAAATATGATGGAATTGATGAACAACATAGTGATGTATTTGGGAGGAATCAAGTATAAATTGAGTTACTAGAAGAATCTGAGTATCAGAAAGTAATTCCAGACAATGATGTGGAAATGTCTCAAGTTGTGAAAGAGGCAGGAGAAGATATTAGTTTTCCAAACTTGATTATGTTTTCTAGTATACAAGGAAGAGTGAATGAGTGAGTATATTATTGCAGTCAAAGAATCAAAAGACAATTTAATTTTTGAAAGTAAATTTGCAGGTAGTGAGTAGAAAAGAGATGTTGTAGAGGGAGAGATCTCAAGAGATACTCATGAATTATGGGAGACAACAATGTCAGGAGTAATATTTGCAATAGTAAATGGAGTAATTCCAAGTGAGAAGAAAAAATTAGAGCAAGAAGAGTTGAAGAAAGAAATCATAAATTTAGTGATGAATGGATAAAGTGCAACAAGGTAAAATTTTAAAGTAAGGAAAACAAAATTAGGTTGTAGCAGCAGACGGAATTACAAGAAGCCATAGATGAACTATGGAACCTAATGCAGATACATAAGATGAGCTGTAGCAGAATGAAGAAAGTAGTTCACTGTGGAAATGTTTGGAAAGTGAAGAACAATTAAAGGTAGAGACAGTGGAGCACTACAGTACAAAGCATGGAAGCCTGGAAGATTTCAGTTGAAGAATAATGAAGACAATGCAGCTTATGCACAACAGAAAAACAGTGTTTGGGATCCAAGAAAGACAAGGAATGAAGATACATGATGAGGTGAGCATGTCTTCTTTCTACTTTGGGAGTCTGATGCAGGGGCATATGCCCTCAAGTTAAGTTTGTAATGTAACTCAAGGCCTAAGGTCTTGACATTGGTCCAAGAGGTACATTTCTTTTTTATAATCATTGTAAAATCTTGTAAAGACTTCATAGTTCACAAGTATTAGTCTAGAAGGTTCTAGATAGGTGTTGACTCATTATTCAAAGATCTGAGTCATTTAATTGAATCTGCGTGTTGGCAGAATTTGTTGGATAAGCTAGCAGATAAGATAGGATTGGTTCATTCAGTTCAGAAAATACAAGATTGTTGGAAAACCTAATCCTCATGGGTAGGTTTGGAATGCGAAAAGTCACAATGGAGTCCAAGTGACCTTGGAATATGAAACCAAGAGTCACACCATTGTACTATAAATGTACATCATGTATAATGGAAAAATAAGAAAGCCTCACGCTTATCTTTCATTGTGTGTTGAGTCTCTTGTTTGTGTGTGTTCATCTTCCTCATACACCATGTGTGTGTTTTAACATGGTGTTTAACATGGTATCAGAGTGGGTGATTGCTGGCCCTGCTCCAATTTGAGTGAGCCATTTGTGTTTATGGCCTGTGCATATCTACAAAAATTCTTGACATTTTTGTAGCACTCGGAGTTTCTGCAGCAGTGTTTTTGCCACCATTCAGAAATTTGTTTTAAAGAACGAGCAACATTCAAAATTTGTTTTGAAGAAGAGCAGCAAGCAACATTATGCATCTGAAGGTTGATTTCTTCCTACAATTTCTGCATTTTAATTTCTGCACCATTTTGGAGCTACTGGAAAAGTGTTTAAAATGAGTTTCTGGAAAATTCTGGGTTTTTCCTAGAAATATTTCTGAGTTTTTCATTGAAAAATCTCTGCAAGTTTCTGGGTTTCTGAATACTGTTAAATTCTGCGATGGAGTAGATTGCTGTATATTTGAAAAAATTTGTTGTTTTGAAGACAAAAATTCTGAATTTGCCCTCATTTCTGCACTTTCTACTGCTGCTAAATTTGTTCTGCTATACATCTGGAAAAAAATCTACTGTCCTCTGCTAGTCTACTCTCTGTTGTTTAAAAAAAAAAAAAAATTCTCTGCAATTCCAGGCCTTTCGGCCCCCCTGCTCTCAAAAAACCCAATGCACTCTTCCTACAAAATTCAACGACCCTCCTACGGAACTCCCTACACGGCCCTCAAGGCCTGTCGCTCCAAACAGCTGGCCCACTGCATAGCCCTCTCCCCTCATCCTTATCGCTCCTCCTCACAGTAATCTACGCCCTTATCACTCCACAACCCTCAACCCCACTCTTCACCTCGGCCTCACCTTACGCCTCCCTTGTCTGCACACTTAGCACCTACCTACCCTCACTCTACCTGCCCACGGGTTTTAACGCCAGCTCTCCCCTGCGCTCTACCCACAACAAGCACTCCCCACTCAAAAAACTCCGGCCCCTCTCCTCGCTATACACCGTCCGCCCCTTCGCTCTTTACTACCCACACACACCCTGCTTTGTCCCCTACGCGCTCACACTTACCCTCTAATCTCTTGCCTTACCCACGGCCTTTGGCCGACCTCCATTCCCAAAGGCATTTCTGCAACTCCCCTCTACGCCATTATTCCTACGCCCCTCCATTACTAATACAACCCACTTCTATATAATACCACTCTAAAATACCGCCCCCTCTTATTCTTAATACTTCCTTTTCATCTATTTTTTTTAAAATTTCAATTTTATTACAATTTAAATCTCCCCCATTCCATTTTAATTCGTTCCCTCCCTTCTCAATACATTCCCCTCCCTTTTTAAATTTCCTCATTTTTAATTAATCCCCCTACCCTTTTAAATTAAATTTTCTCCCACCCTTTTTAAATCCCCCCCCCCCCCCCATTTTTAATTATTCCCATTAATTTATTTTTAATTAATTAAAAAAAAAAAACAACAGAGAGTGAGAGGAAAGAGAGAATATGAACAGCGTAAATGAAGAAAATGGCATATGAAGAGCAGATGGACTATATTTAGAGAAAAGTGAAATTTACATTGTCATTTGTGGCATTGATTTGAAGGGTGATTTTCTGCAAGAAATTGACATTTGAAGACAAGTTCACCATCATTGAAAACAAATCTTTGAAGGAAAATTCAGCTGCCTTAAAGGCCTCTTGCACAAGTGTTTTGCTGCACATTTACAAAATATTTTTGCAGAAATATTGTATTACATTGACATTGTATTGTGAGTAGACATTGCTTCTTCATAGTTGAAATCAGTACTTGAGTTGTTGAAAAATTGTTGATTTCCCTTCATCATTTGAGGAGCACATTTTGTACTTTGAGATTTCCATAGTTGGAAATTCTTTTAATTCATTTGCATTTCTTGTTGCATCACATTGTAAACGGGTGCATTTTCGGTTGAAACCGACACCCTTTCATTTTTGAGCCTAAGTTGTTAAAATGGCTAAAATAAATGAGGCATTAGAGTTGTTGAGTAACCTCATTCATTCCAATGTTGATGATGTGATAAAAATGAGCAAGCATGCTCTTTGTATTATTTAGATTTGTTTACAAGATGCACAAGAAAAGATCGAGTTTTTGCAGTTGGAATCTCAGCTCCAACAAGATGAACTTCAGCAAAAGAGTCGCCATTCTAAACCTGTCTTTGATCAGAATATTGAGAAGGACTCTCATCAGAAGAAAGAAGATAAATATTCGGTTGATTCCCATTCAGTTCCTTGCACAAAAGCAGATGTACATGCAGATGCAACAGTTCAACCTGCACTTCCCAAGCCCATCATCAGACCTTGGGAAGAGCTTGTCCACAACAAGCACCGAACTGGTCTTGGATATGACAAGGATGTGACCTTTCATATTCCAGACTACACAAAGCCCATCAGATTTCAGAGTGCTAGATTCCTGTATGACAGTTCACCTGCAGCTGTTCCAGATCCTGCTCCACAACAACAATCACAGATCGTAAAATGCCAACACTGTGATCGAGTTGGCCACATGAAAGATCACTTTTTTTATCTTCATCCATGCAAGCACTGTGGTCGGCACCACCACTCTTCAGACAGATGCTTCAGAAACAAGCCTCCTGCAAGAAAAAATATTCACCTTGGATGGATCGCTTCTTGGCAATGGGCATCAGCAACCAAGAAGATGTTTACGACACATGTTAGAACTTGTTCACAGATATTGAACAAACTTGCAGTTGCGTTTTCGCCATCATCTCACCTTGTCCCTGACAAGGGGGAAAATGGTGGTCATGTACAAGCTTCGACGACAGATCAAGCAAGCCTGAGCCACAATCTCTCATTCCATGTTCAGAGTTGTAGCGAGCAGTTCAAGCGAGCTTGAGCCACAATTCGCCATTCCAGATTCAGAGATGTAGCCAGAGACACGGATGCCCATGAGCATGCCTTCGGTTGGTGGACAACCTTAAACCATCATCTTTGGTTGGTGGATAACCTAAAACCATCACGGAGTGAGACCTCCCTTCCTCTTTAAGTTGAAGGTCTCACTTTCATATATGAGGGAACACTTCCTCCCAACGAAGCTGTGACTTAGCGACCTCCGGCTTCTTGACTTTGGTTGAGTTCCGGGGAAATGCTTCAAGCATTTGGAGTTGTTAGTAATCTTAAACCATCACAGGTAGTAGACCTGCCTTCTTTTAGGTTGAAGGTCTCCCTTTTTTATGAGGGACAATTCCTCTAGCAGAAGCTTTCAGCTTCTTGCCAGTTTTGGAAGAGTTCCAGGAACTGCAACAAGTATTGCGTTCCAATGTTTGTGGTCATCCTAAGACCACCTCTTTTTTCCAACATTTCAGAGAGTTGATTTAGCCCAAGTGCCGCCATGTATACTTTGCATATTTGTATTACAACTCTTTTCTTGGACTCACACATACCCCTTCGGATTAAGGGGGGATGTTGGAACACCTAATCCTCATGGGTAGGTGTGGAATGCGAAAAGTCACTATGGAGTCCAAATGACCTTGGAATATGAAACCAAGAGTCACACCATTGTACTATAAATGTACATCATGTATAATGGAAAAATAAGAAAGCCTCATGCTTATCTTTCATTGTGTGTTGAGTCTCTTGTGTGTGTGTGTTCATCTTCCTCATACACCATGTGTGTGTTTTAACATGGTGTTTAACAAATATGAAGTTCTAAATTTAGAAATCAGTTACAAATACATAGAGTTAGTTTCTATAGTTTAGAAATATGTTGATAAGGATTGAAAGGAGAGACTTTCATAAAATGAGGAGAAAATCCTATGATTAGAGAGATTGGAAGTAGTGTTGAAAGGCCACTGAAAGAGAAAATCGGGTTGAGAGGAAATTTATCCTTATGTAAATATTTAGTTGTGAATAGAAAACTCAATTCTGAGTTCATGAAGAGAGTGTTGTGTTGATGAATCATAAAAATTGTATGTTTTTTTCTGTTAGGCGCTGAGTGATCCGTAATAGAACAAATCTTATTTCTATGTGAAATAATTCTTTGTGAATGAATTTTAAATATGTGAATAAGTATTTCTGAGTGAAAAAAATACTTAGAGTAGAAGAACTGGGTAGAATCGCGAGTGATTCTAGTTCTATAGGAATTGGCTGTGAGAGAAGTTAATTGGAGATCCAAATGCGAGATTTGGGGAAGTAATACAGAAAGGTGTTCTGTATTCTGATTTGAAATAGCATGCGAGGTTTTGCGGTGAGCGTGAAAGCTAAAGGTTTGTGTGAATAAATAGAAGAAATCTCAGGAAAGAGTTGCGAGTAGAGAAGGTGAAGTTAGAGCTACGACAATCAAAGAAATAGAAATTTGAATAGGGCATAAAACCCTTCAAAGATTTCCAAAGGAAAGGAACGGAAGGCAAGGATTAAATCTGTTTTTAAGATTAACGGCAGATATCTCATCGCAATGTTAATTGAGAACGTGCAATCGCAATGTAAAAGGTTTAATTTTCACTACGGTAAGTTGGGGAAAGTACAAAGTCCACATGTTGAACGGAGGATTTAAGCGCATATCTCACATCGGTGATTCTAATTTTTATATTTAAGACATCACACAATATAAAAAACACACTTATTGCAAAAATCAAAAGGTTGTGATGAACAATGTGGAGTTTGCTAAGAATTGCAAAATTACAATATTGCGAGAATTTTTTAAGTGGTAAATCTGTGAGTAGGTAAGTTATAAATTTTATGAAGTAGGACTGCCGTGATCGGTCACCATTTGTGTGGGACCATAACCGAAGGAGAAGCCTTGGTTCATGTGAAGCATTCACGTGCAAAAATGAATAAAGGAAATAAAGGTAACTTAAAGAGGTTAAAGGTTAAACCACATAAGTGGAAGGTTGGTTTAGTTTCCTTTAAAGTTTGTTTCTGAATGCATAAAGGAGCGTATACTCTATTATGAATATATAAAACCTTCGAATGACAGACTTTTTTAAATTTTCTGTGTATGTGGGTGAAAGCGTCCTTTTGGCTACATCATATGCTAACAACAATAAGGGACTACACTAGTAATGTAGGGACCTAACATGCCCCTCTCCTTCAATAAACTATTGTCCTCAATGCTTGAGTAGCTCTTGGTGCTTCTGTATAAAATTCTCATCCTCCCATGTAAAATCTTCAGTGGGTAACTTCTTCTACTTGATGACATACTCTGAAATTGATCGATTTCGTAGCTATCGAGTTCTTCTTTCTGTGACTGCTTCATGCTCCAATATGTTTCTTCCTTCCTCATCAAGTTCTGGAAATATTGTTTGAACTGGATTTTTTTCACCTATAACCTTCTTTAAGCATGAATCATGGAAAACAGGATGCACTCGTGAAGAAGCAAGAAGCTCCAATTTGTATGCCCAAGTACCAATATTTTGCAACAACTTGTAAGGACCATAGTACTTTGGCGATAATTTATTATCATTATTAGCTTGCTTGATGGACATTTGTTTATATTGTTGTAGCCGTAAAAATACCCAGTCTCCCACATCAAAACTTCTCTCGCTACGATGTTGATCTACCTGTTGTTTCATTCTCTTTTTTTGCCAAATTTAGGTTATCCTTTAAGAGTTGGAGAACTTCTTCTTGATGCCCGATGTGATATCCCACTACTTGAACCTTAGAATTTTCTCTCAAAGATGATGTGATGGACGGTGGATGATATCCATAAAGTGCCATAAATGGGGTCATTTTTGCTATAGTATGGAAGGAAGTGTTATACCACAATTCAGCAAGAGGTAACCACTTGACACAATGTGTTTGTTTATCAGATACAAAACAACAAAGATATCCTTCCAAACATTTATTCACTATCTCATTTTGACCACCGGATTGAGGATGATAAGATGAGCTATGAGCTAGTTGAGTACCCAAACAAGAAAATAATTATGTCCAAAAATTTCTCGTAAAAACGAGATCTCTATCTTTTACAATAATCTTTGGGTATCCATGTAGCGTTTGAATTGTTTCCATAAATGTAGTAGAAATTGTACTTGCTTTAAATGGAAGAGATAATGCACAAAAGTGTGCATTCTTGGTAATTCTATCACCTACCACCATGATTACACTCTTTCCTTCGAACTTAGGTAAACCTATGACAAAATCCATTGAAATATCCTCCCAAAGTTGACTTCGAATGGACAGAGGTTGTAGAATACCTAGGGTCTTGATTGTATCAAATTTATTTTTCTATCAAACCAAATATTCCACCACAAACGTTTGAATATCAGATTTAAGGCCATTCCAAAACAATTTTTTCTTCACCCTGTGGCAAGTTTTTAAAAATCCTAAGTGTCCTCCTAAGGAGAAGTGTGTAATTCCAAAAGAATATTTTGTTTTAGTTGGGAATTCTGAAAAATAGATAAGTGATCCTTGTACCATAAGGAATCATTTTTCCAACTAAATGTATCATATGTACTAGGATGTTACTGCAACTTTTGAATGAGTGTCCAAACTTCCTAGTCCTTCTTCCATTCATCCCTTGCTTTGGTTATACAATCTCATTGGCTAATAGAAATGGTAGAAAGCAATGCTTCCACCTCTTAATTCTTTCTTAAGAGTGCATCTACAGAAAAATTTAGCTTCCCTTTTTTGTAGATGATTTCGAAGTCATAACCCAACATCTTGTGACCCATTTTTTCTGCCCTTCTGAAGATAGTCTTTGTGCCAAAAAGTGTTTAAGACTATCATGATCGGTTTTTACCTTGAAGTGTCTTCCCATTAGGTAAGGTCACTAGTTCTTTAGTGCATGTATTATTTCTAACATTTCCTTCTCATAAATGTCTTTATGTAAATACTTTCCTTTGATTGGAAGAATTTCAAAAGAAATGGGTCTTCCTTCTTCCATTAAAACAACACCAATTCCATTTCCTGAGGCATCACATTCCATAATAAAGGTTTTTGTGAAGTCGCGTATCTAAGACCGGTGCAAGTCACATTTCCTCTTTAATATGTTCAAAGGCCTTAGTTGCTTCAGGAGTCCTTGAATATGAATATTTCTTCAATAATGTTGTTATAGGTGTTTCTATTTTCTCATAATTCTTAACAAACTTGCGATAATACCCCATTAACCCAAGAAATCCTTGCAACTACTTTATGGTTGTGGGGAATTTTCATTCCTTAATCGATTTAATTTTTCTAGGGTCTACCTTGACACCCTCGTGAGATACAATATGACCCAGATATTCCACCTCTTGTACTCCAAAGAAACATTTGGATGTTTTTGCATATAATTGTTTCTCTTCCAATAGTTTGTACACCCTGTAAACATGTTGAACATGATCCTTCTAAGACCTGTTGTAGATTAGTATATCATCAAAAAATACTAGCACAAATTTTCTAAGGATGGGTTTGAAAATGGAATTCATCAACCCTTTAAATGTAGAAGGTGCATTGGTAAGGCCAAAAGGCATGACCAAAAATTCATAATGGTCCTCATGAGTTCCAAATGCTATTTTCAGAATATATTCAGTCTTCATTCTAATTTGATGATATCCTGAATTAAGATCCAACTTGGTGAAATAAATTTCTTCATGTAATTCATCCAATAATTCATCAATCACAGGAATGGGAAATTTATCTTTAATAGTGAGCTATTGAGCTCCCTATAATCAGGACACATGTGCCATGATCCACCCTTCTTATGCACCAATACTACTGGAGCAGAGAAATAAATTTGACTAGGTTGAATTATACCAGCCTCTAACATTTCTGCAATCATACGTTCAATTTATCTCTTTTGGACATAAGGATATCTATAAGGCCTGACGTTTGGAGGAAAAATTCCTGGAATCAAATTAATAGCATGATCATTATCACGAATAGGTGGGAGTCCTTTGGGAGTTTCAAACACCTTGGAATGATTGTCCAAGAATTTTTGGAGATTTGGAGAAATAGATTATTTTGATGTTGGAACTTATAGTGAGCATAATTGTGCAATTATGCCTCATTGTTATTTCTTCAGAAGCTTTGTCATGACATTAGAGCTTATTATCTCTCCTAGCTTCCCTGCGATACCCCATAATTCAACTTCCTTTCCTTCCGAAAAAAAATTCAAGAAAATTTCTTGAAAATTAAAAGCTACAATCCCCAAAGATTGTAACCATTGTACTCCTAGTACAACATTAGGACCTCCCATTGGAATGGAAAGAATTAGACTATTCAATACATATTCCCCCATGGTTAGCTTGATATTGTGGCATTTTCCAGAGAAATTTATAGTTCCTCCTTTTGCAACCATCACTTGACATTATGGTGCTAGGTATCGAAAACAATTCAATTCCTTGGCTACCTTACAACGAATAAAATTATGGGCACTACCCAAATCAATCAACACTATTACCTTTTTCTTCTTGATATGTCCTTCTATCTTGAGATTTTTAGGAGTGGTAATTCCTGCTAATGCATTACATGATATGGTCAGACTCATTTCTTCTTCTTCTAGAGTTTTTTCCCGTGTATATCCTCTTCTTTTGAAGTTTCTTGTTCATTTTATTCCTCCTCTTCACAATCTATGTAAAATAATTTCTTCTAAGAACACTTATGACCTTCAGTGTATTTGCTATGAAAACTGTAGCAAAGCCATTTCTCTCTTTTATCTTCCAATTGTTGTGGTGTCAACCTTGTAAGTTGTGGAAGTCTAGGAGTAGCAACACTTCCATGTTTATAGATGTGAGTGGCACGCTTCCTTGTCGCCATAATTTTACATTCAATTTTTCTTTCCAACCTAGATGCCTTCTCCAATGAATCAAGTTCCCAAATGCGAACCTCATGTTGGATGTTATCCTTTAAAGTCCCTATGAAGACATCAATCATGTTTTCCTCTGTAATATCAGTTGCCCTTATATTCAATTTTTGGAAGTCGTCAATGTGCTCCACCACTAAACCCTTTTGTTTGAGATTTATCAAGTTGCAATGCATACCTTTTGTGTGTTTTGCAAACTATTGAGATCAAAATATTGCTCCATCTGTAGTATCCATGTTACGAGATCCTTGCCATCAAACTCCCTAATATCAATCTTTGGAATATGGTGGGTCTTCCATCCAAAATTAGAGTTTATGAAATCATGATTAACATTTTTTTTTTTCATCATGAGTTTCCTTTACCATTTATTCACCATTAGGAATAATTTCTTGTAACAACTTTTTCTAACCTTCCATGTGTGGCTTTTAGATCATTCTTCATGTTTTCCATTTTTTCTTCTATGTCAACCATCTTGGCTTTCATGCCAGCTACATTCCATCCATGCCATTCTTCAAACCGTCCATATTAACATCCACGTCTTTCTTCAAACCATCAATATTAGCTTCCACGCCTTTCTTCAAAACTTCCATTTCAGTTTTTGTTTCTCTTTGCGAGAGTGAAATTTGGTACACTTCTTCTTGTAATTTTGATATTTCATGTTGCATTTCTTCATTTTCATGAGTCATAGTAGAGCCTTCTGAAGGCTTAATGGGTGTCAAATTCTCTTTAGGTGTAATTTTAGAACCCAATACTAATATCTATTCTACAATATTCCCTTGTAATCAATTCAAATTGATTCTTCAATAAAGACTTATGCAATTCAGAAAAAAAATACACACCTTTTTCTTTCTTTTGAGGAGTTTGATATTGAAACTGAATTATCTTTGTGATTTAGGATATTCAATATCTGAAATTCGGTCCTGTAGTATCCCTTTGAATTTTCTTTTGAATGCCATAGGTCTAACCTGATTTGGATTCTTCAAGGAAAATTTATGCCCAATCTCCCAAAATGACCTAATTATGGACTGGTTCAGTAGAGAAAACTTGTACGGTGTGCCACGTGTCATTTTTTCCTCCTTCGACTCTGAACTTTATATAAAGGAAACTACAGTATATGTATTTGCAGCCACATTTTAAAAAATTTGAATCGGATGCTAAGAGAGAGAGAGTTATGATGATTTTCCCACGGTCACCTATTTGAGATGAAATTCGGGAGCCAGAAAAAACCCTAACCTCCACAGATCATATCTCTAAAAATGTTGGGAACCAAGATCTGAAATTTTTACATGACATTCCTTAGGATTTCATCTTTTCTCTGTAAAAATTCCAGCTTCCGAACCTTCGTACAAACTAAGTTATAGCGAAAATCCCACAATGGCCTATTTAGGTGAAATTTGGGAGCCTGAAAAAACCCTAACCTCCATAGATCATATCTCTAAAAATATTGCAAACCAAGATCTGAAATATCTACATGACGTTCCTGAGGATTTCCAATTCTCTCGGTAAAAAATTTAGCTTCTTATCCTTCGTAGAAACAATGTTATAGAAAAAATTCGATGATGAACTGTTTGGAGCCACGAACCCCTGGAATTGAAAGCTCTGATACCAAATTTTATGAAAACAACTCCAAAAATAGAAGAAAAAAGAGATGAATGCCATAGAATTCAGCCACTTCGAGGGGGGAAACTCCTTTACATTACATAAATGAACAATTCTTGGATGATAAAAATGAAAAATCCTCCTTCTATATACAGGAGTCGATGGGGTCACAACATAATCCTAGCTGACCTAACAATAATAATGTAAGGGAATGATAATAACAATATTGGGGTTACAAGGGTACAAAAATAAAGATAAGGGGGCAACACTAACAACAATAAGGGACTACACCAGTAATATAGGGACCTAACACAATACTACTAGAGCAGAGAAAGAATTTTGACGAGGTTGAATTATACCACCCTCTAGCATTTTTGCAACCATACATTCAATCTCACTGTTTTGGGCATAAGGATATTTGTAAGGCTTAATTTTTGGAGGAAAAAATCGTGGAATCAAATGAAGAACAAGATCATGATCAAAAATAGGTGGGAAGCCTTTGGGAGTCTCTGACACCTTAGAATTACTATCCAAGAATTTTTAGAGATCTGGAGAAATATATGATTTCAATGTTTGAACCTATAGTGGGCATAATTGTGCAATTATGACTCATTGTTATTTCTTCATAATATTTTCCATGACATTAGATTTGATTATATTTCCTTGTTTTCCTATGATACCACTTAATTCAACTTCCTTTCTAAGAAAAGTTCTTAAAAATTAAAATTTATCATCCCCAAATATTGTAACCATTAGACTCCTAGTACAACATCAACACCACCCATTGGAATGGAAAGCATTGGACTATTCAATACATTTCCCCCCTTGGTTAGCTTGATACTATGGCACTTTCCAAAGAAATTTATATTTCCTCCATTTGCAACCATCACTTGACACTCTGGTGTTGGATATAGAAGGAAATTAAATTCCTTGGCTATCTTACAATGAGTAAAATTATTAATACTACCCAAATCAATCAACGCTATTACCTTTTTCTTCTTTATATATCCTTCTATATCTTGAGTCTTAAGGAGTGGTAATTCCTAAAAATTCATTTCAATATGTGGCCAGATTCATTTATTCTTACACTACGGTTGATTCCTAGTGTATATCCTCCTCTTTTGATGTTTCTTGTTCCTTTTCTTTCTCCTCTTCACAATATATGTAAAATAATTTCTTCTCAATGCACTTATGACCTTTAGTGTATTTTTTATCATAACTATAACATAGCCCTTTTCCTTTTTTTCCTCTAATTTTTTTGGGGTCAACCTTGTAGGTTGTGGAAGGCTAGGAGAAACAACACTTCCATATTTATAGTTGTGAGAGGTAGACTTCCTTGTAGCAATCATTTTTCTTTAAATTTTTCTTTCCACCCTGAATGCCTTCTCCAATGAATCAGGTTCCCAAAAGTGAACCTCATGTTGGATGTTATCCTTTAAAGCCCCTATGAAGACATGAATCCTATTCTCCTCTAGAATATCAGTTAACCTGATATTGAATTTTTGGAAGTCCTCAATGTGCTTTTCCATTCAACCCTTTTGTTTTAGATTGATAAACTGGCTAGAAAAGTTGTTTATATTTTTATATTCATAATGTTCTATCATTTCCTCCATAAATATTGACTAAGTAACAAATGGTTTACGATTAAAAATCCATCTATACCATACAAAATGATTTGGTTCTAAATATAAAGTTGCAATGCGTAACTTTTGTGAGTGTTTCACATCAAGGAGATCAAAATATTGTTCCATCTATAGTATCCATGTTATCAGATCCTTGCCATCAAACTCTCTCGTATCGATATCTGTAATGTTATGGTTCTTAAACCCAACATTGGAGTCTCTAAAATCATAATTTAAATTCACCTCTTTGCTCATCATGATTTTCATAGATTACCTTGTCACTGCTGGGAAGCATTTATCTATAAATTTTTCCATACATTCCTTCAACCCTTCTATCTTGACATTCATCATTTCTTCCATGTATGACTTTCAACCATCATTCAAAGCTCCCATGTCCCTTTTTATACCATCTATCTTAGCATTAATCATGGCTTCCAATTCATTTTTTCTACTTTTTGGGAGAGTGAAATTTGTTTCACTTGGTATTGTAATTTTGATGTATCATGATGCATTTCTTCCTCTTCTTCATGTGTCATAGAATATCTTTCTGGTTGCTTACTAGGTGTGTCCATTTTTTTTTAGCCATTTCAGAATCAAACAATGATATGTATGCTTCACTATTTCCTTTGAATCACTTCAAAATCATTTTTCAAACAAATGTTATGCAAAATTAAAAAATACACACCTTTTTCTTGATTTTGAGGAGATCGATATTGAAATTATTGTATATATGTGATTTCATATGTCTAACATATGAATTCAATCTTGTTGTATCCCTATGAAAATTCTTTCCAGTGCCACAGGTCAAACTAAAATTGGATTATTCAAGATGAAGTTATGCCCAATCTTCCTCAATGACCTAATTATGGATGAGTTCAGAAGAGCGACCTTGTACAAAGTGCCACGTGTTACTGATTCGATATTAGGCTCTGAAAACAATATAAAAAATGCTAAATTTCGTGCACTTCCAGGCATGTTTTACAAAATTCAAATATGATTCTCGTAGATGAATTTATGACGTTTTTAACAAGGTCACCTATTTGATATGAAATTATTGAGCATGCAAAATACATAAATTATTCAAACCATATCTCAAAAAATATAGCGAACCAATATCTGAATTTTTTGCAGGATGTTCATTGTGATTTCGGCTGCATGTGGTAATGATTTCATCTTTTGAACTTTCATATAAATTTTTTTATAGATAAAATTCCAAGATCACCTCTTTGTAGCAGTGAAACCCTAGAATCCAAAGCTCTAATACCAAATTTTATGCAACCAACTCACAAAATAGAAGAGAATACATATCAACAACTTAAAAAATATCCTCTTCAATGGAGAAACCTCCTTTAAATTACATAAATGAAAAACTCTTGGATTATACAAATGAAAATAGCTCCTTTGTATATACGAGAGTCTAAGGTGTCAAAATATAATGAGAGCCTACATAAAAATAATAATGTAAGGGAAAAATAATAAAAATAGTGGCCTTCTATGGGGCACAACAATAACAATATGGGGGCACAAAAATAACAATATGTGTGATACACTAACAATAACAATAAGGGGGCTACACTAGTATTATAGGGACCTAACATATAAATACCAAAAATAATTAAATTTTCCAATAACATTGTAGTTTCTGTATTTCCCATACTTATTCATTTTCCCTTGTGTGTATAATGATTCACTAGTCACTTTTCTTTGTGAGTAAACTGACTCATCAATCGTTATTCCGCACATATAGTCTCATATGCATCATTCTCCTACACATATATTCCTTTCGCATATCCATTATTCCCACACATTCAATCCTATGCATGAGTAATTTTTTTCACATTCATGTTTCTCCACAACATTCTATAAACTTAAATTTTCTCTTTTCTTTTGTACTATGTGAAAATTAATAGTTTGCTTCATTGGAAGCTAATTAAAATATCGTTTAAGGAAGTATGATCCTTGAGGTGGAAAAGATGCTTGATATTGCGTCACTTAACTCATATCTACCTGCACTATGATATTGTGTTTTGCGTATTATTTTCATGTCATATCCCACCCTTCCACTATAGGGATTACTTAACTGGTCACCTTTACATTGCGTTACATGAATTATTTTTCATAAGATCTCTTTGTTACTGGTCATAAGTTATTAACTTCCATTATCACTCGCATGGCTCGCTACATGTGGTACATGAAAATGAATATATTATTAATACCATAACTTGAGAATATAACATCTAATAATCCCCAAGGAAGATTTTAGGGGCTAATATTCGCAGGTGGGCTAATTTTCCATGATTTTTCCAAAAAAATATCTACCAATTTCCACTTTTTATAAAAATGATTCGCCCAAATTTTACAATATAAAATAATTTTACCTTAAAAAACACCAACGTTATATAGAGAGTATATATAAAATCATTATAAATTTGAATAATTTTACAAATACATAAATAAACATTTTATAGTTTGCATATTAGCGACTAGCGATATTCACCAATGTTTTTAAACTCCAAGATAATTTCCAATCCTTAAAATTTTCCATGATAATCCCACTAATGAATCATTAATCCATGCATATCAAAATACATTAAAAAAATGAGAATTATAGTGACTAAATAAGGAAGGATTCAATTTGTCGAGACACAACCAAATCATTAGCTAGATGAGACAAACATTTCCAACATTATACTACATACCAATGGTACTTAAACTTGGTGTCAAACCAGGAGGTAACTCCTCAAATCAGAATGTGTTATTGAATGAAGAATGAACATGCATTTATACATGGAGGTGAGGCTATTGGGATTCATCTCCCAATGACTCTTGGCCTTCCTTATTTCCTAATATTAAATAATATACAATATTAAATGTGCACACCCATCCCATAGGATTAGGTGTCAACATTCCCCCCTTTAATCCGAAGGGATGTTGATGAGTCCAAGCATCGATCTAAACTTTTCAAACTTTTCTCTTCCAAGTGCTTTGGTGAAGATGTCAGCAGTTTGCTCATTTGTGGAACAATGATGTAGATGAATGGTTTTGGCCTGAACATGATGTCGAATTAGATGGTACTTTGTATTGATGTGCTTTGTTCGATCATGGAACTTTGGGTTCTTGGCCAACTTTATTGCAGAAGTGTCGTCGATCATGAGTGGAGTGGAATACATCTGTTTCATCTGCAAATCTTCCAGGATTTTCCGGAGCCACACAATTCTCTGCTTCACCGCCGCCACATAGCCCCGCCTCTGGCCGTGGCACCCGCCGGAACTCGATCAAGCTGCGGATCAGCTGAGAGCAGCTCTCCTGATCCTAGACTCATGGTGTAACCTGTAGTAGACACCCCCGTTTCTTTGTCGCCATCAAAGTCTGAATCAGAGTATCCGGTCAAGTTGAAGTCGCCTACCTGTGTATATTTGAGTCCAAAGTCTTGAGTCCCCTTCAAGTACCTTAGCACTCTTTTTGCAGCAGACCAATGTCCTTCACAAGGTTTTTGCATGAACCTTGAGAGGATTCCAACATCAAATGAAATGTTAGGTTTGGTGGTGGTCAGGTAGATAAGACTTCCTACAAGCTGTCTATACTTAGTTGCATCCTCAAATTCCTTCCCTTCAATAGATGTGAGCTTCAAGTTTTGTTCCATTGGAGTGGTTAAGGGATTACAGTCATTCATGCCAAATTTTTTCAAGAGATCTCCAATGTACTTCTTTGGAGAAAGAAATATGAATTTAGGATGTTGAATTACTTCAATACCCAAATAGTAATGAACATGACCCAAATCAGTCATTTCAAAACCTTTCTTCAACTCTTTCTTCATGGATGCAATATAGCTCTCATTATTTCCTGTTATCAAAAGATCATCTACATATACCACAAGATATACAACTTTTTTTCCAACTTTCTTAACAAACAAAGTTGCATCATCAAGATCAAAATGTTTGAAATCAAGTTTCAGAAGATGCTCGGTTAACTTCTCATACCAGGCTCGTGGTGCTTGCTTGAGGCCATACAAGGATTTTAAAAGTTTGCAAACTTTGTGTTCTTGACCCTTTATCACAAATCCTTCTGGCTGGGACATATAAAATTTCTCCTTTAGATCTCCATTCAAGAAGGCTGTTTTTACATCCATCTAATGGACTTTCCATCCATTCTGAGATGCTAAGGCAAAGAGAGTCCGGATGGTGGTCCATTTTGCTGTGGGAGCAAAAGTTTCTTCATAATCGACTCCTTCTTTCTGTGCGAATCCTTTTGCCACAAGCCTGGCCTTGTGCTTTTCAAGTGAGCCGTCTGCTTTGTACTTGTTCTTGTAGACCCACTTACAGCCAATTGGTTTCGTTCCCAAAAGCGGATCAACCAGCTTCCAAGTGCCATTCTTTATCAAGGCATCATACTCCTTCTGCATCGCTTCTTTCCATTCATCATGAGAAGCGGCTTCTTTGAAGGAAGTTGGTTCATGATCTGCAGACAAACTCAATTCACAGTTATAAGCAATATCCATATCAACAGGGGAATCAGAATTATCTACATCACCTTTGATTTCTTGAGTGGAACTTCTTGTTCCTGTTTTTCCAACCTCATCAGGATGAACATCCTCCAGTGTCTTTGTTAGCCATTTGGGAGGACCTTTCTGAGATGGCCTAGGCTGGTCACTTGACTGAGTTGGGATTGATTCAAGATTCAATCTCCCAATTCTGTCAATCACATCATCCAATGTGTCATCCGTGGTTGTTTCTTCATGTGGGGGAGAGAGTGCTTCAAGACATGATTCCACAGTTTGATTCAATATCGGAATCCCCCCTTCAAGATGTGGAATCTCATTATCAAATTCTTGGAAAGACTTTGCATGTGTGAATCTATCCAGGCGATCAAGTTGCCGCTCAACAACCTTGTCACTCTTGGAAGATTCAAGAAATATGACATCTCTTGCTATCACAAACTTTTTATTTGCTTCATCATAGAGACGATATCCTTTGGAGGTATTGGAGTACCCCAAGAAGATACATTTGCGACTTCTAGCACCAAGTTTGTTCCTTTGACCCTTGGGTATCAAGGCATAACAGGTGGACCCAAAGACACTGAAATGCTTTACCGAAGGAATGTGGCCATGCCACATTTCAAAAGGAGTTTTGTTTCTAATTGAGCTTGAAGGACACCTATTCTTTATGTAAACAGCACATAGAACTGCATCAGCCCAAAACATCAATTTTACATTCTTGAAAAATAACATGGAGCGGACCATATTTAAAATAGTTCTGTTCATTCTTTCAGCTACACCGTTCTATTGTGGATTATATGGCACAATTGTTTGATGTTTGATTCCATGTTGACGAAGATAATTTTCAAATTCGTTTGAAGTGTATTCTTTTCCATTATCAGTACGTAGAGAGCCAATATGTGTTTCTGCATCATTTTCAATCCATGCATGAAAATTCTTGAAAGTTTGAAAAGCATCAGACTTATTCTTCAGTAAGTAAATCCAACACATTCTGGTGTAGTCATCAATAAATGTCATCGTGTATTTGTTTCCATTTGCAGAAGCAATAGGCATAGGGCCACATAAATCTGAATGAACAAGTTCAAGTTTTCTATGTGCTCTGGAGTGTGAATCATGAAATGGCTGTTTGCTATGCTTTCCTAGAATACAAGCATCACATTCCTTAGGTTTTATAAAAATTGTAGGCAGTCCATCAACACCATTTTTCTTCAACAAACGAAGGTTGTCATAGTTTAAGTGTCCAAATCTAGCATGCCATAAAAGACTTGATGGGAATGTACCTTCATCATGATGTGAACTGAATGCAAAGTTTTGAGCATGAGCAGATGAACCTTTCAGCTTCAAGAGTCTCCCTTATTCTATTCCCTCCATGAAAAGTGATTGATATGATGCTTTTTTGACCTTTTCCTTGCCATCAAACAAGTGAAGTGAGTGTCCTTGCTGCTGGATTTCGACCAAGGACAACAAGTTTCTCTTCAACTCAGGGAGGTATAGAACCTCATGTAGGATATGATCAGGAAGACCAGGCAGTTTAAGCCTGACTGTGCCAAGCCCTGATGGCTTGAGTTTGGATTTATCTGCGAAATATACTGCTCCATCAACTTTGTCAGTGAATTCTTCAAAAAAATCTTTTCTAAATGTCATGTGACATGTTGCTCCCGAATCTAGCAACCAATCATCTCTCCATGAAGTAAATGAAACATCAAATAGGTTTTCAGTTACTCCATTGTTACAATGTGCTAGAACAGAATGAGCTGATTCAGGTGGTTTACCTTTGTCTTTGTCATTAGTTTTACCTTTGTCTTGATTTCTTTGCTGCTGAGTTTTAGATTGTCTGCCCCCCTTTTCTCTGAAGTTTCTTCTTCGTCTTCTGCCATCTCTTCCTCTGGATGAACCTGAAGCATGTCTCTTTTCTCTCTGTGCCAAGTATGCAGCCTCTTTAGAAGATGAAGGGATTGTCATCTTCTTTTGAAGGAGGAGAGAAAAAAAACTTTGCTGGAGAATCTCTTTTGAAGGAGAGAAAACAAAAACACTCTTTGCTGGAAAATATACTCAGTTTAAAAGGACATAAACTCTTTTGCTAAAAGACACTAAATTTAAAAGGACAAAAAACTCTTTGCTAAAAAATAATGATTCTGCACAAAAAAAAATATATGTATATTTTTTTTTTTTTTGGATAAAAAAATTTATATGAAAAAATGGTGGAAGGGGTGGTATTAAAAGATGGGCGGAATGGTATTAAAAGGCAGAATGGTATTATTAAGAAGGGCAGAATTATATGGTGGGAGTGGTTTTAAAAAATGGGAGGGGGGCAAAATTATGGAGTGGTATTAAAAGGTGGAGCGATAAAAATATGGACAGGAGGTTGTATTGTAATATGGACAGCGTGGAGGTATTAAAAACTGCGTGGAGGTTGGCGGAAATATAAAAGATGGAGCGGTATTAAGAGTGGTAATGTGACAGCGTGGAGGTATTATATGACTGCAGAGCTGTATTGTAATATGGACAGAGTATTAATATGGAGAAGCGTTGTTATATATATGGGTGGTTATTTATAACGCATACAGTGTATTATATATGTGATGCAGACAGCGTATATATTCTATGATGCAGACAATGCTGATATTCTATGATGCAAACAACGTATTAACAAGGGCGGGAGGGCGTTGATATGTGCAATCAGAGTGGTATTAATGGAGTTGAACCAGCGTATTATAAAATGGACAGCAGTAGGGCAAATATGGAGGGGTGTAAAACGCTGGAGATAGAGCGTTACAAAATACAACAACGGAGAGGAGCGGTATATATATATATGACAAAGCGGTATTTAAAAACGTAGTGACTGTTAAAACAGTGAAATAAACAACGTATTAAAACTGGAGGGCGTTTTTATATATGCAGTGGTTTAAATGGTGGTCGAGAGCTCACAGGTGGACTAGCGTTGTGTTGTGGAGCGAATAAGTGGTTATGGAGAGGCCGAGAGGCCAAACGATATTAAAAATGGTGTGTTGTAATATATGGCTAATTGGAGGAGAACTGTTATAAATGGGATAGAGCGCAGGTAGGGGAAATGGGTGAGGCGATAGGTATTGGAGAATGGAGGAGGCCAAAAGGCCAAACGGAAATTTTGGAATGGAATCTTTGCAGGACTACAGAGGGGGCTGCAATTTGCAGTGTTTCAGGAACTGCAGAATTGAAGGATCTTCAGGAGATGCAGGAGCTACAAATGTCAGAGCTATGCAGAGAAAAAAAATGCAGAATAACAGTCTAGCAATAAGTAGGAGCAGCAAAAACTATTAATAAAAACTGACTGAGCAAAGGAGAGGGAGTTACACCACAGGCAGAAATCCCAATAGTGGGACTAGCTCTGATACCATGTCAAACCAGGAGGTAACTCCTCAAATCAGAATGTGTTATTGAATGAGGAATTAACACACATTTATACATGGAGGTGAGGCTATTGGGATTCATCTCCCAATGACTCTTGGCCTTCCTTATTTCCTAATATTAAATAATATACAATATTAAATGTGCACACCCATCCCATAGGAGTAGCTGTGAACACTTGGCTATAGAAGAAATATGAAGAAATAAAATATAAAACATAGGGTTGGTGAATTTTTCACACATCCCAAAATTATCCAAATTAAAATAGATACTACATTGGTGTGCAAAACAATTTGACTCAGAGGCTAGAACTATCAAGCTCAGTTCAGATAAAAATCTAGTGATTCTTGCTCCAAATATTTTTAGAATAATTCTAAAGCTTCGTGAGCCTAATAATTAGTTCAAACCCATCAAATTTGATTCTTTTTGAACTCACAAGATGACATAATTAATATTATTCAATAATTTATACTTCTCTCTGCATCAATCCCATGAAATATGTGTTCGATAGACATCTCTATTTGTATTGACTTGTATAGAGATTTTTCCTACTTATTTGCACACATTATTGAGAATGATTTGAATTCAATGGTTGCCATGTCAATATTGTATGTTTTGTACTTATGTTTTAATAGATACACTGTGTCTAATTGAGGGGATTTATTTCCAACAATGTTCCGTATAACCTGGTCAACTTCCAAAAAAATCCAATATTCTACATGATGGCGTACATGGTGATGGAAATAGTCTAATGCAAAATATTCCACCGATTACCCTACAATAATAACATGAACCTAGATATGGAACTATATCAATTTTAGTATCCTATATTGTGAAATCATAAAGCTCCATTTCATGTTTATCAAGTCCAGGTTTATTGCTTTCACGAGTTCAACTACATGATAACATGGTATGATCCTAAAATAATTTATGGTTTAACACTGAAGTTTATGATAGGAAAAGGGATATATGAGGATGTAGATGATAATAATCTCATAAGGATATATGGATATAAAGGTAAACCCTTTTTAATCCCTAATTTTTTTCTTAATAAATACTTTTTTGGTGAAGTATGCAAACAATACCATTCTTGGTTAACTTGATTTGATAGAAAAGAACAAAAGACAATTTATTACATTCCCTTTTACTATAAGAGATATTGTAGTAAGAGTTTTTTTCTATCTTTTATAAAATTTTTAATGATTGAAATCCTTTTTTTTAATTAAAGCTTAATATGTCCAAGGATTCCACCAAGTAGGAAACTTTTCTAGTCACATCACATCCATGAGATATGCCAATTTATTCACAAGGATCTTATAGGGAAGTGGAGGGAATCAAGTTGGAACGTCTAGAACACCTACCTTGGCTAACAATGTTGCGACAAAAACAAGTACCAATACTAAAGTAAGAATAAATGAAAGAGGTAAAAGGCTTTCAAGCTCTCATTCCACTAAAGCTCCATAGATTAGTTGAAATTTTTCTTCCGCACAAACAATAAAATAAAAAATAACTATAACAGGAAACAAAAATGGCCAAAAATCTAGTAATGATTATCGAGAAGAGCCACCTCCTCGTCCTTCTCTTGAAAAATCATGTCATTTCATCATCTAAAGTAAAATCTAAAGTAAAAAAGGGTCATAGAATGGATAAGGACCCATGGAAATAAAGGTAGATAGTATTTCTAATGTAGGATATTCTACAAGTCAAATTCACCATTGACCTTCCTATGTAAAAACCCCATTTACTAAGGGAGTTAGTTCCCTAATTTATTTAAATTTCTTACGTTTTTGTTAGCTAAAATCTATAAGTAAGTCAATGTGTTAGAAGTTATGAAAAGTTTCATTTGGTTTCTGTGTTAAAGGGACAATCTAATCAAATATTGGATTTTGATAGATAATAGAGGAAATATGTTTAGGTTGGTAGGTTTATATGAGAACCTTATTAGAAGAGTTCTCTTATGTATCATCAGATTTTACAGAGAAAATATCGAGAGAGAGAGAGAGAGAGAGAGAGAGAGAGAGAGAGAGAGAGAGAGAGAGAGAGAGAGGTTTGGAGAGATTCAAATTTGTGTGTGTAAAGGGAAACTATATTGATTGTATAACTTGTTATTTTCCATTACCTTCTAAAATAAATATTCAATAGAAAATTCGTCGTGTTATCAATTCTAAGCATTTACAAGGTTTTATGAATTAGTCCAATTGGCTTAGTTATAAGTGGGATAATCCAAGAGCAAAGCAAAGCGGAGTTCGGTTTCTATGCTAAAGGCTTCATAGATACATGCTTCATTAAATATTAAATTTCCAAGTCTCCATGTGTTGACAAGGATTAGAACCTCTCCCCGTCAAACCCATTTTGGCTAAGCACGATGTGATAATATTTTGTTAACCAATAGTGGCAATAAGATGGAAAAATTTATGTTGTTTTAATTCTTGTTTTCTACCACTGCCTAACGAAGAAGGAAATAATAGATGTGAAACACAAATGTGACAGGTAGTGGGTAGTCCTATTAATTGACAAGCCTAACCAATGGAAACATGTTCTGTCAAAATTTTTGTCTACCATCGATTGCTCTACTTCCTCACTGTCGAGCACTCTACCTCCCAACTCTTCCCCATAATTTTTGCTGATACTTGATGGATAATATATATAATTTAATGATTACAATAGGTTGAGTTGTGTTTTTGAATTGCAATTCCTCTAGTTCTCAAGTTATTACGCTTAGTGCCCAAAGTAAAGTAGTTGGAAATTATGATTGAGTGAGATCGTATGGGCATTGATTATGGTATTAGAGAAATTTAAAAGTGAAAAATGAAGATGGCAAAACAATGAGGAGAAACTTAAGGAGTATGTAAAATAATTATTGTAGAAAATGCATCTTTGCACTAGATATAAGGAAACTTTAAGAGAAAATGGTCTTTATGGAGACTATGAAGAGGAGAAGAATTGATGTGGTAGATGTTAGTGATGCTAGGGAAGAGTATTCTAGTGAGAAAGAAGTGGAAGGAACATTAAAGGAGAAAATGGTAAAAACAATAACCAAGATGTTTGTCTGATAAAAAATGGAGGTACCACTATATGAAGGTAAATTGAACGTTGATGAATTAATGTATTGGATAAGCTTTTTAGATAAATAATTTGATTATGAGGGTTTTGATGGGGATAAGAGAGTTAAGTATGAAGTGAATAAACTCAAATTCCATGCAACTCTATTGTGGGATGAAGTACAAGTATAATATAAAAGGAGAGGAAAGTCCAAAATTAAAGATTGGCATAGAATGGTGGTGAACCTTAAAGTTAAATTTTTACCCAAATATTATCAAATTAATATTTTCAAATAGCTATGGGAACCTTAGAAAACGTTTTATGTTGGCTAAAGAATACACTGAGAATTTTTATAAATTGAATATTAGACAAGTTTATGTCGAAGATGATGTTGATAAAATTGCAAGATCCATTAATGGTTTGAGAGTTGATATTCAAGACAAAATCAACCTGTTATCCATGAAAATTGTTGAGGATGTATATGAATATGCTTTGAAGGAAAACTATAATATTGATTGAAATAAAGGTTAAAGAAATCAAGGAAGGACTCCTAAAAAATGAAAAGGGCAATACAGTGGAAGAGGAACAATCCAATCTATAAGAGAAGACGTAGGAAACTCTAATAGCCATTCACCAAGAGGAGGTGATTAAAGAGGAAGAATATCATTCTATAAAGGTAGATTTTGAGGTTGAGACTGTCATACCAGATGTTTTAGATGTGGGAAATTGGGGATTATGTCTTGGGAATGTAGTAGGAATGCACTAACAATCCAAAGAGGTGCTCATGTTGCAAAAAGTAAAGGAGGAGAATTCTGAAGTAGGGGAGTCTTTTTTGATAAAGAGAGTGTTGATCAAAGAAGAGAAAAAATACAAAGAATCAACTCAAAGGAGAATTCTATTCAAGATTGTGTTCAAATATAAATCTAAGTGCTGCAAATTTGTAATTGATAGTCATAGCACAAAAACCTTAATATCTATTGAAATGGTAGAGAAACTAAATTTTAAGAAGATGAAACACCCTCATCCATACCAGGTATGTTATTCGTAATAAATACATCAAGTTTTAGATAATGAGAAATGTAAGGTGGATTTCCAAATTGGTAAATATAAAGAGGAAATTTTATGTGATGTGATTACAATGGATTTTTTCCATGTTTTTTTTTGGGAGACCATCAAAAAATGGTAGGAAAGTTATCCACGATGGTAGAAATAACACATATACTTTTGAGAAAGATGGTCAAAGGAGCAGCTTTCTACCCTTGAAAAATGAATAAGAAAAAGTTGAATCTAGTCAAGGTGTATTGCTCATGAGTGGGAAAGAACTCTGGCAAGTGGTAAAAAAAGAGGAAGTATAGTTTTCTCTGATTATGAAGCCTTACATGAATCTCCCAAGAATCAAATGGTTACAGGATCAATTACCTTAGGGTTTGGGTTGAGAACCCTAATAGAGCGAGATGCATACAACATCAAGAAGCAAGAAAACTAATGGTCCTAATGGTAAAACTAGTAAAATTGGGAGAAGTGACCTTACCCATAGGTCCTATGTTTGAGGTCATTCTTGCAGGGTTCAAACACTCTACTCCTCCATGTGCTTCAAAGCCTACAACTAATTCAAGAAAATCACATATACTAGTATTAATTGAAAGCATGTTCTAGATGTCAGTGGTTATATCATATAAGTTTATATAAAATAACATGAAATCAACTATAACAAGATCTTAACCTGTATAAAAACATTAAAGATAATGACATAAGGAATGAGACAGAGCTTATTTATTGATGTATGTAAAATATGTGGAGGAATACCACCTGATTTAGCCACAGTTCCATGCGAAACCATCCTTTGGATCCATCCAGCCCAAACCTCCACAATCTTCTTCCATAAGGATACACAAGGATGTCACATAAAGGAGGTGAACATCTCAAAGAAGGAAATAAGGGTTTCCTCAACTTTAGAAGTGTAGGAGGCACATGGATAATCAAAATTGATCAAGGATTAAAAGGCTATAGTATCAATAGCTATCTCTCCCTCCCTTAGGCCTTCCCATGAGGTGTATTTATACTTCCTCAAAATAGTTTTTTCATTCGGGAAACAGTTTTTGCCACGAGCTCCTATAGATAGGCTTCTGGTGTAACCCGTAAACCGCACCTAGAAAATAGGGAATTTATATTTTTTCATATTTTAAATTATATACACGGGTTGGGTATAGCTGGACCTGTGTCTGCACGTGCTTTTGAGAGGGTAGAGTCGTGTATGAAATTCAAAATAATGTTTTTTAGGTAAAGGACCAAGTCTGAATGGAAAGGGTTGCCTAAGTACAATACATAGATCATCAAATATATAGAGATGATGAATGATTTTATAAAATATGCCCCCTAATATATGAGGTCAGAAGGGGTTCATTATGGCCGAAATCCTTTATGTGCATAATAAATAATATTGCGAAGATTTGAGAGGACTTCACCAGATTTCAACTAGCCAAAAACTATTGGAAGGGATCAGAAAGCAAGCTCATGTCTGAGGTGGTAATACTCATGCTCAATGAAAGTAAATCATGTCTGCATATAAGGTATGGAGCGGATCCAATATGTATACAAGTACAACAGAAACTGCAAAGAACATAGTGGATCATCTCATCACTGCCTCAAAAAGTACATATCAAAGTCATGTCATCGTATCACATATAGAATATCTAATCAATGATGCTGAGAAATATATCTAATCATTGAATTCACAGAGCTGAATATCCAAGTACCAAATCATAAGTATTAGAATAATGGTACTCCACACAACTCGGGTGCCAACATATAAAATGTTGCTGTGAAGAGCTGCAGCATATAAGATGCATGGTGTCACTAGCAGAAAAATAAAGGAGATGTCAAAGTGAACGAAAGCATGCTGATGCAAACCTAAGGGCTTCACCGACCACCATGGTACAATTCTACACTATGGTAATAAATGAGTTTAATTAGACCATGTGAGAAATTGCTTTATTACCGGTGATTGATGCATACCATTAACAAACGCGAGAAAACTTACCGATAATGACGATGAGTGTCAAGTTACCCCACTGCAATCTAACAATTTTGAATGAATCAGTTGAAGTCAAACACTTGATAGAATCTACCAATGAAGATACATTGATCTATTCTCACTGTCGATAGCAAAGGAGTCTGCCACTAATGATTACAAACCCTAAGGTATTGAAAAAATGATTTTAGACCTTCTTCCCAGAGCAATGTGTCGAATTCGATGGGAAAAGATTTAATGGAAGGAGGGAATTAAGGCATCCCATATCAATCCAACCTGAGTGTAACCCGCATGCCAAAATTTGGAAGGAAATTAACAAAGAAAGATGAAGTAACCAACCCTAAGAACATTTTCAGTGTACACAAAATGTAGCTAGCGCACGATAGAAACCATTTGAACCAACCAATAATTAAAGCTGACATAGAGGTGAGAAATCTAGCAATAGGTTCAAAAGGAAACCAAGGTACTACACAAATCCTAGGTGTGATGATGAAACCAGACGTTGAAAACAAGGGAAAACACTCAGTCAAATACCCATGGTGTTGATAAAATGCTAAGCACAAGGTCACCTATAAATGATGGAAATAGGGTTAGGGTGCGGCTCTAGGTTTACTCTCAGAGAATTTTGTCAAATTCGAGAAGAGAAAACACGCCATCAAGAATTAAATGGATACCTTCTCAAACTAGCATGACTAAAGGACCAAATAATTGATGTGATAAAACATAAATCTCATAGAACGGGGATGGCCGACTGAAAAATGAGTCAAGAGACACTACATAAAGGACAAATCAGGTTTACTTCCCTTTAACAAAATCACGACTCAAAATGTGACTATATGGAAGCATATGATAACTTTTTATAATCTTGTCATGCAGGAGGCATGAATAAACCCTCCATATGATTGGAAGATATAACCAACTGGGGGAGTACTGACTCAATAACAAGGATATGGCTCTCCTAAGTGAAACTAAAGCCCATCCCAATGGAGAAAAGACTTGAATTTTTTGTTTCTTTGTTCAAGGGTGACACAAATGACTCTTAGCTACCATAAAATTCAAAGTAATGTCCCGTTCCTGCTCTTTTTGAGATATATATATATTTTTTTGATATTCAAAGCCTAAAAAATAATAAACAAATACCTATAGTATAGTAGATGAAATGATTCTCGAGAAAGTGATGCACTATTTATTGGAATATGAACAATCCTATGCTCAATGCAAGGTGGCGAAACTAGTAAATGACACTCAGAGGAATGTTCTATCCATGGGAAAAGGGTGTCAAGTTGCAGATTCTAAGTGATTGCAAGGCAGGTTTTGCAGAAAGATATGGTAAAAAATTTGGCTTATACATGAGTCCAAGTGAAGCCGGATTAAGTCCAAGAGATACAAATGGTCAACATGTAATGCAGCAGAACAACTCAACAATAGGGAGCCTCTAGGGTATAAAGACAAAACGATAATGAAGAAGAGGAATGAAGATTCATTGCACAGGTCATGGTGGGACTAAAGAGGACTCTCAAGCCTACACAATTTTGCAACATGGGCAACATATGCTAGCAAGGGTCTAAGTAGGAAGCCCATGTAAAGGATGACTCTACCATCATATCATGATTTTATAAATCGTTGAGTGAAAATGATTTTAATAATTATAACATGATGGGGTACCCTATGGCAAGATATTAGAATGGAGGCTATAATGAAAAATGAAACGGAAAGTGGATTTCCCTAACTTATATGCCAGTGCTAAACATAATACATGTCATGAAGGGTTAGAATTCATGGAATCGAAGTGGTAGAAATCGTCTAAAAAACTTCAAATGGTCTTGAAAACAACCTATCCCAGTACTTGCAAGCCAAAATGTTATAAATTTTGACAAATTTCAAAAGATAGACACAAAATTTATGAAAGTGGGTTTCAAATTTTTTTGAGATTTGGGCATAAATGTACTTTTTAGACTTACATTTGTCATTTGTGCATTGGTCAATTTGAGAAAAATGATTTGGAGCAGAAAACCACCAAGTTCAATCTGGTTAATTTCTCAGTCGAATCACCACAAATATTCTAGGCAATCCTTTCAAACTAATTTCTAATGATTTTATTTATCAATTCAAGTAGTTTTTAGTTGATTTTACCATAGGAATTAGACTTTTAGATTAACCCTTTGCGTATGCATCGGTTGAATATACTCAAGCTGTGTATATACGCAACTATGTATAAAAGAAACCCATGTATGCGTAGCACAGTTTTTTAAATCATAGATATAATGGATGAAAAATTGGATTGATGTAGGATGACTATCAGTTGGAGAGAGAGGGAACACAATGCTATTGACAATGAGGTAATGGAAGATTCTTTGTCACTGAAAGTACTCCGAGGACATGGATTTCTGAAATTCTTCAAAATTCAAAATATGAAGACAAACAAAAAAATTCTCGAGATTCTTGTCGATTACTGGGAGCCCGAAGAAGATGTATATATGATTGATCAAATGCTTCTATAATTGAGATTGAATATATATGCTTCATCAGTGGGTTTTCCCGAAGAGGAGAGGCAATAAACTTGCAAGGGAAGGCCATAGGATGACTGAATGTAGAGTACTACATCTAGCTATATTTCTCAGAAGATACTCAGAAGGTTGAGACTCATATCCCCATCATATATGTACAAGGATTACACATGAAAATCCTTATTTTCACTATTTTCTAAGTAGTTGGATTGACATCACTACACCAGGCCTCACGAGCTAGCATGATTTTGGCAACTGATTTCCTAACCACATTGTATGATTGGTGCACAACATTATTGAAAATTTTGAAAAAACAATTGATTTAAATTCGGAAGGGTAAAAACAAGCACTTAGAATAAAGGGCTATCCTTTGTACTTTATTTTTTGAGAGACTACCTGGGCTTCGACCCAAAGTGACATCAACAATCATCAGCCGATGAGATCCATGTATAGCTCAGTGGGTTGATCTGATCAAGAGGGTAGGGGGTGGAAAGGTCCCTAAAACTACCTTTGATGATGAGTTCTACCTGTGGTGGGGAGAACAAGTGATTTCCATAGAGGATTACCCTTATGCATGTATGGATTTCAGGGCATACCTAGAGCTGCATGAGGGGTGATTAGTAAGATCGCATTTAATGATTTATTATTATTATTTTTTTTGGATTTTCAAAAAATATGAAATGAAAATGTTTTTTATAGGAAAAAAAAATTACAAAATCATTGATCATGACACAAACCTTAGACAAGTTAGATCTGAGGGTCTACCGAGGCACATGCGCTACGGAAGGTAGGTGGATAATTTCGCAGGTGATCCTGAGAGAGTCTTCCATGCCATACAGAGGAACTTGGAGGGTTTGACCCGCCAGGTGCTTATGGATGCAGTGGAAGATCTCTCAGAAGATATTCAGAGACACATCGATGGTGTACCATGGGATTGGGTGCGATTATTCTACCATGTGACAACTTCCATAATGTTCTTCTGAGATGCTCATCCAGGGTAGGGCCCTTAGACATAAATTTTTAAGATGCCCAGATGACTTGATCTTTTTATGATAAAAATGATTAGGAATAAGCCCTAATTTTGTAGGAAAATGTTGTCCATTTTTTTATATTTTTGAACATATGACTCTGATCTATATACAGGCGATTTCATGATGTGACTCTCTCATATAATTGATGATTTTGATGTTTAATGTGATGAAGGAATTTAATGCCAATCGATTGCTTGAATAGCTAAAGAATTAGCAAATGTATTTTTCGGTTGTGTAATATGGATATATGTAATATAATTAAATAATATTTGTAATAAACGTACTCTCAGAAATAGGAAATATAAATATGGATCTCTTACACGATAGATGTTATTCAATTGAGACACCACTAGTTGTGAGCCCAAGTACACTACTAACGAACCAACACAAAGAGATATTGATTCAAACAGTAGATTGACCATGGTAGTATATTCTGCAATATTATTCAAATCATGACAAATACATATGCCCCTTTATACAAAAAACACACCATATGGATAGTAAATGACCCAAGCCGTGGAAGCCAAATTCCAAGTATTTCGACTATCACCATCGAGAAACCCTAAATAGACCATATCATCCACAGATATGTGCCAAGTAAGATAAAAAATATCAATGCCACAACGAAAGCAATAGAAAAATATGCAGAAAAAATACAATATGTACAAACCAAACAAAATGATAGGCAAAAGCCTAGGCATAATACTTCTTAATATAGAGCCCATTTTTGGGCTTTGCCAGCTCATTTCCATTAAATTCAATGATCTGAAATTGACCAAATGAAGTGCTGAGGTAGTTTGATTAGTTTGTCCTTTAGATTGACTGTTAACTAAAGTATGCTTTAATTAAACATAACATAAAACATCAACATAAATGAATTAAATAACAATATTAATCAGAAAGAAGAAGAGGCAAATAGTTTGATTACGGAGTTCGTCCCTCGTGGACTACATCTCCAGGTCCACTTTTAAGTGGGTGTCCGTTTTTATTAGGATTGATCGTGAAGAATGTTTACACTGAAATATAATAGAATGAATGTGCTTGTAGGCACTTCTAAACTCTGTAAGGAGAAAGTACTCTTCACTGCCTTTTCGACGCCTGTCTCCGTGCTCAATTCCGTCCACCGATGGCTAATAAATGCTGCAAACAAGATCACCTCTCTTCTCTTGAAACTGCACTCAAAAACTCAATGTCCTCTCACAAAAAACAAAGACCCCCCAAGCAGAACTCCATGAGAAAATTATTTGGTTTAAATAGTTGTATTCGAACCAAATTTAGCTTGTTGTTGAGTGAAGTTTGTGATAAGGGATCTTGAATCCCTATCTCCACACAAACCTAGGGATAATGTGCCAAAACTTAGCGCTGTAATTAATTTGAAAAACCCATTTATAAACTTTATAATAAAAAAATTTCTAGCAGTTATGCTAACCGGGCAGAGGACCTCCGTTGCATGTGATCAGGCGAACAACGTGATATAACTCCAGTGGTCACGGTGGCACGGTTCAACCCGACAATTATCAATGTGGCATTATACACTGTCACAACAGTTTTCAAACATATCTCCACCGCGGTTTACATTTGAGGTCACATGGTATTCCGAATTCTGACATGGTTAACATAACACTGCGGATTTAATAGTTTTAATACAATGTTTTAAAACATGACCCAAACCCTTTTTACAAAGTTTTATGCCATAGTTTTAAACTCCCACTATGATCCCGATTTTAACACATAGTCCGAACCTTATAAAAGGTTTATATTATATACTTTCTAAAACATATATATTTTAATATATCAACAACCGAACCTTCAATTAAAGGTTTTTGGAATGTTTTATATATATGTTTTTAATATGCGCTTTTAGGATTTAGACTTAGGGGTTTTATGACATGTTTGTTTTAATAGGGTTTTGTATTGCGCTAGAACTTTAGCATTAGGGATTTGGACTTAGCATTAGGGATTTGGACTTAGGTTTTTTACATATAGTTAGAGTGATTTAGACCTTTAGGATTAGGCTTTAGGTAATCATTTAGGTTTTTGATGATGAGAATAGGGTTTTAGGACTAAGGTATTATGGTCTTAGGTCTAGGTATGATTTCAACCTTAGAATTTCACAATGTCCTTGTTAACCTTAGTTTAGGATTAAAAAAAACCCTTTACATCATATCACAAATGGAAACCATGACACTGAAGGAGCTTCCATTGGCGATTCGATGATTCCGAAGACTGAACTGGACGTTGCACTGCTGGATTTGACTTGGAACTCTGCTGATCTTGTACTAATCAAGATCCTACTGGATCAATCCTCTCCACTTAAAAATATTTTGGACCACCAAAGCTTAATTAACTGATAATAAGTGAGAATACAACTCTCTCACTTAAATCTTGACTTTGATGATGTACCAATGCATTTGATCAATCAACTGCAAGTGATGAACCTGATGCTGACCATGGAACTTTTTGAACTGGTGACCTGTTCCACATTTTTGCAGTACGTACAACTTGCGATGATGGTGAAACAACCTATTATAAACATGGCAATTGAATTCATTCCACAAGATACCATGAGTTAGTGATTCACAATCTTTGAAAACAGTCTCTATAGAATATTGTTCTATACCATTGACTTGTATTAACAATCTATTTTCCGGAATGAAAGAGACTATTAAAGACATTTTTGACATCACTATTTGATGTTTCCATTTATTAGCACTTTCCCTTGATGCATAAGCTGAATACTTTGACACTGCTTTTAGAAAGGCTTTGAGATGAAAACAAAAATGCTCCCTCTCCACTTCAAAATAGGCTTCTAATAGCGACACAATACAAGAGAAATCAAACACTGACTTTCCCCAATACTGACCTGTATCCCTGCATATGTTAAGTTTCAAATTTAAACTGGTTTGATTCATTCTGACATTAGGAAGAAAAGATCTAGGCATCATCTGTAATGCATGTTGTATTCCCTGCTTATGAGTAAGATGCTTGTTTCCTTCAATCAAACTATCTTTAAACTGGGACTCATAACTTGAACTAACATATGGTCGAGTCTTATTTTTTTCCTTTACACACATGATTACAAATATTTTTAATTTCTTTATTTCTTTATGCTCTACAATTGACTTGTGATACATTCCATTATTAGAGGAATCAGGCATCAATTGCATCTGATGTGATATTTCCTTATTATGAAGTAGATGTTTTGGTTCCTTAACTAGATCTTGTAATGAATCTAAATTTTAAACCAAATTACCTTCATTCTGAAATTCACAACATGAACAAGTATCCTTAAGATTATTATGTTTCTCTTTTATCGACGTGAGTATGTACCTCTTACTTGAACTGATTAAACGCTTCATCTGATTAGCATTAGTTAAATTCAAGTGATCTTGAGATTTATGTGCCCGAACAATGTACTTAATCCCATCTTTTATGAGATGATACATATGTTATTTTCTATAAAATACCGCATCACGATCATAGAGATAAGGGCTACCTAAGACAATTCCACAAATGTCTAACGATATCACATCCAAATCTACTTCATCGATATAGTTAGATGTGATTGAAAATTTTAACTGACACTGTTTGGTAACATGAATTTGAGATTTTTCCTTTAACCACCCTAAAGGATATGGCTTTGGATGATTATTTGTTTTCAAACCCAATTGTTTAACCAATGACTCAGAATTCAAATTTTCCTGTGATCCCGTATCAAACAATGTATCTATCTTAGTATGCTTTGAAGTTACCCTTATATGAAATAATTCGATCCTTTTTCCTTCATTCATCTATGTGACATTAGGAGAATCATAAATACTAGCTTCAGAAACCTTACCTATTGTAGCCATAATAGTGATTTTACCTTCATCAGCTGAATCGGATCCCAAATCCAAGCATTGCTGGATTTCTGTTTTAGCCTTCTTTTCACCCTTTCTCATTTGGAACTTCTTTGGCTTCAGTTCCGGATGAAGTTTCCAACACCTTGCTTCATCGGGGTCGATCCTTTGGAAATGTGTACAAGTAGGTCTGTCATCTCCCTTCTGAGCTGTGGCAGTCTTCTTTCCCTTTGACTTTCCCTTCTTTTTTCTATCTTTAGTTTCCATCTACTTGGATGTCTTTGGTGTAAACTTGAATGGTTTACCACCTGACTTGACATGAATACCTTGAAAACAAACTTCATCAAAATCATCAGGATTGAACATTAACAATGTGCGCTGCAAATATGAATGAAAAATTCCTTTATACTTCAACAAAGTTTATTTTCTGTCCAAAGAAATACCAAGTGCTAATTCCTTCTTTCGAAATTCCTGTGTGAACTCTTGAACACTCTGTCCCTTACCTTCTCGCAAGCACTGCCAATCCATTACAGCTTTCTGTGTGTGACCCAAGGGATAGAATTGTTTCTTTAGAGCCCTTATAAACTTAGTCCATGAGGTGATATCTTTTCCTTTACGCTTTAAATCTATCTATGTCTTACTCTACCATCAGATTAAAGCATCACCCCCCATTCTAAGAGTAGCTAATTGGATCTTTGTCTTATCATCAGTAATATTTTGAATATGACAATAGACTTATAATTTATTAACCCAATTATCTAATTTCTGAGGGTTCATTTCCCTATCATACACAGGTAATTCTAACTTAACATCAAGTTTCAAAAGTGGACTCTTAAGTTTCTTTTCTTTATCTGATTCAAAATTAGACGTAGAAGAAGAAGATGATGATGATGGAGATGAAGGAGGAGATTCATCTACCTTGCCTTTACCTTTCTTTGATTCCTTTTACATTGAGGCTTCATCTCTCTTCTTTTTGTCTTCATATAATTCAGCCAACATTTGCTCCATGTTCATAAACATCTGGATTTGAGTCTCATCCATGGGCTTCATTTCAATAGCTTCAGGAGTCTCAATGTTCTCAGTCCTTGCCATCATTGATTGATGAATGAATTTCCATTTTCTGATCTCTGGATCGAATTCCTCAAGCTTGCCTTTTCCACATTGTAATCCCAACTTGGTTAACATCCACTAACAAACAAACTACAAGCACAACCTGCTCTAACACCACTTGATCTGAAATTGACCAAATAAAGTGCTGAGGTAGTTTGATTAGTTTGTCCTTTAGATTGACTATTAATTGAAGTATGCTTTAATGAAACATAACATAAACCAACAACATAAATGAATTAAATAACAACAATAATCAGAAAGAAGAAGAGGAAAACAGTTTGATTACAAAGTTCGTCCCTCGTGGACTACATCTCCAAGTTCGCTTTTAAGTGGGTGTCCGTTTTTGTTAGGATTGATCGCGAACAATATTTACACTGAAATAGAATAGAATGAATTTTCTTGTAGGCACTTCTGAACTCTGTAAACAGAAATTACTCTTCACTTCCTTTCCGACGCCTATCTCCTTGCTCAATTCTGACCACCGACGGCTAAGCAATGCTGCAAACAAAGTCGCCTCTCTCCTCTTGAAACTGCACTCAAAAACTCAATGTCTTCTCACAAAAAACAAAGATCCCCCAAGATGAACTCCATAAAAAAATTCCTTGGTTTAAATAGTTGAATTTGAACCAAATTTAGCTTGTTGTTGAGTGAAGTTTGTGATAAAGGATCTCGAATCCCTATGTCCACACAAACCTAGGGATAATGTGCCAAAAATTAGCGCTGTAATTAATTTGAAAAACCCATTTATAAACTTTATAATAAAGTTTTCTCTGGTGGTTATGCTAACTAGAAAGAGGACCTTCGTTGCATGTGATCAAGCAAATAGCGTGATATAACTCTGGCGGTCACGGTGGCACGGTTCAACCCGACAGTTATCAACGCGGCATTATACGCTATCACAACAGTTGTCAAAAATATCTCCGCCGCAGTTTAAATTTGAGGTCACCTGGTATTTCTACTTTCGACATGGTTAATATAACACTGTGGGTTTAATAGTTTTAATACAATGTTTTAAAACATGACCCGAACCCTTTTTACAAAGTTTTATGCCATAGTTTTAAACTCCCACTATGATCCCGATTTTAACACATAGTCTGAACCTTATAAAAGGTTTATATTATAGAATTTTTAAAACATATATATTTGAATATATCAACATCCAAACCTTAAATTAAAGGTTTTTGGAATGTTTTATATATATGTTTTTAATATGCGCTTTTAGGATTTAGACTTAGGGGTTTTATGACATGTTTCTTTTAATAGGGTTTCGTAGAACTTTAGCATTAGGGATTAGGACTTAGGTTTTTGACATATAGTTAGAGTGATTTATACCTTTAGGATTAGGATTTAGGTAATAATTTATGTTTTTGATGATGAGGATAGGGTTTTAGGACTAAGGTATTAGGGTTTTAGGTCTAGGTATAATTTCAACCTTAGACTTTCACAATCTCCTTGTTAACCTTAGTTTAGGATTAAAAAAAAAACCTTTAAATCATATCACAAATGACAACCATGACACTGAAGGAGCTTTCATGGGTGATTTTATGATTTCAAAGATTGAACTGGATGTTGCATTGCTAGAGTTGACTTGGAACTCTGCCGATATTGTACTGATCAAGATCCTCCTAGATCAGTCAACTAAATCATAAGCTCCCTTTCTAAGGACTCTTTTAACGATGAAAGGACCATACCACATGGATTTAAAATTACCTGCCCCCAAGGCATCATTGTATTATTCATAGACCAGGACGAGGTCACCTTCGGAGAAAACCTTAGGTCGTAGAGTCTTATCATATTGAACCTTCACTCTTTTCTTATGAGCCTTTTTAATCATGGCTGCATCTTGATGTTTGTAATCAATATTTTCTAGATAAAAAATTCACTCTTTAATACTTGTATCATCTAGAAGAATCTCAACTGCTAGCTTAAGGTAAGGAATCTCGCATTCCATAGGGAAGATTGATTCCAATCCGTAAATTAGTTGGAAAGGAATGAAACCATTTGTAGTCTTAAATGACATTTGGTATGCCCAAAGCGAAGGATACAACATGACATGCCAATTGGATCTATCTTTATTAATCGTCTTTTGAAGGATAAACTTCAAGGATTTATTCACGACTTCCACCTACCCATTGGCCTGAGGATAATAAGGAGATGAATTCTCCTGCCGTAAACCTAATTTTAGAGCCAATTCAGCCATCATGGAGTTCTAAAAATGACTGCCATGGTCAGTGACAATATATTTAGGAATACCAAAGTAATAAATGACTTGGATGAACAGAATCAAGTATGTTGTTTCACCATCATTCAAAAAAGTAGGCATACCCTTGGCCCACTTCGTGAAGTAGTCCACTCCTACAATGATGTACTTATTACCCTTTTCCCAAGGAGAGTTACAAGTCATAAATGCTATTCCCCAATTTGTGAATGGACCAATGGTAATAATAGGGAAGAGAAAAGCTAGATGAGCGCACATCTTCCGAGTATAAAATTGACAAGGATGACACATTTTTACTGCTTCAACACAATATTTGAAAATAGAAGGCCAAAATGATCCGACACACAATTATTTTTGGGTTGGAGCAAGCCTAAATAAATTAACACCACAAGCTCCACTCTTGCAATCATTGATCACAACCTCAACATATTCTAGGGTTAAGCAATGTATAAGGATTTAATCAACCCCGTGATGATATAAAGTGTCACCGATGATAAGATATATTTTCGCCAAGTGACCCAATTTTCTATGCTCATCCTTCAAAAAAGCGAGGGGAAACTTTGAAGTCTGGATATAGACAATAATATATTTATACCAAGGATCTTTTGAATAAATAAGGAAAATATGTTCATGAGGGAATGATTCCTCATAAACGATTTCTTCTCCACAAGGAAACTCAGAGATTAATTCTAAAAATATCAATGATTTCTTAGATTTAGAAGATAGAAACACGAGATTGAATTCTTGTAAAATAAAAATCCATCTATTGTATTTTCCCCCAATCACTCACCTACTGAGACTGAATTTAAATGGATTTACACCTGCTAAAACATAAGTTTTTTGAAGCAGAATTCTGTAATTCCTAAGCCATTAGACATCATGAACTGCTGCCAAAGCTAACTTCTTGATCAAGAGTATCACAATTCAGGACATACCAAGCCTCAGCTTAGATAATAAATCCCATGCTCAAAGAGAAAATCGTCCTCCTGAACTAGAACCATATCTATGGTAGATTCTGCTGTGGTGAGATACAAAAATAAATCTCTACTATAATCAGGTGGACTCAATAAAGGAGCATAGGTCATTGCTTTTTTGAAAGCATCAAACAAGTGTTGAGTGAAGTCATCCCATAGGAATGGAAATTTTTTTTTTCAACAATCTCATAAACCCTTTCGTAATCTAAACATAGTCAACGATAAATCTCCTCAAGAAATTTTCTTTTCCTTAGAGACTCTAAAGTTGACGAATAGAAGACGGGGGAAGCAACTGAAGTATTTCATAATCCTTTAAAGGATCTACATGAATCCCTTTAGTAGACACAATGAATCCCAACAACTGACTGGATGTGACCATGAAAATGCACTTATTTGGTTTCAATAGGATTTTATAATTACCACATCCTTCGAAAATCTATTGAAGATGAGAAGGATGATCAATTTATTTTAGAGAACAAGCATCTAAATCATCCAAATAAGCTTCGATGATATGCTTGATATTGTGGAAAGCATAAGACATGGCCTGCTGGAACATGGCTTCAACATTTTTAAGACCAAAAGGCATATTCTTCTATCCAAAAGTAGCCCAGAGGCAAATAAAAGCATTCTTATGTTGATATTCAGGACAAATAGTAATTTTATTATATCCATAGTAATCTTCCATGAAGGAGAAAATCTCATTCCCTGCACACTCATCAATAATCTGATCAATAAAGGGTGTGGGGTAGTTATCTTTCGGACATTCCTTATTCAAATCTATGAATTCTATGCACACATGGATTGTTCCTTGTTTCTAGTCTAGAGGGACTGGATTCAAAACCCATTCAGTCAAAGGAATGAGGTATATGAAAACCACCTTAAGCAACTTCTCAACCTCAGCCTTGATGCCTGCAACTTTCATAGGATTAACCGGTCGAATCTTTTTCTGTATAGGCTTATAATTCTCATAAGTCTTGATCTCACGTTGGACAATATATGGATAAATTCTAGTCATTTCCTCATAATACCAAGCAAACACATAAAAAAACTATTTAAATATATCGATATAGATTTGAATCTCTTCAGGGGAACACTCGGCTCCCATGAAAAAATTATCTATGACATTGGGATCCCTATAAATGTTCACCAGAATCGTTTATGAAATGAAAACCATATTACCTTCGATAAAAATCTCTGCTGGAGCCAAAGGGTTTAGAATCAGGTGAACATGACTAGTTGATAGAGGGGTAGGCAATCTTGATTCAAATTCACACAAATCTAGTAGAAAATATGAAGAATGATGCAAATCCTCCCACGATCTTTCCACACCTATCATTGCTTCTAGGATTTCCTCCTTAGATGGTATAACATTATCAAGGCAGTGCAAAGAAGAAGATGAGTTAAGGGTCCAAGTCGTAGCCACATCTCCATCCATATTTTCTGGTGAAAGAGGAACCAGATCAGAATCTGTAGAGTTAACAATAGAATGATAATAAATTTCTTCTGCAGATATATGATATGTTATTCCACCCACTTTCCCTTGTGTCTAATGTGTAATATCCCAAAATGGGATTGCAGCAATACATGAACAAAAAAATGTAAAACTCTAAAAATCTGAACATGACATAAGAGGAATCAATGTAGATCCATAAATTTATTAATATATCAGTAGAAATATACAACAAAGTCATGAGGGACATGCCACTCAAGCAATGGGAGCAAGTCTCCAGTGAATAAAACAATCAGCACATGAGTTGCTGCAACTGTATAGAATGTCGGATAGCAGTGACAGAGTTGTCTATAATAGTGTAGCTACTTTTGAATACATATATAAATATAATGTGGCTGATAGAAACAAAATAAATTCCCAGGAATGAAGATGCGGGCTCTAATACAAGATTTCTAGCCAACCCGAAAAGGATTGCTAGAAATACCAAGAAACATATAATGTGACAAATAACCCTGGGGTTAATATGCCACTACAAATTGGATCTCATATGAGATGAGGCTATGACAGATTTGAAATAATGATTTCCTCCTCCAATGGTATTTCTGACTAGAAGGCTGATCACTCTACTTAGAAATAGACCCTCCTAATGAGCTCAATGAACCCTCCCAGCAAATGCCTCCAAAAATAACACAGTTCAGGATGGAAACTATGCTATGAGGGATAGAATATGGTTGGCCTAATGCCAAATATGTCAAAATATTCCTGGGAGTCCTCCTTTCTTATCCTCCAATGAATAGACAACCTCTCCACTGAAAAACAAGCCCAGAAACGACTCTAAGAGATCCTCCTTTGCTGCACCCTGCAACACAAACTAGTTCTAAACAAAAACTGCACTGTAGTTGAAGGAGGTAGCTTGGCCAAAATTATAGAATGAGTAAATGTAGCCCAAAGAACCTCTCCTTCCCTTAGGATGAGGTAGGGATTCTCGACCAGGAACACCCTTGTGCTAAACAGCACTGCAACCCTGCTAACCAACAAGAGGAAGCAAGTTTAAAAAGACCAATAGAAATGATAATCAAAACATGAATAACAATGGTTGCTATCCCCTCCATATATAGCAATAGAGCCTCTCCTAATTGGGTCCCTTCCATATTTTCCACCAACCTCATGCAAGTTGTCCTCCACTAAAACTTCGTTGTTCATCAAGGAGATTCAATGTATCTAGACATCGCCGTTGACTTGGTGAAAGTTGACTGAATCAACATGATCCAACTCATGTTCACACCTAAAGGTGCTTAATCCAGCTGCTTTTTCTTCCCCCTTTCACATTAGGATTTTTTTGTTGCTACTCAAGAGACTTATGGGCCTCCCCACCCATTTGTTTACCGACCTCGTGATAAAACAACTATAATATTCCATTTAGCTTGGAGACTAAATTTTTGGAATATTACAGTCCTCCCCTCCAAAATTTTTCTTTTCCTCCAGAAACTATATAAGGAGAGAAAAATTCCTCCCCTCCTCCTCTTGTGGCCTCCTCATCAATATTTCCCACCACTGCTCAAAACAATCTATAATAAATTTGTCCTCCAATACTCCCTCCCAAGCATGCAAAACCAAATGGCTCACATCATGAAAATGTGGAAGGTGTAAGTGGAAACCTTCTTTTTGTCCAATGGCCTCCTCAAGATAGGAGTCATGAAAAGCATAGGAGATCTCATGACCAATGAGAGACTCCCAAACCCATGCTATCATCCAAATGAAATGATCCATTCTAGGTAGTTCATCAAAAGAATCCTCAACCCCCGGTGTATGCAATGTGTTGGGGCTGCATGGAGAGATTATATTTTTCCATTCAAGTGGTTTCTCTCTCCACTTATGGTAAGTATGGGGTTGTTTCTGATCTTTGGCTGAAGTTTCATGGCGTCCAAGATCGGCCCAAGTTACCCCACAAAGCAAATCAGCCATGAAATGCCTCCTCCAAGAACGCAAATTCTTCAAATGGTTCCTCCCATGTGAAGACAAGAGGTGTGGTGTGGAAATCATGGTTTTCCCATTGTTTCTCCTGAAACATACAACATGTAATGTAGGGAGAATCATACTCCCAATGGGCATCTCCAACTCAACTAGCACTCTCCAAACAAATCTCACCATGAACATAAGAGTATCATCAAAATATGGAAAAAAAACTAGTGAAAACAAGCTGCCATATGACAACCGGAGAGTGGAACATAGTTCCTCACATGGAACCAGTGTAGCGCATCCCTTGCCTGCATCAGAAGAAGTAAGAACAAGTGATCTCCTAGCCACTCTTTTTCTGCCACAATCATTCTATAGGATAGAAGCATGAAAGTACAATGTGGTGTCAATGGTGCACACCAAGAATCATGTGGCCTCCCCCACAAACCACCGATAGAATGGCCAAAATCAATGCTGAAAATGGCCTCAAGTACATGAAAATACAATATACAAGAAGGAAATATCCTCCTTGGTACAATATGCTGCTCACAAAAGGTAAAGGAATGCAAATCAGGGTGCATAAGTGGACATCCTCTACTATGTACTTTGGTCCTTGAGCTGAAATGGCTCAACTGGAAATTGTCCCTACCTCTCAATGAGTAGGGAAGTGGTTGTGCTAACCTCTCCACCACCATCCGAGGTATGCATCTCCCCATATGCTAATGTATATCCTGTTGGATGCCCTCCCAAGTGAACTCCTCCATAAATGAATGGAATGCATCAAGGTGCATGGAAAGAAAGTCCACATGTGCTGCATGTAGGAGCTTCCTCTTGAGCTCAAAAACTCTTGTCAAGAAGACTCTCCCATAAGAATAGATGACCTCACCAACCACCATGTATCTATCATCTCCATCCGGGTCATCAAGTATCATGCATGCACCCAGATCCTTGGAGTACTCTCCCAAAAGTTGAGACCTCAAATATGGATCAACCCTCCTAAGAGACAGCGCTGAAGATCTGAAATGTGAAGCTCCCCACCTGCTGCTATCTACTCCTTTGACATCCCTTATGCCAAAGTCATCCTCCAAATTGCTGCCATGCCCATCATGTAGTTGCTCATGCTAAGAAAGAAGTAGGGATTTTTGGAAGTTGGCCTCCCATGAGAAGCTCCCATCCAAGAAGAATCTCCCAATATTGGCTAATGCAAGCATGATTGGCCTCCATCTATTCCAATGTATGGAGGATTCCTTCCTCAAAGGAATTTCCCTCTATTTCTCCAATTCCACGGAGTAGCTCTCTTGCACCCTGAAGGTGCCATCCTCCATCATTGCAGAAACTTCTGTCAGTGCACAATATATGTAGTGAGAGTGGGTAATGTGGAAAATTAAAGAGTTCCTCTCTCCTCCTTGAGTCTATCCCAAACTCTCTGTGTTGTACTGGATTGTAATATCCCAAAATGGGAACAGCTACACTATTGGGAATAATTTGAGTTATTACCAATGTGGAGCTTCAGAAAATTGTGACCATGGAAATGTAGAGCAACTCATTAGATGTAAAATAACATGATACCATCAGATGAAAGAACCTCAGCAAGATTATGGCCTATATCCTCCTTCCTGAGTGGGGAAAGGCAACGATATAGGGCATAAAACAGCTGTCTTCAGAAAATAATGCTATAGAAGTGAAAAATGGGACTTGGATCCCTTAGAAGACATGATATAAAACTCACATGTAGTATTAGAGGTAAAACAAATCACTCTATCTCATATAAACATATCTCCCCAAGTCAATATGCCTTAAATAAGCCCAAACCCCATTGCCTAGCTTATGCAGAAAGCACTGAAGCAAGTTCTGCATTATTTTAATGAGGGTTTATGAAAAAAAGGATGAAATAAGGATGATTTGAGGGTTACATTAATAAAATATTAGAGAAATGGAGGTTTAACCTTTCTTACACAAAGGAAAGACACCCGACAAGGGTTTCCTAAAAAATGCATGTACAAAAGGCAACACTGCAGAAAATAATGTATTTTACTGCAGCTATGTATTAATAATAGCTGGATATAACATACAATAGATGAATAATATAGGAAAATGGCCCTAGGCCCTCTTATTAGAACCCCCAGAGGGAAATAAACACCTCCTCCTCAAATACTAGGACAAAATAACAATGTTTATTCCAGCAACAATGCCCCTGCAGAAAAAGACATAGTTTCTGAAGATGATTGTGCTGTAGATGTTGATGGATGAGTGGCCTTAATCCAACTGATTAAATGGAAGCTCATATCCTTCCCTTTGATCACTTAAGCAAGCTGATCCAAAGGAAGGATGGAATTCCCGCATGAGAATTCTTTGCACTAAGCAGTGCAGCAACCCCAACTAAACAGTTGAAGCATGAAAATAGTCAAAAGATCAAAGATAAATGAATACTAAATGATCTCTTTGATGCTATTCCCTCCTTTTTATCTTTTGTGAGCCTCCTCACCCTGGACTCCACACATTGTTGAGGTGACTTCCCAGTGAAGATTCCTCCTCCAAAACTGCGCTGCCCTAGTTGGCTTCCCTCCTCTTTGTAGCAGCGCTATTGAATTGGTCAACTGGAACTGATCCACATGCAATGCCTCTCTTCACACTAAGGGATCTTCAATCCAGTTCTCATATGTTTGTCTAGGTTGATCCTTGTTCACATTGAGCTATATTACTTGGGTGATTTCTTCCTCCTCAGGAATGCATGTTGACTTAGTCAAACTTAACTATGTCCACATCTATTTTTCCCTTATTCACACTTGAAAGTGTAAAATACAGCTCCTAAGGTGATCTCCTTCCCCATTAAGGTGGAATTTATTCATATCTTTATTGTTCATGGGCCTCCTTCCCATTTATTCCTCTTCTAAGTGAAAGTATCAAAATCTAATATTCCAATTTTCTTGTTTGAAAATTTTGGAATATTACAGTCCTCCCCTCCCAAATGTTTCTTGTCCTCAAGCAACTGCAAGGATAGGACTCAAGAGCATCCTCTTCTCCCCTGTAGCAACCTCATAAGATGAAATCCTCTAAAGATCAAGGTGTTGTATCATCAATATATCTCCAAGTTTCCCATCCCAAGTGTGTAATCTATCTAAATAGTTGGCATTATGTGACAATGGATCATCCATGGAGGCAACAATGGGATGTTTGAAGGTCCTCTTGGGGCATGGAAGCTGATATAGATTGGGATCCATCATCCCCATTTGAATCTCTCCTCCCCAAGCTATCAACCAAATAAAATGAGTCACCCTCCAGGATGGCAACTCATGAAGGATCTCTTCCACCTTGAGCTCATGCAAAATAGGTGGGCTAAAAATCTAAACATGGTAGACAAGATAGATTACCCCACATTGTCTTCCTCTCCACTTAAGATGAGTGTAGATAATTTTTTTTTCTTGGGCTGCAATATTGTTTCCCTCAAATGGCGAGAAGGAAACAAGACCCCCAAGAATCAGGCTGGCCCAAACCATCACATATATGATGGATAAGAAATCACCACCATATGGCATCCCATTCATCTCATGGTCGTCCTCATTAAGAAACAAAGGTTTTGCTATAGATGCCATGTCTCTTCCCATGCTCCCCTTAGAAAATGTCATGCAGAAAGTATGGGGATGCTCCTCCCCCAAGAACACATCCACCCCGTGTGTTTCTCTTCCAATCATGCTTCTCATAAAATCAAGAATAATATCAAAAAATAGGATCATGATTAGCATCATAATGAAAGAAAGACTGAAGGTTTTATGTGGTGCTGGAAGGTATCAACAGTCTCCCAAGTGGTCATAGTGTATTATTCACTACTGCAGCTTCAGACAATAGCATGGCAAGTTGTTTCTTGATAGATGGATAGTTGTGTAAGTCACCACATCTACTAGCAAGTAGTAAATGGCTAAGTGTATCAACTGAGCATATAAGGAGTGACCAAGCACTTGCCCCAGATCATATAGTAGATGGTTGTCTCCATCAAAATAGCTGGCCAAAAATGGTTCATGGAGCCTAAAGAAAAACTTGCCCCTTTGTAGAGCAGTGCACTGCAAGGAAATGGTAAGAGTATGCAAATATTGTGTTGAACAATCAATTAATGCCAAAACAAAACTCTTACCATGTAATGAAATAAATATGGCAATTAAATCCACAAATGGATCCTCCATAGTGGTATTACATATCCATATGAAGAGGAATGAACCACATGCTACATGAAAATCCTTCTTCTCATGCTTGGAAATCCATGTCAAGGAGAACATACCACAATAACCAATGAGTCTATCCACCACTCTACCAATCTCACCTCCTTTATGCCCACCAAGTGCATCAAGTATGAAGTGATCCTGGGAACACTCCATCAACAAGCTCATGCTCCAAAGTGATAGCGTTGTTGGCCTATGCGAATAGGCTCCTCCCAACTCATAAATCCATTCTCTAACGTGTTCAATGTCAAAGACTCCTTCCATAATGTTTCCATCTCCTCCTATTGAAACAACATGCAAAATGTGAGAGAAAATCTTCTCTTGCTCTCTCTCAATCCTCCAACGCAAAAAATGTCTTTGTTGCCCCATCATACCTCCATCATACAACCCATGTGGTGAAAACATAATGATCACATAATCATCATGCATCCACACTCCTTGCTGCCCCATGATGCAAGTACCCTGCCAAGTTCTCTCCTCCCACACACCCTTGGGAAAAGGATATGTCTCATGATGGCCAAACTCTCTCAAGAGTAGCCAATGCAGTTTTTCCTCCTACTGCCCAGTATCATAGATTTGCAAGTAGCTCTCTAGCTTCTTTCTCTCCATCCACATCCACTTATCCACCGATGGATGCCTCCTACCATTCTCCATCTTGGTACTTCTCCAAAGAGGATTACCATTCTCCCATATCATATTTTTCTCCTTGCATTCCATGGGATGCTGAAATGCAACTCCTTCGATATCTCCTAGAAAATAACTCTCACCAATGATCATCTTGAACCCATAAGGATCCAAGTGGGTTGAAGGCAAAGCCTCCTCACTACTACCTCGTGACAGCGTTGTAACCCTCCTCCAGGGTGTTTTGGCTATCTCATGTCTCAATCTCCGGATGAACATTTGATTCTGCATGAATTTGTTTGGAGAAAAGTTCACTCCATCCTCCAAGAATTCACACTCCACCCTTACATGTGGTGTGCATCCCCTCAGTGACCCCTTGGGATGAAGTCTCAGTCTTTCCTTGATCAAACCAAGGTTGCACAGCGCAGTGCAATCATGTCATCCCAAATGAGCAGTGTGAAATAGTACACAATGCTCCATATGATTTTCTGAAACAATAGGAGATGAAAATTTAGGAATACCTTGATGAAAATATGAAATATCTTGTATGGCTGTAAGGGCTTCTTCTTCCAATAGGTTGGCTCCTCCAACTGAAGATGTTGAGGACTGCTTCCCCACAGTTGTGACAGTGTTGGTGCAAGTCTCTTCCACTTATGGTGAGGGATTCTTCTCCTCTAATCTTCCTTCACCAAATTTTCCAATGAAACTTTGAGTAAATGCATAAAAATTAACCACTCTTGCATGGCTCAAATGGCTGAACCACGAAATCTTTACTTCTCCCTCTAGGTGTAGGGCTGCAATCTCTACGGGCTCTTCTTCTGCCACTGGATGCAGTAGGAAAAATGCATAAAGTTTCTTTGCCCAAGCTCTTGCTGAAGTTGAAACATCAAATGTAGACAATAGGAATATATTTCCTTTGATTTATCCTTGGCTGCGGGGTCTTCTTCCTTCTCTAAGTTGAATAAACGAAGGAAAATCTAGGGTCTCTTTGAAAGCCCTAGGTTGGCACTTGTATTCTACCAAATACCCACTCAGGATCTCATGCTCTAAGTGGTCCCTTTGCTATCCACTTCCTCTATGAGAATAGGAAGTTCATGCATCTTCTTCTTCCTCCTAAAACCTTCTATAGGTCTCACTGCAACTCTCTCCTCCTTGAAACCCTTTTGGAGTTTCAATGCATTTCTCTTCTGTCTTCCTAGATCTGAAAATGGATGAGAGTAATTTCATCCTCTCCATAGTTTTGTTATTATATTCTTCTTATATTCTGATTGGATCTAAAATACATAGGCTGAGCCAAGATGGCAGTTCTGATACCACTGTAATATCCGAAAATGGGAACAGCTACACTATTGGGAAAATTTGAGTTATTACCAATGTGGAGCTTCAGAAAATTGTGAGCATGGAAATGTAGAGAATCTTATTAGATTTAAAATAAATCATACCAGAAGATGAAAGAACCTCAGCAAGAGTATGGCCTATATCCTCCTTCCTCAGTGGGGAAAGGCAACGATATAAGGCATAAAATAGTTGTCTTCAGAAAATAATGCTATAAAAGTGAGAAATGGGAATTGGATCCCTTATAATACATCATATAAAACTCACATTCATAATTAGAGGTAAAAAAAATCACTCTAGCTCATATAAATAGATCTCCCCAAGTCAGTATGCCTCAAATAAGCCCAAACCCCATAGCCTAGCTTATGCAGAAAGTACTGAAGCAAGGGCTGCGTTATTTTAATGAGGGTTTATGCAGAAAAGGATGAAATAATTCTGATTTTAGGGTTATATTAATCAAATATTAGATAAATGGAGGTTTAACCTTTCTTACACAAAGGAAAGACACTCGGCAAGGGTTTCTGGAAAAATGCATGTACAAAAGGAAACACTGCAGAAAATAACGTGGTTTACTACAGATCTGTATTAATCATGGCTTCATATGGCATAAAATAGTTGAATAATACAGGAAAATGGCCCTAGGCCCTCTTATTAGAACTCTCGGAGGGAAATAAACACCTCCTCCTCAAATACTAGGAGAAAATAACAATCTTTATCCCAGCAACAATGCCCCTACAGAAAAAGACGCAGTTTCTAAATATGAATGCACTATAGATGTCTCTAGCTAAGTGGCCTTAATCCAAATGATGAAATGGAAGCTCATATCCTTCCCTTTTATCCCTTAAGCAAGCTGATCGAAAGGAAGGATGAAATTCCCACATGAGAATTCTTTGCACTAAGCAGTGTAGAAACTCCGGCTAAACAACTAAAGCATGAAAATAGTTAGAAGACCAAATATAACTAAATAAAAAATGATCTCTTTGATGCTATGCCCTCCTTTTTATCTTTGGTGAGCCTCCTTACCCTGGACCCCACACATTGTTGAGGTGACTTCCTAGTGAAGATTCCTCCTCCAAAACTGCGTTGCCCTAGTTGGCTTCCCTCCTCTTTGTAGTAGCATTGTTGACTTGGTCAAATGGAACTAATCCACCTGAAATGCCTCTCTTGACACTAAGGGATCTTCAATCCGGTTCTCATATGGGTGTCTAGGCTCATCCTTGTTCACATTGAGCTAGATTACTTGGGTGATTTCTTCCTCCTCAAGAATGCATGTTGACTTAGTCAAAATTGACTATGTCTGTTAGTATGAATCTTTTGTCGAAGCGTACGAAAAAAGACCACTTTAGCTACGCATAACTTATAGCCCTAACATCAAATGTGGCTGCCAATATCTTCAGATCTGTAGTTAATTGATCAAGACAAGTGCTGCAAAAACCAGATCTATGCATGGAAAGACATTAAGCAGTAAAATTAAGAGTTTGCTCCATACATCCAATAGACAAGACAAGAACAATGTTTTTTGAAAGAATTTTTGTATTAAGGGTACCTGGGAGGAAAACAAGAAGGTGTATCCAATTCTCCTCAATGGGATGGGTTCTTGGAAGTCCTCAGCACTTCAGATCTAGAATCTCTCTCTCTTTTTGGTGTAGAAAACCCAGACAAAGATAGAACTCAAAGGGAGCTCACACAGCAAATAATGTAGAAATGTGACCAAGTGTATAGATCCAGAGTGATCTAATAGGCAACAAAAGGTGAAGAATGGTAGGAAAAACCCTCCTATTTATAACAAAATATGGGGTCATTCTAGATCTTGGTGCATGATTAAAATAGCATTAACCAAATCTAGATCCACCTTTATTGGAATATTTTATTATATTTGTTGGAGGGAAAAGGTATTTGACTTGGGTCAAATCCCTTTATTTGTAAATAATAAATAAATAAATGATTTATTTATCATTTTAAGGAAGTGGTTGAATGATAATCAAATAAATAATGATTTATTTAATTATTTGTGGGTGATTTAGTCATATTTAACAAGAAATATTATTTAAATAAGATTTAAATAATTATTCCTAGAAAATAATAAGATAAATAGAGATTTATCTAATTAATTTCTTTGTTTTGGGTTAAACATGATGAGGAATAATAATTAAATTATTGTTTAATTAATTATTCCATGAGGAAAATCAAACAAATATAGATTTGATTAATATTTCCTTTTGGGGTTTCCTGTTTAGACCATAAACAACCTAATAAATGTGGTTTATTAAGTTATTTAACATATTGAAAGAAATTTTACTTAGGGTAAAATTGGTCTTACATGGTGTACTTGGGTCCATCTAATGATAGTAGGTTAGATGACCAAAAAATGGTGTAATATATTTCCCCCCAGCGTGCGAGTGTTAGGAGCAAATCGTATGACCGAAGTACGTTGTAATAACTCAATCACCAGACATCAAAAGGGAAGTCAGAGAGAGATGCAAGGTAGACTAATGTGCTGAAGAACTAGACCCTGAGGAGACGAGACTTGCAAGTGCAACAAGTCTCTTTTTATGAGAGGGTACCTGTGCTAAAGGCAGCGGGGGAGGCATACCTATGCCCGCCGAGATAAAGTAAAAAATAATAGTGTGTCCAGTAAACAAGGGACCGAACCATAAAGTACAGCCGGCATAAATATGAGCCAGATAAAAATACAATGAAGGATCCCACATACATGCTGTGCCTGGGATAACAGCCAGGACTTATACAATAATATCTGAGTACATGAGAGACAAATACAACCCAAATGCCCCCTATAAGCGGGGAAGGGCTCACAAAATCTGACTGATACATGCAAATCAAAGAGGCGCTGCAAGCGACAAAGGCCGACATCATCAAATATATGGAGCTGCATCGAAGGCTGCAATGAAGAGGTCATCCGGGCATGTGGGGGGCTACCTGCAGGGCCACCCCTTCATGAGGGCTGAGACATCTCGCACACACCCGGGAATCACCAAGAGATGCTGCTACATCACTGAACCATCAAGTATACGGATCTCAATCATGCTGAAAGGAGCTGGAGTGGAGAAACGATCAAGTCAAAGGGAGATGAGAGATCCCTTTGCTGGATCCGAGGCACAGAACAAGAATGGAAGCTGGAACTAGGGTACACCGCCCTCTAGACCTGTCTTCTGGAATGAAGGAGCTGATGTCGACAGAAGGAGGTCCGCCATAGGTGAGGCAATAAGATATCCCCAACTAAGGCACGAGAGAAAATAGTAGAGCGACTGACATACTAATACTGATGATGATGATGGAATGGAGGGGACTGAGTAGCAAATGGACGAATTCCCTTGCTAGAGCATAAAGGACATGAATGAAATGGCAACGAATGACACAATATCATAAGGGATAGGGGACAGTGGGACTGAAGGGCATAATATGCGACACAAGAGAGAGACCAAGCAATGAAGGATGGAGGACTATAGCGGGGTGCAAAGGGACTCGAGATAGACTCCATGAATGTGATGATGACTCAACTTGGATGCTCTAAACAAGGGCGACTCGATGGTGTTGCCACACAGTAAAGGTCCTATGGGGGACCATGAAAACATGAGTACAAGATGGTATCTCATGACGAAAATCAACACGAGCATGGATAAGTATGGAGGCCAAATGGTGCCCCTAATATGAGTGTTGCAAGTGAAGAAATTCGATTTTGAGGAGGGTTATAGTTGGGGGGCATAGGTGCCCCCAAGCATGGTGTGGTCATGCCAAAATGTATTTAGAAAAAGGGGAATCCAAACACATTTTAATGATGTGGTGTGCCATTTATTTTTGTTATGGTTATGCAGTTTGAGAAAGGAAATGGAGGATTACCAATCTCTTTTAGGACTGCATATATGAAGAAAATGGACTTTAAGTTTTCAGGTTGGCATACCTGGTGTCACTATCCCAAAGAGAGGATTTGGAGATAATGAATTGATGCTCTCCTAGAAAACGCATAGGTTGGTCAACAACAATGTCTAAGAGATTGGGTTGCTGATGGAAGATGAAGGAACGATAAGGGGTATCATCCATAGAGTGATCGGAAGTGATATGGGACTCTAGAGGTTCTTCTAAATGTGGAAGAATAATGGTACAAAAATCGGCACGACCAGATACACTAGGAGAGTTGTGGAGAATTTCTTCTCTTGGTCTCTCAAATGTGGGTGCCCCCTTAACCAAACATTGGGTTTCAATGTAATGGCCACAAGGTGTATGTGGTGTGAACGCATGGGTTCGATGTAAGGGGGAATAGATAAAGTCAGGGGTGGGGATTTCTTCCATAATGTCGTCATCATGATAGAAGATGGGGTGACGGGTGGAAGAAAGACCACTTAACGCGGCGAAGCTACCTGACTCATCATCATGAGAAGATAGGTTCACATGCACATCGTCACAAGGGGTGACAAAAGAGTAAGTAGATAAAGGATCTACCGATGTTGAGCCAAAAGTGATCGCTGAAGTAAGGTCAAGCGAAACAACAGGGGAGGGTTCAGAGGGAATGTTCCCCGAGGGTCTCATGGATGATGATACGAAGAAAATGCTAGACGAAGGCTCCGTCATCTCGACATCAGGAGGGGGGATGTCAATGGGAGAAGTCATGTCTAGTATTTTTTCCAAAGAAAAATGCGCAAATATGGGAGAGGTGGACTCATTGCGCTTGGCCTCGAATTGGCAGACCGCGGCGAGAGAGGTGCATAAGTCTTCGAGGCGGGGACAAAGGTGGGTGTAATGGCCATGGAGATCACACAAAGCACAGGAGTGGTTGGTGTTAATAGTCTTGGGGTTCTTGGTCACGGTCGCAGAAGGAATAGAGGCTTCCGGGACCATGGACTCAGGGAACGCGACATCAACCATGGGCTTGAGATGAAGCAATTCAAGACAGGTATGGGTGGCGTGACCGACAACATCACACAAAGCACACTGGATGGTATGCTTTGGAGGCCGAGGAGGGGCAGGGTTTTTCGGGGCAGCTGCGTCCTTTGATGCCCTCTTGCGAGCTTTTCCCTTCTTACCCGAAGCGGTCGCAATAGGAGGTGGTTCCTGTTGAGGTGACTGAGGCATTGTTGCAACGGGAGAAGTCATGGGGACTGGTTGAACTGGTGTTAAATAAATATAAGGTTTGGGTTGACCAGGCAAGGTTGCGGCTGGAGGATCATGGTACCAGACGGGGATCCCAAGGGTCAGGTTAGGAAGAGAGAGGGTGGCCATGACAGGTACCGTGTACACTCCTGGTGGTGGAGCTAGGAACGGTATCTGACCAGAGGGGTAATGGCCAGGTGGGACGGCTCCTAAATGGCTAAGGCTTGGAGGAACCGTTCCAGGGGGGTAAAGAGGCTCATGAATACCACCTACAGGTGAAGGGCTAGGAGCAGGTTGCGGAGAGCACGGTTGCTGACTAGCCGAAGCAGGTTGCTTGAGAGCAGCCCGAGACGATTGCATCATGCAAAAATTCGATGAGTTGGGGTCAGAGACAGGAGGAGGAGGAAGACCAGGGAAGGTTCCAAGCAAATAGGAGTCTTTGTAGACGCTGGGAGAGATACTGGTCAAAGAATCAACAGTTTGTTGATTGGCTATAGAAGAGATGGTCGACTCAGGGGAGGCCTGAGATTTTGGCTCATGATACGTCAACTAGTCAATGGTGACTATCTTTCCATTATGAGGGAAAAACATCTTGTGGTGGACCGCGGATGGGACAGCAGCCATAGCATAAGTGTAGCTACGCCCCAAAAGAATGTTATAATCAAGAGGGGCGTCGATGACTTCAACGTCAACGCAAACAGTCTTGCCCGCAAGAGTGATAGGACAATTACGGAAGAGGCCAATGGGTTGGGAGGCGTGGCCATCCCACGCTCGAAGGGTGATCGTGGAAGGGGCCAATTCAAGAGATCCTAGTTGCTTCCAAACCGAAGTGGACATCATACAGGTGGATGCCCCCTCATCAATTATACACCGGGAAATGTTAGCGTTCCATATTTTGACTAGGATTTGGAAGGCTACGGAAGCAGGAAGGGGAGGATGTTCTGATTGATGGGTGTCGAAAACAATCATTTGGTCATCAGCAGGATATACAACACCCATGGCAGATAGTAGAGCCTTCTTTTGGGAAGGGCACGACTGGAGGAGTTCCAGTGTTGAAATGACAGCAGGAGATTGTGCCAAATCATCTACGATGCTATATGAATGAGCAGCTTGACTAGAAGCAGCGTTTTGGCGTAATGGTCCCTTAGGAATCTTGGTATCAACCGCAACTTTGGGTTGAGGGATATGCAAGGGACCATTGGATGTCGAAAGAGGCTCTGTAGAACCTGAAGAAGGTGACTCGGGGACAGACGGAGAGGGAGGCTTGGGGTACTGATGGGACCGAGTTTGAAGGTTAAGGTCGACGGTTAGAGGTGGATCAGAGTTCATCATGAGGATCTGGTAATTTTAGGGACCAGAATGGGAAGGTTGAGTGGCCATCTCTCTATCAGGTGGTTGGATAGCCATGAATCCCTGCTGTGCATCCACCTGCTCTTGAGGGGGCGGTGACTGCTGTTGCAGGGGTTGAGAAGGCCAGGGAGGCAGAGGTGCTGATGCTGGAGGAGCTGGAGCACTAAACTGTGGATATGAATAATAAGGGGGTTGGGTAATAGTATGGTGACTAGGAGGTTGGGCCAAAAGAGGAGGCATGTTGTATCCTGGATACGTGCTACCAGGAGGGGAACAAGTGCGGGAGGTGCTCCCCCCTCCCCCAGGAAAACCATAACCCATGGGAGGTTGGGCATATGGATGAGAGAGAGTTCCAACGATACCGTCGGTGACATGAGGTGCCCCCGGTACATTGAGACCACCAGGTCTGGGGAGATCAGGTAGAACGGTATAAACATAACCTGTTTGGGCGTAGATCAAGTCATATTTTAAAGCCAGTTGGAGGGCAGCTTCTTTGGTTTTGGGGAAATGCGATGCGACATCTTTCCCGATAGGAGGCAAGAGAGATCTAAGGAACCAGTCCATGTAGACACGGTCTTCGAAGGTAGGGGATTGACATAGGCTCTTTCATCTCCGCCATTTCTGGACATGATCGGATAGGCGGGTTGCAGATGATTGACAGAAAGAAGTCAAAAGTTTGATACTAGTGTCATAACGAAGGGGAAGCTGGAAGTAAGATAAAAAAGCTCGGGCAAGAGTTGCAAAGGTGGTATGAGAGGAAGGGGCCTGATCAACATACCACTTAGAAGCCGCGCCTGTAAGCGTTCGTTGGAACAACCGAAGACGGACAGAGTCATCGGTAATGGAGGTAGATGAACACCACATGTGGAAAGATCGAACATGATTTGAAGAAAATTCTCCAGCAAGGCCTTCAAACTTTGGGATGTCAGAAGGGAGCTTGGTCGGCATAGCAAGCCAACTAGTGTCATGGTGTATAGGGTCATTTGTCAACCGGTCCAAATCGGGGAGGCTGAGGCCTGCCATGAAGGGGAGCAAGGGCGCAGCTGAGGTAGTTCCTATGGCGGTTCCACTAGTAGTAGTCCCGGCATTAGGGCTGGGAGTACCGCTAGCGTTAGGCCCTGGACCAGACATAGTGAAGGTGACAGGGGGAGAAACAGAAGTAAAAGGAGAACCCAATGAACCAGAAGAGGAGTCGGAGTGCGGACTCGGAGGAGGACTAACTCGACGACGGAGGGAAGGAGTAGGTCGACCGACCGGAAACTGAGGGTGAAGGCCAAGAAGTCTCTGGGATGTGTGCCTTGGGGGCGCAATGGTGACAACACAAACATGGCACAAGGGGAAGAAGAACGACCAACAAAGGCAGGAAGGTGCAGAATCAAGAGAGTACAATGTCGAAACAAGGGCAGATAGGTGCAGTGTCAATTGATTTTAAAGTCTTTGCCTGGTGGTGTAAACCAGGCTCTTCTTCGCTTAGGGTGAGTGTGTGGCGTGTGTTAATTTTAATTTTTAAACCCTTTTTGTTTTGAGAGCAAGAGAAAAAGTGTGATGCGTAACTGAAAATAAATCTGCAGAGAACAGTATATAATGCTGAAATGACAGAAAATTAACAGCTAACAATGCATCAATCTAACCCAAAAGGGCGGGTCTCTCAAAACTAGCCTAACAGAGGGAAAAAATATAGTCAAAACACACTATAAAGAGGCCAATAGATCTAGGGTCGAAAGGGACAGGGATCTAAAGGAGAAAACTGCTGAAAAGAGGGGCAGAACACAGCCAAGAGGCAGAGGCAAGGTGGCTGGAAAAAAGGAGGGAATCAGCAAAAAGTAGATGGGGCAAGGAGGAGGCCCTAAATTTAGATCCAAACAAATATTCAGGAGGTGATTTGAAAGGGAGAAGAGCTGATTAAAAGGGATCTGAAAAGGAGGTATCAGATCTGAAAAAGGGGGGGCTGAAACTCTGGAAAAACAGACACCTGAAATAGTTAAAACTCTTCCACAAAACGTGGAGGGTAATATAGCCCTAGGGGGCTAGGTTCCCACTTAGATGAGTAAAATAGATCCGAAACAGGTCTAAACGGGCTGAGACAAAGGCTGGAGAACCCTTACAGAAGCTTCAGAAAAACCCAGAAAAATTTCAGAAAATTTCCAGAAAAAAGTCTAGGTCACAGTTTTTGACCTGTTTTTCGCTCAGGTCACATTTTTGGGGCTGTTTTCTACGACCTGAAGCTCCAGGATGCATTTTTTGGGCCAAAAAGTGCGACCTGCACTTCCGGCACTCTCGGCGGCAGATTTCAGAAAAATTTGCCGTCTCAGTTGCGGCTGATGTCTGTCACCTGCGCAATAGGTCCAAAAACATGCGGAAGTTAGAAATATTAATGTTTTAGGGTTTTATGTGAGAAAAACAACATAAAAATAGGAAAAACAAAAAGCTGAAAATAAACCCTAGGGTCTGAAGTAGCTGAATATGCAGGAATATGAAAAACGACAGCAGTCGTAATTGAAAACCCGTGTGGAGTCACCAATTGTTACTATGAATCTTTTGTCGAAGCGTACGAAAAAATACCACTTTAGCTACGCATAACTTATAGCCCTAACATCAAATGTGGCTGCCAATATCTTCAGATATGCAGTTAATTGATCAAGACAAGTGCTGCAAAAAACCAGATCTATGCATGGAAAGACATTAAGCAGTAAAATTAAGAGTTTGCTCCATACATCCAATAGAAAAGACAAGAACAATGTTTTTTGAAAGAATTTTTGTATTAAGGGCACCTGGGAGGAAAACAAGAAGGTGTATCCAATTCTCCTCAATGAGATGGGTTCTTGGAAGTCCTCAGCACTTCAGATCTAGAATCTCTCTCTCTTGTTGGTGTAGAAAACCCAGACAAAGATAGAACTCAAAGGGAGCTCACACAACAAATAATGTAGAAATGTGACCAAGTGTATAGATACAGAGTGATCTAATAGGCAACAAAAGGTGAAGAATGGTAGGAAAAACCCTCCTATTTATAACAAAATATGGGGTCATTCTAGATCTTGGTGCATGATTAAAATAACATTAACCAAATCAAGATCCACCTTTATTGGAATATTTTATTATATTTGTTGGAGGGAAAAGGTATTTGACTTGGGTCAAATCCCTTTATTTGTAAATAATAAATAAATAAATGATTTATTTATCATTTTAAGGAAGTGGTTGAATGATAATCAAATAAAAAATGATTTATTTAATTACTTGTGGGTGATTTAGTCATATTTAACAAGGAATATTATTTAAATAAGATTTAAATAATTATTCCTAGAAAATAATAAGATAAATAGAGATTTATCTAATTAATTTCTTTGTTTTGGGTTAAACATGACCAGGAATAATAATTAAATTATTTTTTAATTAATTATTCCATGAGGAAAATCAAACAAATATAGGTTTGTTTAATATTTCCTTTTGGGGTTTCCTGTTTAGACCATAAACAACCTAATAAATGTGTTTTATTAAGTTATTTTACTTAGTGAAAGCAATTTTACTTAGGGTAAAATTGGTCTTACATGGTGTACTTGGGTCCATCTAATGATAGTAGGTTAGATGACCAAAAAATGGTGTAACAATGTCCACAGCTATTTTTCCCTTGTTCACACTTGAAAATGTAAAATCCATCTCCTAAGGTGATCTCCTTCCTCATTAAGGTGGAATTTATTCATATATTTATTGTTCATGGGCCTCCTTCCCATTTATTCCTCTTCTAAGTGAAAGTATCAAAATCTAATATTCCAATTTGCTTGTTTGCAAATTTTGGAATATTACATGGATTCCTCCAAAGTCTTCACCTCTCCGGAATCTAAGAGTGGTGAACTAAATGGTAAAATGTCTCCTACCAATTCTAGATCTCGTGGCCTCCTAGGTGGCATGCCCCCATGTAGTGAGACATCAAAATCTGAAGTGGACTGTATATATGTGTGGATTTATTTGTCCCTCTCTTCACTGTGCAATACAGCCTCCTTCTTTTCTGCAGAAACCTCCCGGAATAAATAAGGGTGAATTCTCATCATCCCTTGATGCTGATCCTTCCTTTATTCTCCTTCCATCTGCCAAGATTCACAACCCAAAATAACTGATGCATGCTGCTCCAGAATTGTGGTTTGGTTCCCACATGTTGGATCATTTGGAACTCCTTGCAAAGACACAAGGGCTCTTCCAATGGAAGAAATGGCTCCCTTCCCGTCTCCATGTGGTGATGGATCTTCTCCCAATGGTAAAACTTTGTTAGCTCTTCTTTGCTCATCCTCTTCATCAATATGTGAGATTGCCTCATCATCAATGAGATACCCTTGATCTCAGTCTTCCCTTGAAGGAGGTTTCTCCATGTCTTCACCAATAGAAGAGTGTTCTTCAAAAGGTGGGGATCTTGCCCTTGGCAAGGTATCAAGCATTTTTTTATCCCATTCATCCGAAATATGGAGTGGAGTTGGCAAGATAGATCTCTCCAACTCATGCAAAGGTTTTAAGTTTTTGGGTTCTACATGAGATGTTTTACGATGTTTACTGTCAAATATTTTCACCAATTCCTCAGTGAACCCAACATAAGTGTTTTTATTTGCATGATAAAATGAAGAAGAACTATAAAACCACCAATCATGGGCCATACCTTTGAGGTGCAGTGCTACTAATCTAATGGGCTCCCTTCCCGAAACTTGGTGTAGTTGAAAATATGAATCTAGCTCCTCCACCCAAGTTTTGGCTGTGCACTTTGCTGATCCATCAAAGTTAGATAGAAAGATTCTATCTGTCTTGATTCTATCATGGTTGTTGTATCTTCTAGCTTCCCTGAGTTGGAAAAACCCTTGGAATTCCAAGTTCTCCTTGAATCTCCATGATTGAGACTCATACTCCTAAAGATAGACACTCAAGGTCTCCTCCCTTGGTGCATCTCCTTCCTCCATCCTTCTTGCAGTGAATGTGGGAAATAGAATACATTATGGATCTGCATGTGTGGTTGAATGGTTTCACCTATAATTTGAATAGCTAGGGCTTGCTTCACTTTCAAACCCCCTCAGGAATTTCCCACACTTCTCCCCTTTCATCTCCTTGAGATCTTCTTTGATATTTTTCATAGATTGGAAAAGAAGTAGGGAGACCCTCTCTTCCTTAATTTATCCAAATAATGGAGTAATGCCTTTTTTTCTTCTATGAATCTTCTCTTTTCTATGAGAAGCTTCTCCTCCTAATGGAACAATGTCTTGGATGCACAGGCTGAGCCAAGATTATGATCTGATACCACTGTAATATCCCAAAATGGGATTGCAGCAATACATGAACATAAAAATATAAAACTCTACAAATCTGTACATGACATAAGAGGAATCAATGTACAACCATCATTTTATTAAGATATCAATAGAAATATACAACAAGATCATGAGGGAAAAGCCGCTCAAGCAATGGGAGCAAGTCTCCAATGAATAAAACAATCAACACATGAGCTGCTGCAACTGTATAGAATGTCAGAGAGCAGTGAAAGCGTCGTCTATAAAACTGTAGCTACTGGTGAATACATATATAAATATAATTTGGTTGATAGAAACAAAAGAAATTCCAAACAATGAAGATGTGGGCTCTAATACAATATTTCTAGCCAACTCGGAAATGAATGCTAGAAATAGCAAGAAACATATAATGTGACAAATAACCCTGGGGTTAATATGCCACTGCAAACTAGATCTGATATGAGATGAGGTTATGACAGATCTGAAATAATGATGTCCTCCTCCAATGGTATTTCTAACTAGAAGGTTTATCCCTCTACTCAGAAATAGACCCTCCTGATGAATTCAATGAATCCTCCCAACAAATGCCTCCAAAAATAACACAATTTAGGATGGAAACTGCACTGTGAGGGATAGAATATGGTTGGAATGATGCCAAAGATGTCAAAATATACCTGGGAGTCCTCTTTGCTGATCCTCCAATGAATAGACAACCTCTCCACTGAAAAACAAGCCCAGAAATGACTCTAAGAGATCCTCCTTTGCTGCACCTTGCAACACAACCCAATTCTAAACAGAAATTGCGTTGTATCTAAGGAGGTAGCTTAGAAAAAATTCCTGAATGAGGAAATTTAGCCCAAATAACATCTCCTTCCCTGAAGATGAGGTAGGGATTCCCGACCAGGAACACCCTTGTGCTAAACAACACTGCAGCCCTGCTAAACAGCAAGAGGAAGCAAATCTAAAAAGACCAATAGCAATGATAATCAAAACATGAATAACAATGGTTGCAATCCCCTCCATATATAGCAAGAGAGCCTCTCTTCATTGGGTACCTTCCATATTTTCCACCAAGCTCATGCAAGTTGTCCTCCACTAAAACTGCACTGTTTATGAAGGAGATTCAATGTATCTAGACAACGTTGTTGACTTAGTCAAAGTTGACTGAATAAACATGATAGATCCCCTGTTCACACCCAAAGGTGCTTCATCCAACTGCTTATTCTTCCCCCTTTCACATTAGGAGTGTTTTTATTTCTACTCAAGAGACTTATGGGCCTACCCACCCATTTATTTACTGACCTAGTGATAAAAAAACTGTAATATTCCATTCAGCTTGGGGTCTAATTTTTTGGGATATTACATAATGTGGTTGTAGAAGAGGGTAAGGTCCAAGGATACAAAAAATAATGAGTTCGGAAGAAATTTCCTTGAGTAGGAGCCTTGGAGGATGAAAACGCATTGATATGAACAGAAGGAGGCTGAAGATCAAAGGTACCCATCAACGAGGCATACATACCGACTCCTAAATTATCCACAGGTTTATTAGTATCCTTCACCAAGGGAACAACAGAATCACATAATGCATTAGAATCTATCGGAGAATAGTCCATCTGATCAACAATGATGACTATCCCTTAATAGGGAAAAAATTGGATGCAAAATAATGATGAAACAATGGCATCCATCTCATAAATATAGTTTCTTCCCAATAGAAGGTTATAGTCCAAGTTCGCATAAACTATTTATACTTCGATATTGAAAACTATTCTACCAACACAGATGGGCAAGGAAACAGCACTTCCATGTGGCCTGTGATAATGACCTTCAAATGCAGTCAAGAGAGTAGGTGACGAAACGACTTGATGAGATACAATAGCTTTCCAACATGAGATAGACATGACACATGTGGAAGCTCCTTCATCAAATACAGTTCGAAAAATATTCATTTTCTAAAATATAGATTTGATCTAAAAATCCATATGATGAGGAAGTCTCTTCTTAATATGTGGCATATCGAATGTGATCATATGAGAGTTCTTTGGATCTATCGCCCTGATCTTAGTGAGCAGGGAACTCATTTTTGTTGGGAAAAATTGGAGTACCTCTAACACAGATATAACACAAAGACTCTGAGCCAAATCTTCTATAATGGAGTAGTTCTGAGCTGCCTTGGCATTAGGGTTGATTGTCGAATGTTTAGTAGAACCTTTCGGCATGCGAGGTATAGGATCAACTGCAGGCCTCTTAATATGGATTTTCTCGGAATTATCATGAGAAACCTTAGCCTTCAAAGATTAGGATTCACCATAATCATGTGATCTCGTGGTGACATCAACGTGAGTAGTCATCATGTATATATTTTAATAATCCCCCCCTCCTGGTTTCCTCCTGTGGGAGCTCCAGTATTTGAATTCGTGCCAGTAAGCATTGTCTTCCCTTGGGGAAAAGGGTTATTCAGGACAACCTAGGAACTAGAGGAACCCTGCTAAGCTAACAAGGGTTGAGCATCCTGAATCTGAGAGAAAATATGAGTGATATGGTCTCCAATGAAAAATTTGTAAGGGAAATTGACTTTCTTTTTTGAATCTCTCTTACCCTCTCCGACATTATCGTTGGATCTATTCGCATTACCCTTCCCATCCTTATCATTCTTCTTATTTTTTCCCTTATTATTCCTATCATATTTTTTATTTGATTTGGGGTTAGAGGATTGGACATCATTAATCATTAAAGGCTGGGAAGGGGTAGACACTGACAGTGTAACCTGAATAGCAGGAGAAGATTGTAAATACAACTACTACAATCGATTCAAAAGGTTAGTCGTATTACTATCACTCAAACCAATAAACCCATCAGCATGGGTTCCTGGCTTTGGCTTGGCTAAATCTACCTTGCAATGAGGAGCATCATGCAAGGTCTTATTAAGAATCCTAGACTAAGAATAGATAAGTTCCAATTTTCGGGCTCTAAATATAGCTTGCTCCTCAGTGAATACCCCAGAAAGAGATACATACTTTGAGATTTAGGGTTGTAAATATTTGAGGAACCATTCGAGAAGGAATTCATTAGGAATATAGGATTTAATTAGCCTGTTCCTTCTCCTCCATTCCTGAATATGGTCAGAAATGCGTGCTACCTTATCTTGCTGGAAATTGGCCAAAAGCTCAGTTCCAACATCATAATGAATGAGCAACTGAAAATGATTCAAAAAAATGGTAGCCAACTCGCCAAATGAAGGAAAAATGTTTCGAGTAAGCTCAATGTACCATTTATCAGCATTTCCAGTCAAGGTGTGCTGAAATAATATCAACCTAATTGAATCATTAATAATGGATTTGGATGAGCACCATAAATGGAAGGTGGTAACATGGTTGTCTAGATCTTCACCAGTCTTCCCTTCGAGTTTTGGAATATAGGATGGAAGCTTAGTAAGAACCGGAGGCTAACGGGAGCTATATAAGATATGATCATTAGTAAAATTTGATAGATCTGGCAGATTTAGGGTTTCCTGAAATGATAAGTGCGGAGGACCCTCATAATTCCATCCACCAAGGAATGGATTCCCAACATTTCGAAAAGAATATACTGGAATTTAAGAGGCACATGATTGCTAAGGAATGTTCGTAGAAGAAGTTGAACCATAAGGAAAACCTTGTGGTCCAGAGAAAATCCAAGTAGGACCTCCTCCCACCGAAGGGTTACCATAAACATGAATATTCTCACCAATAAAATTATTAATAGAAGATGAGATCCCTTGATAAGGGTTCCATGCATTAGCGAAAGGAGAAAAACCCTAAGAGGTACCTACGGAGGAGAAAGGAACATTCCCCTATTGACCATAGATGAACTAATTCCCAGTTCCTAAACCATTGAAAGTAGGGTTCTAGCCTTGAAAAGCATTAGAACATTGACCTTTTAGAAAATGATTGAAACCTTGACTTTGTGCGAAGAAAGGAAAATAACCTAAGGAAGGGTTAGAGTGAGGAATATGACCACTTTGGAAGGGAAGACCCTGAAAAGAGGTTGATCCACTAGCCGTAAAAGACATGGGTGTGTAGACAATAGATGTAGGAGTGAATGAAACTGATGGAATTGCACTAGAAGGAATCCCGAATGAAAAAGTACCAATATGGGAAGAAAAAACGTGGGTGCCCCCACTCGGAGATGGAATGGAGGTAGAGACATACATTGAAGTACTAGGATTGATGGTCGATATAACAATGTTACCTCCTCCTTCTGTCGAAAGAGGAGTATGCACAATCTAAGTACTCATAGTAAACATTGTGTTCCCAGTAGTGGCCATCAAAATAAAAGAAGGAGAAATATGAGGGCTAGTCGACCTGTGAATCAGAGGCCCAACGTATAATAAAATGTCCAGAAATGTAGTAGGAAGAGGAGAGGAAGGAATAACTTGAGGTTCAGGAATTTCTTCAAGTTCAACTTCTTCTGCCAGAAAAAGGACCCTAGAGAGGAGTGGAGTACTCCTCTCTAAATCATGACTAACACTAGGCTCACCTTTATAAACTAAAGCCCCAAGCGGAGGATCACTCTTTGATGCATTCACTGCAACTGATTGGAAATCACCTGCAGAATTACTCCTACGCCTTCTAGAAGAAGGATCAGCACTTGCAGGAGAAAGCCCACGAATCCTCCTAGATCAACGAACTGATCGATCAACGACTTTTAATTATTATGAGAACTTATATAGACTCAAAAAAATAAAAATATATTGAAGTCTAGCAGCAAAGGGCACTCTCTAAAATGTCCCTAAAGATTCAACAATCAAGAAGCTCTCCACGATTTTTGCTTCAAGTTATTAGCATCGGACACCAAAATATAAGAAAGAGAAAATGAGGACCTTCCAAAAATAGTCTAGGGTAACTACGCCCCAAGCCTACTAGCGAAGGTAACAGAAAAAATTACGCTGACCTCCAGAAAAAATCCTTTATCAGTGAAAGTACCAAAGATTTGCAAAGGAACCCTCCAGAAGTACTAATGAATGTGATGCAACCTCTGCCTCAAGTACCACGGGTATTTCATCCCGCAGTCACCTATGTGATACCTAGGAATAGCAACTAAGGTCACTAGTTCGTATCAGTAGCCGGGAAAAACGGTCTTTGGTTGGGATAAGACAAGTAGGAGAGGGGGTATCTCTCTTCCTTTATTTCACTCGCCCTCACGCTTGGATAATGTAGACAAGCTTCAATATAATCAAAATACGTGTGGAACTTATTCTTGGAGGGCCCCACAACACTTGTACAAATCTGAAGGGAATCACACTTTGCAACTTATATGACTTACCTTCTCCACAACTTCACACTTTTGACAATTTAAAAAACTTGAAATTTCACGATTTCATTATTTTGCACATCACATACTTTAATATTTAACTTAGTAGTTAACCCCTATTCCATGCGATCTGCGATCACATCGCATCACATACAAAAAAAATTACCAGGCAATGACCTTGACATTAAATTCGAAACTCGCCGATGTGTGATATACGCTAGAGCACTAGGCCGACACTTGGCTATTCCCTTTATCACATCACAACTTTCAAACCTTACCACATCGCAAGTTACTTTGTTTAACTTGCGAAGTCCTTGACACATATATACTATAATCATTGATTTTTGATGTGCGCTTTCATTCTCCACCTGAGGTACATCCACACTTTTTTTCGTCGATCTACTTCGCATTGCAAGTTGAATAACTGATCTTGTGAAGTCTTAACCACAAATACTAAAACCTACGATGTGAGAAGTCTTCATGGGTTGCGATGTGATTTCCCACCATTGATTTGTGCAAGATCAAATGGTCCTCGCTGCTTCTTTCACATCTAATTGGCCTTCTATTGTGTGATTAATGTGATATTCAACAGATAAATGAAAAAAATAGAAAGTTTAAACCAGAGAGCCAAATTAAAATACAAATCACTTGGAATTTAAATCAGAAACGAAATTACACAGAGCCAAGCCATTAGATGGCTAGATTTTAAATTTCCTTTTCTCTCTATTCACTCCTCTCTGAGTCTTCTCTCGCACCTATTCCACACCCCCTTCTCACACCTATTCATGCATATATATATATATCTACCTCAAAGCGGTTCTTCTCATCTTTTAATAGCTTTCTGTTTGAACCACTCTAACAAAAAAATGCTATCATATCCTCATGATCTAATATATTTGGCTTAATCTCCTCGCATGGAGAAACCAATTATTATTTTATTTATAATTAATTTATCAAATCAAAATAGAATAAATCCTCTCATTTAAAACTAAATAAAGTATTAATGATCAGTGTTTCTCCACCTCTTTTTAGCCACAAAATGTGAACAAAGAATCACATTGTTGGCTAAATCTGGATGCTCCTGCATCAGAATCCCAGGGAAGAAAATATTGATCCATCAATGTTTCAGGATATGTATTAAATTTATGTAACTCTATTTCTATCATCCAACTGGCATCTTCCACTGGGTGTCCTTTCCATTTGACTAGATATTGATAATAGGTTTGTCCTCTGGTCTTATTTGATGCTCTTTTCTCTAGAGTGGCTTCCACTTCTTTGTTTGATGTCTTTGGCATATGTTCCTTCCAATTAAAAGTTTGGTCCTCCTCTTCTATAAATTATTTTTTTCATTCTTCCTCTGTTCATTTGTATGGGTATAAATTTTCAACATTAAATATGGGTGATATTCCGATTCCTACTGGTAATTTGATCTCATATGTATTTGAGGAAAAATTCCTCAAAATTGTACATGGCCCTATATTTTTCATTTTTAGTTTGTTATAAGTCTTGACTAGAAACCTTTCCTTCCTTAGATAAATCATGAATAAATCATCTACTTGAAACACCCTTTCATTCCTCTTCATATCAACTCTTTGTTTATACTTTTGGGTGTTTTTCTCTAAGCTCTACTTGATATCTTCCTGCAACTTTTGTATTTGTTCTGCAAATTATTCAGATTTTTCACTCCTTCTCTCTTGTTTTCTCAAATCTCTAAGTTCATATAGCCTTATTGGATGCATCCCAAAAAAAATCTGAAATGGACTCATTCCATTACTCTGATTAGGAGTATCATTATAGGAAAATTCAGCTTGAGAAAGTGCTAAGTCCCATTTCTTTGGATTTTTTTAAACCAAACTCTTAATATGTTTCCCAAGCTCCTATTCACCACTTTAGTTTATCCATCCATCTTAGGATGATAGGATAAACTAAAACTGAGATTTGTACCTAGCTTCTTCCATAGAGTCCTCCAGAATTTTCCTACAAATTTTTTATCCTTGTCTAAAACAATACTCATAGTGTTGGAAACATGATTGCCATTAGACAAAAACCCACAGGCATTAGTCTCCGCTACAATCGCTAGAGTTAGGATCCACGAGAGGTAGTTAGTTCATGTCATGAAACACATAGGTAGCGTTGAGCCCAATGTCAAAAAATCTCCCCTCAAAGCAAGTTGGGTGAGTTTAGAACTCGGACCTGTCTCTCTGATACCAATTGTTGGAAACACGATTGCTGTTAGACCAAAATCCATAGGCATTAGTCTCCGCTACAATCGCCAGAGTTAGGATCCACGAGAAGCAGATATTCCATGTCACGAAACACACAGGGAGCATTGAGCCCAATGTCCAACACATAGGTAGTCCATGTAATCTTATAACTTCAGAGATAAATAAATTACAAATGTGAGTTGAATCACTAGTTTTCTTACAAGCAATAAAATGAGCCATTTTAGAAAAACTATCTACAACAACATAGATAGAATTATGTCCTCTTTGAGTTTTCAGAAAACCTAAAACAAAATCCATGCTGGTAGCATCCCAAGGTCTATTGGGTATTGGCAATGGCTGATATAACCTAGTGTTTTGGCTTCTTCCTTTGGCATGTTGACAAATCTTGCACTTCTCAACAAACTTTTTGATATCAGTTTGCATTTTTACCAATAATAAAAAGCAGTTACTTGAGAAAATGCTTTATCATGTCCAAAGTGTCCAGAAAATCCTCCATTGTGTTTTTCCTTAATCCAATTTTCCCTCATGGAACACTTAGGTATACATATTTTATTATCTCTGAACAACAATCCTCCTTGAATTAGGTAGTCTGACCACTGGCTTCTATTATGAATCACTGGATTCTTAATAGCTACATATATTTCTTTGAAATTTGCGTCTTCCTCATACATGTCAATCGTCTCTTCAAACCCTAAAATGTCAATATTCATTTCTTGCATAATCAAATTTACTCTGCTTAAAGCATCAAAAACTTTTTTTTGACTTACCACTTGTGTGTTTGATTACAAAGGTAAAAATTTGCAAAAAATCCACCCACTTTGCATGTTTTTGGTTCAACTTTAGCTGATTATTTATGAACTGAAGTGCATGGTTATATGAATACAACTCAAATTCCATGGCCAACAAATAATGCCTCCATTTATTCAATGCCTGCACAATAGCATAGAAATCCTTGTAATATGATGAGTACTTCTTCTTGGCCTCATTTAAATTTTCACTAAAATAAGCTATCAGTCTCTGCTCTTGACTCAAGACATCTCGAATTTCTATCCCATTGGCATTAGTATTAACTTGGAATATTTTATTTAAATTTGGCAAGGCCAAAATAGGTCTTTCAGTGATCTTCTTTTTCAAGAAATTGAAATTCCAATTTGTTTCTTCTGCCCATTTAAATGGTTGGTTTCCCTCATTTATTTTTTCGATTACTGGTGCACATATCTAACTAAAAACTCTGATAAAATTTCTGTAAAAACTTGCAAGACCATGAAAAATATTTACCTAAAATACACTTCTCAAAGTTGGCTAATCCAATATTACCTAAACCTTTTCTGGTTCCATATTCAAGCCTTCTTCTAAGAATATAAATCCCAAGTAAATGAGCTCCTTCTTCATGAAACTGTACTTCTTCAAATTTATGAGCAACTTCTCCTTTTTCAAAGTACTTAACACCAACTTGACATGCTCCAAATGATCCTCCTTACTCTGACTGAAAATTGGAATATCATCGAGACAGACCATCACAAACTTTTCTGCATACTCTTTCAAAACCTCATTCATTAGACTCATAAATGTGCTTGGTGCATTAGTGAGCCCAAAGTGCATCACTAACCACTCATACAATCCACTGTTGGTCTTAAAAGAATTCTTCCATTCATCTCCTTCTCTAATCCTTATTTGATGGTATCCACTCTTCATATATATTTTAGTAAAATACTTCAACCCCCTTAAACAATCCATCAAATCATTTATGCATGGAAATGGAAATATATACCTGATAGTGATCTTATTTATGGCTTTGGAATCCGTACACATGCGCCACTCACCTCCTTTATTTGGACTGATTACAACTGGTATTGTACAAGGACTAAGACTTTCTTTGATCAGTCCCTTATCTAACAACTCTTGTACCTTTCTTCCAACTTCTTCATTCTCCCGACGAGTCATTCTATATGATGTTTTTTTTGGTAAAATTGCACCAGGTATTAAATCTATGTGATGAATGATACTTTTGATTGGTGGAAATTTACTTCGTAATTCATAAAAAACTATATCAACATAATCATCTAACATATTTTTTATTTCCACAGGCAGATTGTCTAAATTTGTAGAAGTCAGAATTACCTTGGGTTTACCCACAACAGAAAAATTCATTTCTTTCTCCTTTTTTGACTTCTTGTAGCAACTCCTTTCCACTAATCAACATACCATTATTCTCATTTGTTTCTTTATTTGCCTCATCCTTCAAAGGTAGCAATGTGTTCTTCTTTCCATCCTTCTCTATGGTGTAGGTATTCCTTTTGCCATCATGAATGGCTTTTCTGTCAAATTTCCAAGGTCTTCACAACAATAAATGTCACACATCCATTGGCATCACATCACACAATATGAAATCCTTATATGTACCGATTTGTATCTATATTTTTCATTTTTTTGTCACCAAAATCTGATGTCCTTTTTGTAGCCACGACACTCTATAATGAGTAAGGTGTACCATCTTACTCAATCCAAATTTCTCAACCATCTCTGTGGAAACAAGATTATCAGTGCTTCCAATATCAATCAAAAATTTGCAGCACTTTTCTTTACACTTGCATACAACCCTAAATATACTCTTCCTCTGTGTTGGCTCATTTGATTCCTTCTCCGCCTTAAGAAATACTATTTCGAGCAATAAAGACTCTCATGCCTGAGGTGGTTCTTATTTTCTCCTGACTTGAGGATTTTTTTCCTTTGCTTCAGCTACATTCACATTCCATTGATTTGCTGATTTTTTATGAGGCGAATCCCATAATCTGTGTCCCCATTCTTCACATGTATGGCACTAAATTTCTCTTCCTCAGCCTCTGCCTCTGGGTGAAAATCTCCCTCTAACAAAGTCTCCTCTCTATGGTAGCCTGCTACTCGAAACTCCTGTTCCATTTTGAGAGTGATGAAATATTGATTTGAACATTCGTCTTCCTCTTTCTAGAGTTTTACCTCTATTCCTCTGACTTTTCTTCCCCAACATTTTCTCCTCTTCCTTCAAAGCTTCTTAGTAGGCATCTTCAATTGTCTTCAGACTCAACAAAATGATTCCATCCTATATGTCATACCTTAAACCATTGATGTATCTGGCTACTTTCTCTATATAATCTTCAGCATGTCCTACTCTAATGCTGAGCTTGTAGAACTCCTTTGTATACTCCTTGATGGTCATTCCTTTCTGCCTCAAATTTTTCAATTTCTTGAAAAGATTCAATTAATAGTCCTTTGCCATAAAATTATTCTTAAACTTCCTTATCAATTTATCCCACTTCTTGATCTTAGGCTTTCCTTTTCTAACTCTGGATGTTTGTAGTTCATCCCACCAGATAGATGCATGGTCCGTCAACTTGGTAGTTGCATTCTTTACCTTCTTCTTATATTCAATATCTTCCAAGATGAAATATGTATCCATTGAACTGATGCAATCCATCAACTCGTCCACATTAAGGTTCCCCTCATATGAAGTATTATCCATTCTCGGTTTCCCACTAACCTTTGCTAATATCTTGAAAACTTTAGTTGCCTCATCTTCTACCGTTTCTTCTTCCTCAGAATTTTCCTCTGATGTGTTGAAATCTCCTTCATCAAGTTCTCTCCTCTAAGAAATTTATACTACCTCCATTCCTTTACGAAGATGTAAAATCTCGTCTAGAAAAATTGCATTAGCTTCCATCCTTCCCCGACCTATGCCGGCTCCTCTCCTAGGTGACATATTGCTCCAACCTTTAAGAACAGAACTCAACATCTGCTCTGATACTAAATGATGCAGACAAGCTGCAATATAATCAGAATATGCATGGAACTTATTCATGGAGGGTACCAAAACACTTGTACCAATATGAAGGCAATCACACTTCGCAGCTTATATGACTTAGCTTCCCCGCAACTTCACACTTTTGAAAATTTAACCAATTTCAATTTTGTGATTCTGCACTTCACATAGTTTAACATTTAAATTAGTGGTTAACTCCTATTCCATACGATCTGAGACGACATTGACACTAAACTAGAGTGTTGGGCCGACACGTGGCTATTCCCTTTATCGCATCACAACTTTCAAACCTTACCGCATCACAATTTACTTTTTTTAACTTGCAAAGTACTTAACACATAAATACTATAATTGCCGATTTGCGATGTGTACTTTCATTCTCTGCATGACATGAGTCCACACTTATTTTTGCCGATCTACTTCACATCGTAAGTTAAATAACTTATCTTGCGAAGTCTTAACCAAAAATACTAAAACCTGTGATGTGTGAATTCTTCACAAGTTGCGATGTGATTTCCCACCATTGATTTGTGCAATATTTAACAGTCCTCGTTTCTTCTTGCATGTCTGATTGGCCTTCTTCTCTGCGATTAATGTGACATTCAACAGAGAAATGAAAAAAAACAAGAGTTTAAACCAGAGAGCCAAATTAAAATACAAGCCACCTAGAATTTAAATCAGAAATGAAATTACACAGAGCCAATCCCTTAGATGGTTGGAATTTACATTTCCTTTGCTCTCTTTTCACTCCTCTCTCAATCTTCTCTCGCACCTATTCCACACCCCCTTCTCACACCTATTCATTTATATATATATACATACATACATATATATACATACATATATATATATACATATATATATATATATATATATATATATATATATATATATATATATATATATATATATATATATATATATATATATATATATATATATATATATATATATATAGATATATTGAAAGTGGTTCTTCACATCTTTTAATAGCTTTACGTTTGAAGCACTCAAACAAACAAATGTTATGATATCCTCATGAGCTAATCTATTTGGTTTCATCTCCTCACGGAAAGAAACCAGTTGCTATTTTATTTCTAATTAATTTAGAAAATCAAAACAGACTAACTCTCATTTAAAACTAAATAAAATATTAATAATTAATGTTTCTCCACCTCTTGTTAGCCACAACACGTGAACACACAATCACATTGCTGGCTAAATCAGGATGCTCCTGCATCATTGAATCTCTGGAGGAGAGGTTTCCTAGATAGCTTAACAAGACTGGGTTTCACTCATTTAATAAACTTCTAAGTTTAAAATTTTGAGTGGCCTTGGAGAGTTAGCTATCCACACACCTATTCCAAAGCCCTAATGGCTTAAACTAGTTGATCTTTATTAATGACAATTCAAAAATATTCTAGCTCATTTTAAATTATGCACTTGATTGTAAGGATTGTTCTTTCAAGTAAGGGGTGAAATTTACATGCAACTTGTGATGTTTCGGACGCAAATATAAATCAATCGAAACCTACTATATGAAAATGCAACTTTCCCTTTTCGATGAAAAGGGATTTCTACACAGGTTCTATGAACACCTAATAAAAAAAAGAAAATTTCTTTTCTTTTCAATATACACGCTCACACAGTCAAAATATAACAAAATAATAAAAATTCTTACAGTGAAACTACACTAAGGCAAACTACCAATGCCAAATGCACAATTCTAGGACTACTCTGATTGAACAAGAAAATGAGTTTCTCAATAGAGGGGCTAAAAAATTGACACAAAAGAAAAGACAAGTTCAAACAAGAACTTATCTAAAAAAAATGACAAAAACAACTTGATACAATAAGAGACAAAGTCAACCAAGAAATTCTCTCAAAACCAAGTGAATCAGACCAAATGAAAAACTTCACACTTGCTTAAAGAAATGAAAATCCATAAAACAAAACCAAAAATAAAAATCAAAGGAAAACACTAACGTTTTTTTAGTCTTATTTTTAAGGAAATACGAAAACTCTTTTAGAAAGAAAAAATACCAAAAACTCAAAATCACGAGGTTGGGAAAAAAAGAGACCTCAAAATCCTTAAGCCAACCAAATCATTTTCATGATAGGAATTAACAAACGGAAAGAGGTAACTAACTCAAAAAAATGACTTGAACAACAGTATAAAAACTCCAGCAAATAAGGAAAATTCAAGAAAATCAAGGAGACTTATCAAGATTGCCAAAAATGCCCTTCTCATGAAACCAAGAAAACCAAGAAATCCAACAAGAGAAAATAAAAATGTTAAGAAATAACAAGGCAAAGTATGGGAAAACTAACACTAAATCACTGTCCTGAAATTTCAGAACGATAACAACCCCAGAAATAAGACATGGTGCAAAACCCAAAATTGAAACTTCAAATAGCAAGGTAAACCCTAGGTTGCCTAGGTTTTCAATAAAAAAAGAGAAAAATTGATATACAATAGACATAAACACTTCCCAGACACATTAAAGGCTCAAAAACTGTGGCCAAGAGTAGGAAAAAATACCTTATAGGATTCAAATAATCAAAATTTCATTTAAAAATGGCCATATGGAGCTTGAAAGTGAACAACCAGCATGCATATGTGACTATGTACAAGGAAACTAACGTATACGCATCTCTTTTTGGACTAAAATGTGTATATACGCGACTATTTAAACCAAGAAAGACATATAAAAAGGGCAGTAAAGAAAAATTAAAAAATCCAAGCCTGATCCAGAAGATCAGGACTTTTGCATAGATGGATAAAGAACCAAAGAGACTGGAAAAGTGATCAGACCAGTTAGAGAAAACGAATCCAGAGAGAAAAAACAAAAGCTATGAATTACATGGATGTAATCCCCAGTGGAGTTTCAATTCTATTATGGGATGAATTACCCTAGGGTCTGGGTTGAGGACCCCAATAGAGAAAGAGGCATACAACAATAGGAAGCAAGCAAACTAATCATCCTATGCTTAAAATAGTAAAATTGGGAGAAGTGACCTTACTTGTAGGTCCTACGTTTGAGATCATTCCCATAGGGTTCAAATCCTCTGCTTCTCCACATGCTTCAAAACGTGTAACTTATTCAAGAAAATCACATAGACTAGTAGTAATTTAAAGCATGTTCTACATGTCAGTGGTTAGATCATATAAGCTTATAGAAAATAACATGAAATCAACTATGAAAAGATCATAACATGTGTAAAAGAATTAAAGATATAAAAATCAATAATGGGACAAAGATTCTTTATTAATTTATGTAAAATAAGTGGAGGAATACCACCTGATTCAACCACGAATCCAAGCAAAAACGTCTTTTGGATCCATCCAGCCCAAGGCTCAACAATCTTCTTCCATAAGGATACACAAGGATGTCACATAAAGAAGGTGAACATCTCAAAGAGGGAAATGAGGGTTTCCTCAACCTGGGAAGTGCATGAGGCACATGGATAAGAAGACTTGATCAGGGACTAAAAGGCTATAGTATCAATACCTATCTCTGCCTCCCTTAGGCCTTCCCATGAGGTTTATTTATACCTCCTCAAAATAATTTTTTTAGTTGGGAAAAGTTTGGCCACGGGCTCGTATAGGTAGGCTTTCGGTGTAACCCATAAACCTCGCCTAGAAAATAGGGAATTTTATATTTTTTTCATATTTTAAATTATATATGTGGGTTGGGTATAACTGGACCCCAACTAGAACACACTTTTCAAAGGGAAGCATCAAGCATGGAATTCAAAATAATGTTTTTTAGGTAAAGTACCAAGTCTGAATGGAAAGGATTGCCCAAGGCAAATACATAGATAATTAAGTACATAAATGTGATAAATGATGCTATATCACAATTTAAATGATTGTCCTAAAGAAATCAGAAACATGTTGGATGATTTTTCTGACATAGTTGTTGATGAATTTCCAAATAGTTTGCCTCTCATTAGAAGAAATAGTCATCACATAAACTTGATCCGAGGATCCAGTATTCCAAAAAAGGAAACCTATAGAATGACTCCACAAAAAGTTAGAAGGTAAAGAGATAAGTTCAGGAGTTCTTAGAAAAAGGCCTTAAAAAAAAAAAACTTGATTCCTCGTGTAGTACTAACAATTCTCAGTCTAAAGAAGGATGGTGGACGGATGATATTCATTGATTCAAGAGCCATAAACAATATAAAATATAAATATATATTTTTACTTCCATGCATTGCTGACTTGATTGATTATTTGAGTGATGATAGATGCTTCTCTAAAATTTATTTAAAGTGTGGGTAACACCAATTCCAAATTAGTGAAGGGAACACGTTTAAAATATCCTTTAAGAAAAACCATGGGTTGTATGAGTGGATTGTGATGCCTTTTGGTATTATTAATGCTCCTAGTACTTTTATGAGATTAATGAATGAAGTATTGAAGGGATTGTAGTAGCAGACAAAAACATTAAATTTCTAAAGAAATGGACTACATAATGGTTTTTTTTTTTTCACTTCCATAGTGTAAGGAGTCATTTCAAGTTTAAACAAATTCTAGTTTAGTTTCTACTGGAGTAGTCTTGAGCCAAGAAGGGTGACCAAACACTTATTTCAATGAGAATTTAAACAAATTATAATTACTCCTCATACGATAATGAGTTTTATGCTATTTTGTATACCTTAAAGAAGTGGAAACATTATCTCATTCCCAACAAATTTATTTTTCTTACTGATAATCATGCTATAGTAAGCCAACTAAAGTTGAATCCGAGACATTCCAAATGGGTGGAATTTTTGCAAAGTTTCACCTTTTTATTAAAACTATTATGGGTCATCAAAGAAATTAGTTTATGCCGTAAGTAGGATAAATTTAATTTTACAAGAATTTCAATTCCACATTTCAGGATTTGATAAACTCAAAGAAATGTACAAAAGTGTTGTGGATTTCAAAGAAGCATAAGTAGCATGTGAATACATAGTGAGCACAAATTCAACACCATGGTCAAGATACATGATTCAACAAGGTTTTTTGTTGAAGGATAGTAATATTTACATTCCTATATATTGCATGAGGAACAAATTAATTAGAGAGAAGCATAATGGAGGATTAGATAGAAACTTTGGAGCTAAAATTACTTTTGTGATAAATTTAAGTTTTTATTTTTATTTTTGGCAAGGTATGCAAGCTAATGTGAAGATATTTTTGGAAACATGCATAATATGTCAACTAAATAAAGAAATAATTCTAAATGCAGGATTGACCATCCATTTTCAATTCCTAATAGGCCTTGGGATTATATTAGCATGGATTTTGTGATGGGACTACCCCAGACATAGATAGGTAGTCATTCCATTTTTGTTTTCGTGAATCGTTTTTCTAAAATGTCATTGTATTTTATTGCTTGTACAAGTCTAAATAATGATGCAACTATTGTGGAGAATTTATTATTTAAATGAATTTTAAGAATGCATGAATTTTCCAAAAGAATTGTAGAAAAAAGGGATACAATATTTGTAGGCCACCTTTGGATAAATTGATTGAAAAACATGTGTTAGATCCTGTTATGGTTGGAGATTTGCAGGATTAGTTATTTTGGTGAAAGGAAACAGTGAATAGTGGAAATATAAAGATAAAGAAATTCAATGGACATATTTTTTAGTTGTGGAAGCTCAAGATGGAGTATATGTTTTTGGATAAACATCAGTGGAACTCAATATATCGAGGTACTAAACCAACGACAATGTTAACGAAATACTGGACCATGTTATATCAAAAGGAAAAGAGCATAGTATGGATGTTGGTTTCATATTTAATATTACTTAATGTTTTAGGAGAAGCTACAACAAAGGCTTTGTGGGACAAGTTAGGGGATTTGTATGAATCTAAGTCTCTTTTAAACCAAATATTCCTATGAAAATAGTTATATAACTTGAGGACGAGGGATGAAGATCAGCGACAGAGCATTTGAATGTATTCAATATTTTGGTAAGCCAGTTATTATCTACTGATATTAAAATTTTAGATGAGGAAAAGTTCATCAGTTTTTTATTTTATCTACAAAACTCGTAGGATAGTTTTGTTGATGCCTTAGATATCAAAATAAGTACCTTGAGATTTGATGAAATAGTCTCAGCCTTGTTGTTGGAGGAGATGAGACAGAAAAATATGGAGAGAGAAAGTGGATATTGCTTGTCTATAAGAGGATGGTCCTAGAACATAAATAGAAATAAGTCCTTAAGTGGGAGATCTACATTAGAGGAAATTTCAGCCTAAAAGTGACCTCCTAAGGAAAAATAATAAAATAATATTTAAAATAATAAAATAAGAGTTATGTATTTTGGATGGAAAACAAGAAAACTACCTTTTTTAATTGTATTTTCGGCTTATCTCCTTATAGTTTTACTCAATTTTCAATTTTCAACACCCATTAGATGTGGAATTAAATTCCACATCCATTGAGTACCCATTTGACATACATTTGAGAGGGCTCACATTGATAAAAACTGTAGATACATTAAAAACGCGTGTTAAAACATGTTTTTTTAATGTATCTACAATTTTTATCAAGGTGGGTCTTCTCAAAGCTATGTACATTGGGCACACAATGGATGTGGAATTTATTTCGACATCTAATGAGTGTTTAAACTTTAAATTTGAGTAAACCTATAAGGAGATAATCCAAAATTACAATTAAAAAAAAGTAGTTTTTCTTCTTTTCCCTCCAAAATATTTATATGTACCTCTTTTAAAATTTAAACCATTTTCATTTTTTTACATATTATGACATGGAAGTTACATGAAAAATTCATAGGCAATTCTAGGCTGAAATTTCCTCTAATGAATCTCTTGGAAAATCTGTAAAGGTATGCTGAAAATGCATAAAACAAGGGCACTACAAAAATGACTATATATCTAAAAATCCTAAGAAAGGAAAGGGATTTGTTGATGCTCCATCCATAGAGGAAAAATCCACCTCAGATGAAGTTTGGGATATTTACTTTGGTTCTTTGTCAAGTACACACCTAGATCATGAGGCATGGTTGATTGATGCAAGTACATCCTTCCCATGAATCCTCATAGGGAGTGGTTTTAAGAATACGATAAGTGTGACGGTGGTGATTTCTTCCTAGATGATGAAATGAAGGAAAAAATAATAGGATGAGGAAAATTCAAGCTAAATATGATGGTGGAAAGATTAGAACACTTCTTAGTGTTCCACACATTCATGGATTGACCAGAAAGATAACTTTCATAAGAAATATGGATGATGTAGATGTAAAGACATTTTTTGAGAAATATAAGTACAATATGGTTTGCGGAGCACAACTATTGATGAGGGAATTTTGGATCAAACTCTGTACAAGTTTATAGGACATATTTTTATTCATGGGTGCAACGACTTTTTTCATTTGATGAACATGGAGCAGAAAATCTTGTAGCCCATGGTGAAAATACTATGTTATGGAATCTATGACTAAGACATATTGGAGAGAAGGTCCTTATGATACTACATGGTAATGGTATGGTAGAAGTTATTTATAATTTCTCTTTGGATTTTAATTTCTGTTAATATTGTGTACATGGGAATCACAATCAAGTGTTTTCCCTCTGGTGCTAAGAGGTTAGAGTAAATATTAGAGCTTGTGCATAGTGATGTGTTTCAACGTGTGTCGGTTCCATCACTGGGTAAATATATGTAATATGTATCATTTATAGATGAATTATCAAGGAATACATGAATATATTTCCTTAGAAATAAATTTGAATTCTTTGATAGGTTTAAAGAATTTAACGCTCTGGTGGAAAATCGCACAAAGAAGAAGATAAAGGTGTTGATGAGAGATAATGGTGGAGAGTTCCACAAGAAGTAATTCAAAGAGTTATGTAATAATTGTGGTATAGAATGACATAATAATACTCCATACACACCCCTTTATTGCATAGAAATATGGTTTACAAGGTTACAATATTTGAAACCCATAAACAAGGAATGTTGTGTACAATTAAGATGTGGTATTTAGAGAAGTGAATGATTTCATGAAACAAGAATTCCTACCAAAGGAAAAGGAACCAGAGAAGATATATATTAACTTGAATAATGAAGACTCAAACTACATAGATGATAATAATCAAAAGAAGAATAACCATACACTTCAGTTTTGAGGAGACGAGTTCGAGAAAGAAGATAGCTAGAGAGGCATACTCCATATGATTTCTATTCAAAAATTTCTTGATCTATTACTCATGATGATCCCAAAACATCCATGGAGGGAGTGGATTCAGAGGATGAAAAACTCTAGAAGAAGACCATGGTTGAAGAAATTTAAGCTTTGGAAAAAAAATGAAGCTTGGGATTTGGTAAAGTTAATAAATGGAAGAAAACCCATTGGTATAAAATGGGTGTTTAAGAAGGAGATGAATGAAAAAGGAAAAGTCGAGAAACACAAATCTTAGGTAGTAACAAAAGGTTATTCCAAGGTGTTGAGAACTGATTTTGGTGATATTTTTTCTCCTATTGCCATGTTATTTTTATTATATTACTTTTATATGTTTATTTTTCTTTTGATTTTAAGGTAGAACAAATGGAAGTTAACACAAGATTCCTACATGTGGATATGAAAGAAGAGATTTATATGGAGAAACTAGAAGCCTTTGCAGTGAAGGGTAAGAAATAATTGGTATGAAAGTTCAAGAAGTAAATGTATAGGCTAAAGAAATCAATGAGAATGTGGTATCATAAATTTAATACACATATACAGTGACTTGGCTTCACAAGGAGAAAAGTAAATTATTGTGCGTATTATAAATTACTTGGTGATCATGTTATTTATTTGATATTGTATGTGGATGATATGTTGCTGATTGGAAACAACAGATAAATTATCCAGGATGTGAAACCCCAAATGTCCTCTAAATTTGACATGAAGTATCTTGGTTTTGCAGACTTCATTTTGGAAAAGGAAATTAAATGAGATCGGGCAAAGAGGAAGACGTGGCTAAACCAGATGAACTATGTCAAGAAAATTCTTGAGAGAATTAATATGCATGATAGTAAATTAGTGAAGGTTCTTATTCCTATATGCATAAAATTATTTGCAGAAAAAGTGTCCCAAGACATAGGAAGAGGAAGAGGACATGTCGTATGTTCCATATGCGATTGAAATTGGTATTTTTATGTATGCAATGGTTTGTGTGATACCATCTGTTACACATGTAGTGGGAGTATTGACTGTGTTTATGTAAAAACTAGGGAAGGAGAATTGTACAATAATAGATTAGCTTTTCAAATATCTGTGTGGCACTAGTGATTACAGATTGTGCTACCAAGAAAATTTAGGATTGGACAAAGTGTTTGACATATGTGCCTTTTTTGATGCATTCTAAGCTAGATATTCGGATTAGAGAAGTTATACAAGTGGGTATATTTTTAACTTATTTGGAGAAGTTTTCAGTTCGATGAGAAAGATATTTTTTGTAGTGGCACTATCAACTATATAGGTTAAATAGATGGTAGCCACTCTTGCAAGAAATGAAAAGATTTTGTTACATAGATTGTGTTTAGGTATGGGGTTGTGAAAGCAAGTTATAATGATAGATTGTGGTAGACAACGTGAAATTTTATTGGCAAAAAAACTTTCTTATCATTCAAATACAAAACATATTGATGTTCAATATTACTTTGTGAGGGATATGGTTGAATAGAAAATTTTGTTCTTCATAAAGGTGGACACTTTGTCAAATGTTGCATATGAATTGAAAAAGTATGTCAACACTGAGAATTTTTCTTGGTGTAGAGAAATAATGGTTGTTGCAAAGAAAATAACAAGAGGGATAATTTTGAGTATGTGCTATATTATTTACACAACTAGCACTAGACATTGTTACATTATGTCGGGCATAGAAAGGGCAGAAGCCCCCCTCGTTGGGAGGTTTTAAAGGGGGCAGTGGCCCCCTTAGATGGCATTCGGGGAAATGCCCTAATTTTTTTTTTTATGCAGACCCAAGGATGGGGAGCGGGCTCAAGGAGGGTGAACAAAGCTGCCCATGCTTTTGCGTAGGGTTTTGGATAGTTTAAGTCCCTATAATACTAGTGTAGCCCCCGTATTATTATTATTGAGCCCCATGTAGCCCTTATATTTTTATTTTTTAGCCCCATGAAAATCCATTATTGTTATTTTTGTGCCCTTAGATTATTATTGTTATGTATGCCCTGATTATATTGTGACCCTTAAGACTTCTATATATAGCAAGGAGGACATGAAATTTGAATCACCCAAGAATTATTCATTTATGTTATGTAAAGTGAGTTTTCCCCTTCTAAGAGACTTATTTTCAAGTTCTCTATCTATATTTTCTTATGATTTGTGATATGGGTAGATAAAATTTGGCAGAAGAGCTCTGGATCCTAGGGTTTTTCTTCTTCAAACATGTCATAATGGGAAAAAATTTAAACTTTGTTTCTATGAGGCTTCAAAAGTTAACATTTCTATCATGTGGAGCCAAAATATTGATAAACATCATCTAAAAATTTCAGATCTTGGTTTTCTATATTTTAGAGATATGGTCGATGAAAGTTAGGGTTTTTGCATGCTACCGAATTATGTCTCAAACACGATTTCCATGTAATAGTCATAACTTTATCTTCATATATCATCTTTGAATTTTGTATCAATTGACTCAAATTGCACAGACTTTAGTTTCTTGTGTATCATTTTCATGTTTGAATATTGAAATAATGACACATGGCATCCCCTACAAGTTTGTTATACTTAACATGACTATAATCATGTCATCTTTGGAAAATTGGCATAAATTTATCTTTAGGAGTCCAATCTTGCTCTAACTGGTGGGGTTGGAACGAAAACACATAAAGCTACCAAAAAATGAAATTTTAGACTTTGGAGACCTGGAATCGTAGAGATATACTAGTTTAAATATCAACCTCACTAACAAGCTCAAAATCAAGTTCTAAAAGGTGTGTATTTTTAAATTTAAATAAGTTTTAGTTGAAAATTCAATTGGAAGTGATTCAAAGGGCATAATGAAACATAACTATCATTAATTGGTTCCAAAAATACTGCAAAGATATATATATATATATATATATATATATATATATATGTATCCATTAAGCCCGCATAAATATCTACTATGATGCATGAAGAAGAAGAAATGAAACATGATATATCAAAATTGCGGGAAAAATTTCACTCTCACAAAGATAAACCAAAACTGAATTGGGAGTGATGAATGTTAATATGGATCGCTTAAAATAAAATGGGAAATGGGAAATGGATGGTATAAAAGGGGATATGGATGGTTTAAAAGGGGACATGGAAGCTTTAAAACTATACATAGAAGTTTTGAAGGAAGATTTGACAAAGTTGATGCATGAAAATGTTCCTAATGGTGACAAGGTAGTCCACAAAACTAATTATGAGAAAAAATGAATGTGAATCATGATTTTAGAGACTCTGACTCAAGGCTCAAGATCAGCCATAATCCAAAGATTTATATGAGGAAGTTTGATGTCAAGGATCTAATAACATGGATACTACAGATAGAGAAATTATTTGATCTACATGATGTGCCACACACATAGAAGGTACAAATTACATATTTATATTTAGAACCCAATCATTTTTTGTGGTATCTATAGGTCTGTTCTTGTAAATAACTTTTCACTTGGAAAATTTTTACGAAGGAATTGATAGCATGTTATGAGGATACATATAACAATACCTTATTTAGCAAATTGATAAATATGAAACAAAAGGGTTCACTGGCAGAGCATATTGAGGAGTTGAAAAGATTGAATATTAAATTAATTGATATTCCTAAGGAGCATATGATTAATGTCTTCATAGTAATTTTAAGGGATTACCTCCAACATGAGGTTCACCTTTGGGAACCTAATTCATTAGAAAATGCATTTAGGATGGCAAGAAAGTTGAAAGAAAAATTATGGCAAAAATGAAGTCTATAACTCAGAACTATAAAGATGGAAGTGTTGCTCCTAGCATCCCACAACCTACAAGGTTGAAACCAAAAAAGCTAGAGGAAAAAAGAGAAAAATGGCTTTGTTACAACGACAATAGAAAATATGCTAAAGGTCATAAGTGTGTTGAGAATAAATTATTTTACATAGATTGTGATGATGAGGAATAAAATAAACAAGAAATATCAAAAGAGGAGGACATACACCATAAACCAACCCTAGAGGAAGACGAAATGAGTCCAACAATATCTTGTAATGAATTTTCAAGAATTACCACTCCTTAAACTCTCAAGATAGAAGGATATATGTAGAAGAAAAAGGTAATAGTATTTATTGAATTGGGTAGTACCCATAATTTCATTCGTAAGATAGCGAAGGAATTGAATTTGTTTCTATATCCAACACTAGAGTGTCAAGTGATGGTTGAAAATGGAGGAGCTATAAATTTATGAGGGAAGTGCCTTAATATGAAGAAAACCACAAGGGAATATATATTTAATAGTCCAATGCATTCCATTCCAGTGGGTGGTGTTGACTTTATATTAGGATAACAATGGTTACAATATTTGGGGATGATAGTTTTTAATTTACATTAACATTTCTTTAAATTTTTTTGGGAAGGAAAGGAAATTGAATTAAGGGGTAATGCAAGGAAACTAGTGAACATAATTAGCTCTAATGGAATGAAAAATATTTTTAATAAAGGAAAACAAGGCATAATTGCACAATTATGCTCACACGATGTCCAAACATCAAAATCATCCATTTCTCAAGATATCCAAAGAGTCTTGGACATTCATTCCAAGGTATTTGAGACTCCCAAAGGTCTCCCACCTTTTCAAAATTATGATCATGTTATTCACTTGATTCCATGAACTAGTGTTATGTGAAACATCAGACCTTACATATATCCTTATGCCCAAAAAAGTGAAATTGAACGTATGGTTGCAAAAATGATAGAGGGAGTTATAATTCAACCTAGCCAAAGTTCTTTCTCTTCTTTAGTAGTATTGGTGCAAAACAAGGATGGATCATGGTGTATGTGTCAAGATTGTAGAGAGAACAATGAGATTACTATTAAAGATAAATTTCCCATTCTTGTCATTGATGAATTTTTAGATGAATTATAAGGAGCAATTTGCTTCACCAAGTTGGATCTTTATTATACATATCATCAAATTAGAATGAAGACAAAATACATTCCAAAAACAAAATTCAGAACTCATAAAGGGCATTAGAATTTTTTTTTCATGGCTTTTGGAATTATTAATGCACCTTCCACATTTCAAGGTTTGATGAATTCCAATTTCAAACCCTTTCCTAGAAAAAATTTGTTAGTATTTTTTGATGATATGTTAATCTACAAAAAATCTTGAAAAGATCATGTTCAACATGTTGACAGGGTGCTTGAACTATTGGAAAAGAAACAATTGTATTCAAAACCTTCCAAATGTCTCTTTGGGGTACAAGAGTTGGAATATTTGGGTCATATTGTATCTCATGAGGGTGTTAGATCCTTATATAACTAGCATAGTCCCTTATTGTTGTTGTTGTAGCCCCCATTATTGTTATTGTTGTACCCTTGTAGTCACCATATTGTTATTATTGTGCCCCATAAATCCCACTATTGTTATTGTTGTGCCCTTACATTATTATTGTTAGGTTGGCTAGGATTATTGTGTGACCCCATGGACTCCTATATATAGAATTGAGATTTTTTTGATTTCTATCATCAAAGAATTGTTCATTTATGTAATGTAAAGGAGGTTTCCCCCTTGAAGTGGTTGATTGATAAGGTGCTCATCTCTCTTTTATTCTATTTTGGGAGCTAGTTTCTTAGCATTTGGTATCGGAGCTTTGGATTCTAGGGTTTCACTGCTTCAAATAGGTCATCGTGGAATTTTTGTTATAACTTTCTTTCTACGAAGTTGGAGAAGCTAAAAAAACCCATTTCATAAGAAATCCCGAGGAATTTTGTGTAAACATTTCAGATCTTGGTTCACAATATTTTTGGATATATGATCTGTGGAATTTAGGGTTTTTGCGGGCTCCCAAATTTCATCTCAAAGAGGTGACCTTGGGAAAATCATCATAACTCTCTCTCTGAGCATCAGATTGGAATTACGTAAAAAGTGGCCAAAATTACACGGAATTTATTTTTTGTATCAATTTCAGAGACGAAGGAGGAAACAGTGACATGTGGCACATCATACAAGTTCACTCTACCGAACCAGTCCATAAGTAGGTCATTGTGGGACATTGGGCATAACTTTGTCTTGAAGAATCCAGATCAGGTCAGACCTATGGCATTGGAAAGAAGATTCAGAGGGCTACTGAAGGGCTGAAGATAAAATATTGGGGATCTAAAATTATAGAGATACATCACTTTCAATATCAAGTTTCCCAAAAACAAGAAAAAGGTGTGTATTTTTTTTTTTTAAATTGCATAAGTCTTGTTCAAAAAAATAGTTTGAAGTGATTCCAAGGGCATATTAAAGCATGTATATTAGTATTGGGTTATAAAATCCCCCCTAAAAATAATTAAACACCTATTAAGCCTTCAGAATACTCTACTATGACTCATGAAGATGAAGAAGTGCAACATGATATATCAAAATTACAAGACCAAGTGCACCAAATTTCACTCTCACAAAGAGTAAGAAAAAATGAAATGGAAGTTTTTAAGAAAGGCGTGGAAGCTAAGATGGATGGTTTGAAGAATAACATGGAAGGTAAGATGAAGGGCATGGAAGGTAATATGGATGGCATGGAAGCTAAGATGGATGACATGGAAGCTAAGATCGACGAAAAAAAGAAAGGCAACATGGAAGACATGAAGAATGATCTAAAATTAGACATCGAAGGTTTGAAGGAATTTTTTACAATGTTGATACAAGAAATTATTCCTAATGGTGAAAAGGTAGTAGAGGAAACTAATGACGAGAAAAAAATAAATTTTAATCTTGATTTCATAAACTCTAATATTGGATTGAAGATCCACCATATTCCAAAGATCGACATGATGAAGTTTGATGGCAAGGATCCTATAACATGGATGCTACAGATGGAACAATATTTTGATATCCATATTCCAAATATCGATATGGTGAAGTTTGATGGCAAGGATCTTGTAACATGGATGCTACATATGGAGCAATATGGTATCGATGGCTTTTCTATCATAAAAAAAAAATCACTTGGTTTATTTTTATGGAGTAAATGATAGCACATTATGGGGATAAAAAGAGAAACACCTTCTTTATCCAATTGATAAATCTCAAACAAGAGGGTTCAATGGTGGAGCACATTGAGGGCTTCCAAAAATTGAATATAAGGGTAACTGATATTCCAGAGGAACATGGGATCGATGTATTCATAGGGACTTTAAAGGATAACGTCCAACATGAGTTTCATCTTTGGGAGCCTAATTCATTGGAGAATACATTCAGGTTGGCAAGAAAATTTGAAAGTAAAATTATGGTGACAAGGAAGCCTACCACTCACATCTATAATGATGGAAGTGTTGCAACTCCTAGACTTCCACATCCTACAAGGTTGACACCACAACAATTGGAAGAGAAAAGAGCAAAAGGGCTTTGCTATAGTTGTGATAGAAAATACACTAAAGGTCATAAGTGTGCTGAGAAGAAATTAATTTACATAGATTTGAAGAGGAGGAATAAAATTAACAAGAAACTTCAAAAGAAGAGGATATACACTAGGAACCAATCCTAGAGAAAGAAGAAATGAGTCTGACCATATCCTGTAATGCATTGGAAGGAATTACCACTCCTCAAACTATCAATATAGAAGGACTTATCAAGAAGAAAAATGTAATAGTGTTGACTGATTGGGGTAGTACCCATAATTTTATTCATTGTAAGGTAGCCAAGGAATTGAATTGATTCCTATACTGAGAACCAGAGTGTCAAGTGATGGCTGCAAATAGAGGAACTATAAATTTATTTGGAAAATACCATAATATCAAGCTAACGATGGGGGAATATGTATTGAATAGTCCACTTATTTCCATTCCAATTAGAGGTGTTGATGTTGTACTAGGAGTACAATGGTTACAATATTTGGGGACATAAGTTTTTAATTTTCAAGAAATTTTCTTGAATTTTTTTTCAAAAGGAAAGGAGGTTGAATTACATGGTATTGTAGGAAAGTCGAGAAAGACAATAAGCTCTAACGTCATGAGAAAAATTCTAAATAAATAACAACGAGGCGTATTGCACAAATATTCTCACTTGAAGTTCCAACATCAAAATCATCTACTTCTCCAAATCTCCAAAAAATCTTGGAAAATAATCCCAAGGTGTTTTAAATTCCCAAAGGAGTCCCACCTATTTTTGATCATGACCATGGTATTCATTTTATTCCAAGAAGCGTTCCTCCAAACATTAGGCCTTACATATATCCTTACATCCAAAAGAGAGAAATTGAATGTATGTTTGTAGAAATTTTAGAGGCTGGTATAATTCAACCTAGTCAAAGTTCTTTCTCTGCTCCAGTAGTATTGGTGCAAAATAAGGATGGATCAAGCGCATGTGTCTAGATTATAGGAAACTCAATGAGGTCACAATTAAAGATAAATTTCCCATTCCTTTGATTGATGGATTTTTGGATGAATTACATGGACAAATTTATTTTACCAAGTTGGATCTCTGTTCAAGATATCATCAAATTAGAATAAAGACTGAAGATATTCCAAAAACAACATTTTGAACTCATGAGGGTCATTATGAATTTTTGGTCATGCCTTTTGGCCTTACCAATGCACCTTATAGATTTCAAGGGTTGATTAATTCCATTTTCAAACCCTTCCTTAGAAAATGTTTGTTAGTATTTTTTGATGATCTAATAATCTACACAAGGTCTTCGAAGGATCATGTTCAACATGTTGAGAGGGTTCTTAAACTCTTGGAGGAGAACAATTGTATGCAAAAACCTCCAAATGTTTCTTTGGAGTAAAAGAGGTGGAATGTTTGGGTCATATTGTATCTCAAGAGGGTGTTAAGGTAGACCTGAAAAAAATTAAAGCCATTAAGGAATGGAAAGTACCCACAACCATAAAGAAGTTGCGAGGATTTCTTAGGTTAACAGGGTATTATTGCAATTTCATTAAGAATTATGGGAGAATAGAAAAACCTGTAACGACATTATTGAATAAAGATGCATTTTCATGGAATCCTGAGGAAACTAAGGCCTTTGAACATCTAAAAGAGGAAATGTGCATAGCACTAGTATTAGCTATGCCAGACTTCACAAAATCCTTTATTGTGGAATGTGATGCCTCAGTAAATGGAATTGGTGTTTTTTTTTATGCACGAAGGAATACCCATTACTTTTGAAATACGTCCAATCAAAGGGAATTACTTATATAACGCTATTTATGAGAATGAAATGTTTGAAATACTACATGAACTAAATAAATGGTGACCTTCCCTAAGGGGAAGACAATTCAATGTAAAAACTGATCATGATAGTATTAAATACTTTTTGGAACAAATAAGATCATCAGTAGAGCAGCAAAAATGGGTCACAAAGATGTTGTGTTATGATTTTGAAATCATCTACAAAAAAGGGAAGCTAAATGTTCTTGCAGGTGCACTCTCAAAAAAGGATAAGGAGGTGGGAGCATTGTGTTATGTCATTTCTATTATCCAAACATATGGGATAACCGAAGCAAGGGAGGAATGGAAGAATGATGAAGAAGTGTGGAAACTCATTCAAAAGTTGCAGCAAGATCCCAATACATCTGATACATTTAGTTGGAAAAATGATTCCTTATGGTACAAAGATCGCTTATATATTTGTGATAATTCCCAACTAAAACAAAAGATTCTTTTGGAATTTCACACCTCTCCCATAGGAGGACACTCAAGATTTTTAAAAACTTACCACAGAGTGAAGAAATAATTTTTTTGGGATGGCCTTAAATCTGATATTCAAAATTTTGTGGCGGAATGTTTGGTTTTCCAACAAAATAAAGTTGAGACAAATAAGACCCTGGATCTGCTACAACATTTATCCATTCCAAGTCAACATTGGGGGGAGGTTTCACTAGATTTTATCACAAGTGTACCTAAGTCCGGAGGAAAGAGTTTCATCATGGTGCTAGTTGATAGACTTACCAAGTATGCACACGTTTGTGCATTATCTCATCCACTTAAAGCAAGTACAATTGTTATTTAATTTATGGAAACAATTCAAACACTACATGGAAGGCCAAATATTGTTGTAAGCGACAGAGATCCCATTTTCACTGGAAATTTTTGGACATAATTATTTTCTTGTTTGGGTGCTTAACTAGCTCATAGCTCATCTTTTCATGCTCAATCTGATAGGAAAACTAAGATAGTGAAAAAATGTTTGGAAGGATATATTCCTTGTTTTGTATGTGATAAATAAACACAATGGGTTAGTTGGTTACCTCTAGTTGAATGGTGGTATAACATTTCCTTCCATACTGCAGAAAAAATAACCCCATTTATGGAACTTTATGAATATCATCCACCGTCCATCACATCATATTTAAGATAAAATTCGAAGGTTCAAGCAGTGGAAGATCACATCAAGAATCAACAAAAAGTTCACCAACTCTTAAAGGATAACATAAATTTGGCACAAAATCGAATGAAACAACATGCATATCAACATCGTAGTGAGAGAAGTTTTGATGTAGGAGACTGGGTATTTTTACGGCTACAACCATACAAAAACATCTCCCTCAAGCAAGATAAAAAGGATAATGAATTATCGCCAAAGTAATATGGTCCCCACAAGGTGTTGCAAAATATTGATCCTATGGGATACAAATTGGACCTTCCTATTTCTTATTGAGTGCACCATTTTCCATGTTTCATGCTTAAATAAGGTTATAGGTGACAAACTTCCAGTTCAAACAATATTGCCAGAAATTGATGAGGAAGGAAAAATATTGTTGGAACCTGAAGCAGTCACGGAAACAAGAACTTGACAACTACGAAATTGATCAATTTCAAAGTATCTCATCAAGTGCAAGAAATTACCCACTGAATATTCCACATGGGAGGATGCGAATTTTATACAGAATCATCCAGAGGTTGGCACTTATTTGAAAGAAAGGGTCATGTTAGGTCTATATATTACTATTTTAGTCTGTTATTGTTGTTAGTGTATCCCCCTTATTGTCATTGTTGTACCCCTGAAGTCCCCATATTGTTATTATTGTGCCCTATAAAATCCCACTATTTTTATTCTTGTGACCTTATGTTACTATTGTTAGGTTGGCTACGATTATATTATGACCCCATGGAATCCTATATATATAAAGGATGTTTTTTCATTTGTATCGTCCTAGAATTGTTAATTTATGTAAGGTAAAGGAGGCTTCCCCCTCGAATTGGTTGATTTATAAGGCATTGATCTCTATTTTCTTCTATTTTGGGAGTTGGTTTCATAAAGGAGGATGTTAAGGTAGACCCTAAGAAATTAAAGCCATCAAGGAATGGAAAATCCCCACAACCCTAAAGCATATTCAAGGATTTATCAGGTCGACAGGGTATCATTGCAAGTTCGTTAAGAATTATGGGAATGATGTAGTACCTCTAACAACATTATTGAAGAAAGACACATTTTTTTTGGACTCCAAAAGAAACTAAGATCCTTGAATATATTAAAGAGGCAATGTGCCAAGATCCAATATTAGATACACCAAACTTGACAGAAACCTTTATTTTGGAATGTGATGCCTCAATAAATGGAATTGGTATTGTTATAATGCAAGAAGGAAGACCCATTTCGTTTGAAAGTCTTTGAATCAAGGGAAAGTATTTACAAAAACTCAGTTAGGAAAAGGAAATGTTGGAAATACTACATGCACTAAAGTAATCGTGCCCTTACCTAATGGGAAGAGATTTCAAGGTAAAAAAAGATAATGATAATCTTAAACACTTTTGGGAACAAATATTATCTTCTAAAGAGTGAAAAAAATGGGTCACAAATATGTTTGGTTACGGTTTTGAAATCGTCTACAAATAAGGGAAGAAAAATGTTATTGTAGATGCACTCTCAATACGAGATGAAAATGTGGAAGCATTGTTCTATGGAATTTATATTATCCAACCTGATTGCATAACTAAAGCAAGGTATGAATGGAATAATGACGAAGAGGTGTGGACACTTATTCAAAAGTTGTATAAAGATCCCAATACATATTATACAGTTATTTGGAAAAATGGTTTATTGTGGTACAATTATCGCTTATATCTATGTAAGAACTCCGAACTAAACAAAATATTATTTTGGAATTGCACACCTCACCTTTAGCAGAGCACTGAAGATTTCTAAAAGCTTACCACAGGGTCAATAATACATTTTTTTGGAGTGGCCTTAAATATGATATTCAGAAGTTTGTGGAAAAATGTTTGGTTTTCCAACAAAATAAAGATGAGAAAATTAAAACCCCAAGCGTGTTACAACCTTTAGCCATTCCAAGTCAACATTGGGAGGAGGCATCCATGGATTTTATCACATGTTTACCCAAGTATGGATGAAAGGGTTTCATCATGGTGGTAGTTGATAGACTTACCAAGCATGCACACTTTTATACACTATCTCATACTTTCAAAGCCAGTATGGTCACTACTATATTTATGGAAATAGTTCAAAAGAAACATTGAAACAAAAAGATTATTATAAGTGATGGAGGTCCCATTTTTGCTGGAAATTTTTGGGCGGAATTATTTTCTTGTCTTGGTACTTAGTTATCTCTTAGACCATCTTATCATCCATAATATGATGGGAAAATTGAGATAGTGAGCAAATTTTTGGAAGGATATATTTGTTGCTTTGTACCTAATTAAAAATCATGATGGATCAATTGGTTACCACTAGAAGAATGGTGGTATATCACTTCCTTCCACACCGCAACAAAAATGACACAATTTATGGAACATTATGGATATGATCCATTGTCCATAACATCATATTTAAGAGAAAATTATAATCTTAAATAAGTGGAAGATCACATCAATCATTAATAACAATTTCTCCAACTCTTAAAGGATAACTTAATTTTTTTACATAATCGAATTAAACAAGAGGCATATCAACTTCAGAGTGAAACAATTTTTGATGGAGGAAATTAGGTATTTTTATGGATACAACCATACAAAAAAATTTCCTTGAAGCAAGAGAATAAGGACAATAAATTATCACCCAAGAAATATGGTGCTTACAAGGTGTTGCAAAATATTGGTTCTATGGAATACAATTGGAGCTTCCTGCAACTTCTGGATTACACCTAGTTTCCATGTTTCACACTTAAAGAAAGTTATAAGTGAAAATCTTAGAGTTAAAAAAATATTCATAGAAATTTAAGAGGAATAAAATATCATATGTGATCCTGAATAAATCACGGAAACAACAATCCAAAAACTATGTAATCGATCAATTTCAAAGTATCTCATTAAGTGGAAGAACTTAGCTATCGAAGATTCCATATAGGAGGATGCATATTTTACAAAAAAGCATCCATAACTACTTAAGCATTGAGGACAACAGTTTTTTGAAGGATATGGGCATGCTACGTCCCTATAATACTAGTGTCACCCCCTTATTGTTATTATTGTGCCACATGTAGCCATCGTATTTTTATTGTTGTGCGCCAAAAATCCCACTATTTTTATTGTCGTTCCCTTACATTATTATTATTATTATTCCTGTTATTATTATTATTATTATTATTATTATTATTATTATTATTAATTAGGTCATGATTATATTGTGATCCTTTAGACCCCTATATATACCAAGGAGATCCATTTGAATCATCCAAGAATTTTTCATTTATGTGATCTAAAACAAGCTTGAATCCTAGAAGAGCCTTATTTTGAAGTCGTTGATCTATATTTTCTTCTATTGTATGATCTCGTTACATAGAAAGGAATATTGGTTTTTCCCATGGTATTTTGTAGATACCTAATCCAAGGTTAATGGATTGGGGGTTTGTGCATTCTTTGACATGTATATAATGCATTATAACATTAAAAGGAATATAATGAAAAATTAATTTGGTTTTCTTGATTTTGGATTCCAAGAGAAAAATATTTGTGTATATTTGTTATTATTTGCATTATATATATATATATATATATATAATTCCTTTGTAGTTAAATTTTGTACAGGGTTAAATCGTTCAACAATGGGATTAGATATTTTCTCAAGTTGAGTTTTCTTAGAATGACTCGCCCTACAAAAATACAAGGATGGGTCCATTCTAAATAATGTAAAGAACACCCTAGGGGACTATATGATTTAAGGAACTTCTGAAATCAGGAGCTCAAAAGTGTAGAAGGTGAATATATTGCAATGAATATGGAAGAATTTCAGGAAAGTGTCAAGCAATAATTGCAGGAGAATAACATCAAGTACAAAGAGAGAGTAGATATGAAAGAAAGAAAACTGGATTTCGAAGTTGGTGACCTCGTAATGGCAAATTTTAGAAAAGATATATTTCCTCTAGGGACATGAAAGAAACTTAAGCTCAAGAAAATTAGTGTGTGTAGAATTCTGAATATATTTTCTTCAAATTCATGTGATATAGAATTGGAAGAAGACATTGGAACATCACCATTTTTCAATGTATTAGACATATATCCCTTCAAGAAATAATATATTGCTACAATGTATACACTTGTATGTGATGAATATCATACGAACATGTGGAAGATGCAGCGTCCAAAGCAGGACGGAAGGAAATTGAAGCAATCCTAGGTTAGAAATTAGTCACAAAAAATAGAGATAAAAAGTACCTTTAGTATCTGGTCAAATGGAAGCAATAACAAGTCGAAGATGATACATGGATAACTGATAAATATCATAAAGTATGGCAGAAGTGTTGAGGAGATTATGAAAGTTATTTTATTCCTCTAGAGTTTGATGGAGGAACATCTACAAGTTAAATTCACCTTTACATTGCTTAGGTCAAAACCCCATTTAATAAGGGATTTGGTTCCCTAATTTATTTAATTTTGTAATATTACTACTACTTATAGTCTAGAAGGAATTTGATTTTTTACGAAAGTAGTTGAGGGAAGTTTGGTTTATATATTAAAGGGGCATTGTACTCAAATATGGGATTTTGTTAAATAATACAGGAAACATATTTGGGTTGTTGGGTTTATATGAAAAACTTATGAAAATAATTTTCTTATGTATTATCATATTTTAGAGACAACATATCAAGAGAGATTTTTCGAGAAATTTGAATATGTGTGTGTAAAGAGAAACTATACCAACTGCATAACCTGTTATTTCCCCATTCATTTTAAAATCAATATTTAGTATTTCATTACCTTTTTGCTATCAATTCTATGCATTTACGAGGTTCTTTGCATTACTTAAATTGAATTATTTGTAGGTGGGATAACATGCACACAGAGAAAAGTGGATTTTTATCTTTATGGTAAAGGTCATGCAGATCCATGATTAGTTAAATTTTGAATTTACAAGTTTCTATGTGTTGAAAAGGATGGGAACCTCTAGCCATCAATCCCATTACATATAAGCGCAATAATATTATAAAATTCTGTTAACCAATGCTGTCTAGAAGACGAAAACATTCATTTCATTTCTTGTCTCGTATACTACCATTGCCCAACTAGGAAGAAAAGAAGTGTTGTGAAGCATGAAAAAGAGTGACGAGAGGTCTCGTTAATTGACAAGCCCGACAAAATGAAACTAGTTTCGTTAGATTTTGTTGTCTACATAGAATAATTTACCGCCTCCACATGGAGTACTTTTTCAACCAACTCTCCATCCTTATTATCGAAGATATTTGATGGTGCATGTCTGTTAGTTGATGATTCCAATAGACATAAATATTTTCTCCAATCGCAGTTTTGTCAAAGTTTCCTTGAAATCTAGGGATCTTGAAGTTCTCAGGTTAATACATTTAGGGCCCAAGGAATTGTAGTTGGGTATTGCAGATGAGTGAGACCACAAAGTCATTAGCTACAATTATGGAATAAGTAATAACATAAATGGTTGAAGCCTTGAAACTTATTGAAAATCCTTTCTTATTTTAAGACTAATATTTAACCATCCAAGATACTAATTAATATAAATCTACAAAGAAGTTTCAGTTTTAGTAAGTCAAAATAAGAAAGAAGAAGGTAGTCAGTCAAATGGTGAACAAAATAGATTTTTTAGGAGTTGTACCTTCCTGAAACTACATCAAACTATAGTGGAAGCTTACTAATTCAGTAATAAATAAAGAAGATGAGAATTTGAGACTAAGTAAAATAAAACATGTGGTTGAAGAAGCTCATAGAAATACACCCATATTTATGACTCCATTTCGTATTCGGACACCTAAAGTAGTAGTTACACTAGGCACACCCTAGAATATTGAAAAGGTTTTGACGGTTATGGAATTTTTCCAACGGAGGGGGTGTCCCAGGTATGAATTCCCAATTATACCTTACACCATTTTGGATAGGAGCTTCATTCGTTAAATTGACTTGACTACCATTATAATGATATTAAAGATTTTCCTTGGCTGAAACCAATCAACATAAGAGAATATGCATGTAACTTTTGAGAGAAGCAAGTGGGTTAGCTTTGTGAAGCATATAGTTGTAATGTGTATAAAGTAATTTCACATATGGGAAAATAAAGAGTGCACATTTAGAAGAAAAGTAATAGTACCATCCTAATGAAAACACACACATACATAGAGAGAATCATTAATTAATCTGTAAAATATTTCACAATATAATAATGATCATGAAAGCAAGTAAGACACACATTCTAATTAAGATGCATACTAAATCCAACGAAATAGCTCATTTTACTTAGTACATAAAAGCATAAACATACATCACAAACATGATTGAATATTCTTACAACATTAAAGATACATGCATAAAATTACGTTGGGCTCTGAGAGCTTCATAAAATTATGTGATAGTGCTAAGATACACAATTACAATGATGCATCACTAGCCCCAATGGTAGAACATGAAGCCACCACTTTCTCCTGAAAGGAATGATCTCTCTCTTCTATGCTAAGCTTGAGAAGCCAAGGCTCCAAGTCCATTTCTTGAGTTGTGAGGGCTTATTTATAATGAATGAGGTGACCTTTCACCTCCAATGTGACCCTTTACCTTCCTCGTGACTCTTGAGATCGCATATGACTTTTGATCTCCTATATGAACTTTGGACTTTCTAATTACTTTCCACATTCCCTGTGTGACCCTTCAGCTTCTACATATTTTACATTTCTATTTTTCATAATTAAAAAATTACATTCCACCAAAATTGTCGAAAACATACATGGAACAAAATAACACTCCTGTGTTCATATTTTGAGAAGTTCGAATTTGGAGACTGTGACATGAATCTTCATTGTAATGTGTTGATACCAAGTTATATTATTTGCTTCCATTTCTTCTAATATTCATGAGAGGTATGGAATGTAATTCATCTTCACCCTCCAAAGGGTTTGGAAATAATATTGGAACCTTCTAAGTCATCATGGGTCCTCATCTATCGATCAAATTCCAAAATTCCCTTGCTCCTGCTTGATAGCATATTTGTGTCTCATTTCCACAATTGTCTTCTTGAAACATCTTCTTTACGAACTCCTTGAATATCATCTTCCATGTTAATATGGTGGGCTATTTGGCTCTAGCTCAATAGTACCTGAAAATTAAATTTACTCATGGGTAGGTAATATCAATCCTAAAATCACCTATCCTATATTTTTTTCTCATGCAATATACCAACTGTGATGGGACAATGCGCTATAATTGAGAGAGAGGCTTTCCTCGGTGCATGGTGCAGTTTCATGAGGAAGGGGTTGGGAGTCTGGTAACTAGAAGTGTGCACTCCACTAGGGATTGACAAAGGGACAATATTTGGTACAGATAACATGTATTAGAGGAATTTTCTAGATTTGTGAGCAATGAATATGTGAAATACACTATGATAGATAAGGATTCACTTGGTTGAGAAAAAATCATAAAAGCAAGGGACAAGGGTGACCTTGTTGTCCACTGAAAGTGTGCTTTAAGCTTCAGAAGGCAAGGCTATGAAGGCTTCATGCAGAGCATAGGTGTAAAGAGCAAGATATTAGATGAATGTGCGTTGGAGATGTGTTATGCACTGGTGAATGGAGTTGATCTCTAGATGGGTGTAGGTATGAAGTCTAGGAGATAAGAATCTCACAACTGTTCCTTGGAGGTGCACTATGCACTCATCACTTGGGATTAAATTTCAATGTGCTCATCTCTCGTGAAACATGTGAGGACAAAGAAGAACCAAAAAATAGACTAAGTGTGATACAAATGGAATGAGATATGGTGAAAGAGCATAAAAACATGCCCTGAATATTATCACACATGCATACACAATCAAAATTATGACGAGAATATGTATACATTGAAATGACAAGAAAATGACACTAATCTCCAAGTGCGACAGTTAAGGCACAAGTATTTGTGACAAAAATGTTGATTGTATAAAGAAAGTGTGTTATTACTTAGAGACCTTCTGAAAACTAATCTGACTGTCTTGAGACACAAAAAAACATGAAAGAATTGAAGTGACACATCCAAGAGTGAAATTCAAAGTGCGACAGTTGAGGCACTTGCCCCAAAGGAGAGAACACCTATGAAAAAGAGTACAGAATGACCCTTTTTCTCCAAAAATGCACAGAGCTCAAAAGAAAAAGATAAGAGTGTCAAATGAGCTCTTTTGTGAGCCCTTTATATAAGAATAGCACATGCATGGTCAAGTTAGGTTTTAGAAGTATACCTATTGCATGTTGCAAAATTAAGAGATAAGAATGTGATAATTACCACTAGAGAGTGGTAAGCGCCACTGTGAGAAAGTGTGATTTCCTTGTCAATAAGATGTTCACTCAACATGTCTCAATAACGTGCATTAGGACCATCTCTAGGAATTTCACTAGGCCTACTTCGAAAAGGTGCTCTAGGCCTAAAAAAGAGGGATTCACGATGAAGGAAAAATGACTTGGTATTGTGAAGGCAACATGCTTCAACACTTAGATAATCTAGAATAAGACTTAAACACTCTAGAAAATATTACAAAGCATGACTTTAATGACTTCAAATGAAAAATGGTATGATCATCAGGTGGGCTCCAAAATGTGAATGAAAGTAAAATTTTTGGAGGGCGTTGTAACAACTATAACAATAGGAAACAAAATTTTCAACATAAATCAAAAGTTGTGTTGCTATGAATATTAGAAAGAGAATTGAATTTATAGAAGAAGCATGGGGAATCTCTCTCCATTTCAAAAATTTATCTCAAAGAATTAAGTCATGTCTTGAACATTTACGAAGAGACCTTGAGAATGATCAACAATTTGTTAAAAATGATTTTATACATTTTTAGATAAAATTAACGTTGTAAATGAAATCCAGATAAATTAGTAAGGCTTTCCTACTACAAACAAGCTTAAGAAAATCAAAGTAGGTTGGTATATTATAATTAAGATGCTCAAGTAGGCTTTGTGAATGTTCAAGCATTGATCATTGCAAAATAAATAATTTCTTCAAAGAGATTAAGATTATTTATGATTTAAAAAGCCCTGAGATGATTAGGGACTCCATGATGGTCCGTAAAGATGTTTTAAAAGAATAATTTAATGATACTACAGTACCATTGGCGGTTGACTTCGACAATTTGGTTGATTTTCCAAAATACTGGATCAAGAAATGACTAGTCACATTTGTTAATAAAAAAAATGACCCATTGACTAATAATGTGCAAACACATTCAAATGCTAAGACATAGAAGATGAGATATTTTCTTTGAGAGTGAATAAAGACAAAACTATACCACCCATGAAGGTCAACATCAAAGAATGGATTAAGAAGTTTTTAAATGAATTTGTTAACCCATAATAAATACCCGATAAGGATAAAAAACAATTGAGGAGTTGATTATATAAATTGCTTCTAAAACAATTATAGAGGAGAGAGGATTCATTGCACTTATTATTCTCCTTCATTTTTGTGAGTGTTTATTTTCCATTGAAGAAACTCGCTATTCTCTTCCCAACTTTCGAACATCTGATTTTATTGATCTATTGTGTGTTTACTAAAGTTGATCCTTGGATGCATTTTATCTCCTTCTTCTAAGGACCTTTATCATTACTATTTGGTCCATGGGAGCCCCATCCCAGTCCCTCATGTATTGACATATTTTATTTCACGCATAAGTAACAATATTTTGTGACTATGCTTTAAGAACTTGACTTTATTCTAAAAATTTATGTTTGTAAATTCTCTTGTTGGCTCTCACAAAGAGCTTGTTTCAAGAATGCATGTCATTTGTGATTTTGAAACTTTAATTTTCAAATAAGAATCAAGAACCTGATGAATTTTTTCCTATCCTCTTATGATTTTATATGTGTGAAATCATTTTTATAGTTCTTTGTGTATCTGAACCAATACTTTATTTTTCTATTTATTTGTAATTGCTTCAAATATGTTTCCTCATGTATGTTTATGTTTAGGAATGTGGAATGGATTTGTGATTACATAATTTATTTTTCTATCATTTAATTTTTACTTTGAAAAACATCTAGTCCACTCAAAAGTACACATGTTGAATGCTTAACTTTTAATATTCCACATATATGCATATTAGAGTGTGATTAGTAGAGGAGTACCACCTCTATTAAAATATATGGCGGACCTGGAAAGAAGCCCTATGAGATTGAATATTTTCCTAATCAGGAAAAGGGATCAACACTACCCTAAACTTAGCCCAACAATGACTTGAGAAAGCAACGATGAAAATAAAGCCTCTAGAGAATGGTCAGTGGAAACTAGAATAATAACCCTGCGTAAAGAAGGGTCTAGAGATATGGAAATATAGATAAACCTTCGAGGATAGGAAAATTTTCCAAGAAGATATAGATGAAAATTACTTTGTGAAACCCTTAACTTCTTTGGGGACATATCCAAGAAATTTTTTCCCTCCACTCGAAAAGGCTTACTTGAAGCCATATAGCTCCCGCCAACATAGGTGTTGTTTAGTGAAACTTGATAACTTATTTCGTGGAGTATGCAAGTTTTAATATATTTTATAAATTCCTCAAATATAAACATAACAATCATACTCATTAAAAAAATGCATTATTTCTCTATATTGTCAAGAAATTTCTCCAATAATAATGAAAGGTAGTTGGTAACAACTATTGCAACCATATGAATTAAATGATTGGTAAATGTCAATCGACATCAATCCATTATAACCATCAAAACACTTCCTTCATCATACATATGGAGTTGCTAAAATTTAAAAAATCATAAGAAATAACTAAATTATACTTTTATTTAAAATAATGATAATTATTATTAATGATAAAAGAATTAATATATAAGATAAACATATAACTACTTAAAAATATATAAATCTAACAAGACTCTTAACCATGGAGATAATTCCCCACTTTATCATGGAGATTCTTAATTTGTATGTAGGCTTTGTTACAATATCATGGGCTAGTAACAAGGGTTATCCATACCACATGCCAAAAAAAATTATAACTCATTTTATATGACACTTGTTCAGGACATTTTTTAATTAATGAATTTAGTTGAAAAACCCAAAAAATGTAACTATTTTAAAAATAAATCTTTATCTTTGATTTATGTATACTATTAAAAATATTCTAAAATATTTTATTAAAATTAAATCTCTATCGGCTATTTAATAATTACAATTAAATTAAAATTCTCAAAACCCAATTCTAAAATAAGCATATTTATCAACATAATAATTATTATAATAAAAAATTACAAATTGAACCTAACTTTAAATTTAATTATGTAGACTGGCATGGCACATTGTTGTCCATTATTGGCATTGAAACATACTTCGGCTTCGTGTAAGGATTAAAAATTAGGGGCTCAAATGTCAAACTTTTACATAAAAGGATTAATAGCTCGGCTTCATCAAAGCATTAATGGGTTGGATTGTAGTTATGCAAATATGACTTATTTTGTTGGAGAATGCCAATATGAGTTATTTTGTTGCATGTGTGTGCTTTATTGCAAGGAATACATTAAATATGAGTTATTTGGTTGCATGTGTATGCCTTATTGCAAGGAATACATTACCTATGAGTTTAATGCACTCCAAGTTTGAACTATCGACTTATTCCCAATTTTACCACATGACAAGTGAAGATGACTAGAGTCCCAAAAATTGTCAATTTTATATGTCTAGGAACGTAACGGAAACTCGCAACAATGGCACACTTAAAGTTATAGGTGTTATGTCTTCGTTGGCTGGAATATAACATAAGTGGATATCAATAGAATTTGCTTAAAATTCTGTGAATATTTTGATGTTATAGTGTTAGTGGGAGATAAGAAAAAACAAAGATGCATTTAATTATTGGAACTCAGAAAAATACATTCAATGAGGTTCTTTGAGGGTGTCTAAACATAATATATGTGGCAGTGGGTATATATTATTTTATAAATTAAGTATTGTTATTATTTTTTTAATATAAGTATAAACATTATTGTATTTTTGGGAATTTTATATTGTGTGAAATGATTACCTTTAGAGACCCTAGATGTTTATGGGGATTCAAAAGTTAGAATTGACCAGACAAATCAAATCAAAGGTATACTTTTGATCTATCAACATTTATAAATTGAATGAGTAGAACTAGAGATTTGATAGGATTTTTTAGATGGGTGACATTTTCACATATATTTAGGGAGTTGAATAACATTGTTGATACTGTATCAAAGATGGACCACTTATATCAATTTGGGGAGATCAATTTCACTTTTAGAAATGATGAATTTCAAAGTACTGGAAAGATCTAATTCACTTGAATTTTCCTCATTTTTTGAGTTAATTTACAAGCATTTTTGTCATGATAATGATATACGATTTTTGATATGTTGTCTTTTTAGTTATGTTTTTGTGAGAACAATTTACATGGATAGATTTTTGGAACATGCCTTATAATAATATATATATTTTTAAAAGATTTAAACAATTCTATATGTTTGAAATATAAAAATAAATGTAGACAATTTTTTTTAATACAAAGATCTATTGGTTTTTTCTTTAGTGAAAAAAATAAAATAAAATAAATCATAGTGTTATAATGTGATCGATGCTATGTATGATAATGTGATATGCAACATAATGTCTTAAAATATTTTGTTTTTTAACATTTTTTCAAATATAATATAATAGAATGTTTTAGAATATTTATGTTTTCCAATGTAAGAGTGGTATCGTGGAAATATTTTTATCTAGGTAGATATTGTATCTCCACTTTTGTACTACTATTCAAAATGGATATTTTTATAGTGAAAAAAATTTATATTAAGGATATAAAATTTATTTATTTGGTATATGTAATTATTTGTATATACATGAGTAGGTTTTAGATGAAATAGTTATTCACTTATTTTTTCTTTCTTTTTTAATGGAGGTTCAAACATTGTGAAATTGTATCTAAAGTTTTTGAAAAATGTAATTTATGTGGTGTGAATATATAATGTGGCATTGGCATAGTATCAAGAATTCCATTTTTATTTTGAAAGTGAGGATAAGGTATATATATATATATATAGGCATAGTATCAAGAATTCCATTTTTATTTTGAAAGTGAGGAGAAGGTATATATGTGTGTGTGTAAGATATTAATATTTATTTTTATCTAAACTAGCTTAGATCCATATTTAAATTGGTACTTCTCAAGCACTAAGAGAGATCAAATCTATTAAGGTGAAAATCTCTTTTTTAAGTGAAAAACTTGAGGAAGTGTGTGCACCTCTAGAGATTTAATACCTCTTAACGCTTGATAGATTCAGAGTTAATATCAATCTAGGATTATATATATATATATATATATATATATATATATATATATATATATATATATATATATATATATATATATATCTCCCAAAGAAAAATTTCAAAGGATTCTTCACACTTTTAAATAGGCTTTATTATATAAAAATATCATTGACAAAACCATGCATTGTAAAACCTGAAGTCCAAAAACTGCCAATGGTAAATTGACTCTATGACCTCAATATCAACTACCATAACAACATTTATAAGCATTAGTTTGTTGTAGTTTTTTAATTTTCATTTTATTTTAAATAATTTGACCTATCCAATTGTATTTTATATTTTTAATTTTAATTTAACCAAGTCAAAATATTTACACAATATTATATCATCTCTTCCATATTGAGCTAGAGAGTGTCTCTTGACATAATAATAATAATAATGATAATAATATAGTGTTCATTATTTTATTTATATGATAATAAAATAATATATTTATACCTTATATTAACAATAGGAACCAAATCTATTAAGATGGAGCTTTCAATTTGAGTTGAATGCTTGAGGAAAAATTTACACCTAAAAAAAATTTGATTCCTCTCAATTTTTGATAAATGATTAATTAAAATAAATGTAATAATATTATTTATATTTTATATAGATTTCACATCTTATTTATAAATATATTCTTATTTTAGTTTTTATTTTTTAACCTCATAATACATATAATTACATACTTTATAATATTTTTAATTTAAATTTTTAATACATATACAAATGATATTTGCAAATATAAAATAATTATATCTTTATTAATTAATTTGAAGTATAAAATTTAATGCTTATAAATGTGAAATATTATTTTAATTTATATATTAAAATGAATTTAAATTTGTTTTTTTTTAATTATAAATTTATTAATACAATAAATTAAACTTATTATTTTTTAATTATATAAACATTATATTTCAATATTATTATTTTGTGTTTAATACTTCAATTTACACAACCTACCATGTACCGAATTGTAAAATACTTCTAAAGAAAATAAAAAAATCATAAATGGTATAATTATTAATAATACCATGTAAAATTATTTACATTCTCATTTCCTTTTATATATTTAAAATTATTGATTAATAAGACGTTACATAATTTTAATGGATGGTCAAGTTCGCCTTGACTTTGAATGTGGGAATATTACACCACATGTATCATAGTGAGATTCGAGAGGTCCTCCATAATTCTTAAACTAATCATTGGAATAACACTAGACACAAAAGGTCTTGTTGTACGATTAGGTCATTGCCTCAAATATGTCCATATTTATATCACATCCCATGTCCATATTTTTAAGGACATTATCATTGGCAAAAAAATCCTTCAACTAAATTAACCATTTTTATTTTACTAATAGTACGATTAAGTTATTGCCTCAAATATGTCCATTTGTGGGAACTGAAATTTATATGACATACCATGCCCCTATTAATATTTCAACTAAATTAAATAACTATTTTTATTTTACTAATCATCAGTTATCATTATAATTACAAACTCTTTCACCCTCTTAATTATGAGAAAAATGACTACATATAAGTCAACCAAAGAATGAGAAATAAAAATATTTTCTATATATGTGGACAGAGAGAAATAAGAGTATGCCAATTACATCTTGAAATCAGTATATGTTACTTTATGGAGTTTACACTTTGTCAATATATAAAGTAATAGTGGGAAATGGGAGCAAAGTATTAGTTTGGATAGTATACAATTGTAATATAGAAAATTGGAGTATTATGGGGAGTAGAGAATAACATAGTATTGTAATTGAGTTCAGAATAGAGTGATAAAGCATAATTTTATAATGATTTTTTCAAATAGATTTAGAAAATACTAAATGGTATCAAGTTTTATTTATGTTTATTATTTAGTATTAATGTCGGAGGAAAAATTAATATGAGTGTTATCTTATTGTTATGTTGTTAAAATGTTTATAGAATTGTGGTATAATTAAAAGATTTATTGAAAGAAAAAAAACTCTATATTATAATTATTTAGTTGTTAAATAATATATCAATTTTTTTTAACAATTTTTTTTTTATATATTTACAATTTTTTTTGAGTTGATGAGAAAAAAGAAAAAAGAAAATAATAAATAATAAAAATAACATAAAAATAATAAATAAATGAATACATATAATAAAATAAAATAAGTAATCAAATAATAATAATAATAATTAATTAATTAATTAATTAAATAAAATAAAATAAGAATATATATCTATATATTATTACTATGATTAAATAATTGAATAATTTATTTATTTATTTATTAAATAAATAAAACTATTTATTAGCTGATCTTAATTTTCAAAGTCAAACTAGCTATTATCCTCATTGCTAGTTTAGCCATTTTTACATCTATTAAAATTCAAAGTTTTCATCTAATCTCACATTTAGTTCCGATGATGAATCACACTAGTTGGTTAGAAAAACGTGTTTATTTGAATATGTTTCATCTCTCACCTAATCTGGATGATGAACTACACCAATTGATTTGAAATAGATAAATAATATTCATTTGAATGTCATTATTATCAAAAAAATTCTATAAATTTTCGAATGAACATAAAAACCAAAATTCTAAAAAAATATTTTTATTTTTTATAGTTTTTTATTTAATATTTGTTCCGTTTAAATATAAAGGATCATTTAAAAATTCCATTTCACACTTTTGAAAAAACAATACTAAATATAATCAGTGTTTGTTTATTTTTAATTTTTATAGTTCTTTATTTAATATTTGTTCCTTTTAAATATAAAAAATCCATTTCACTCTTTTGAAAAAAGAATACTAAATATAATTAGTGTTTGCTGAGAAATATTATCCATAACTTTATCAATTAACATAACATTTACCTTGTAATTTGTGTAAGTCACTGCACTAATAAAAACATTATTTCCTTTAAAGCTTGAGCATGGAAGAGATATGTGACATGAATTTTTATAAGATTTTGGCGATAGGACACTATCCTCATGATGGCCTATCTAAACTTATACCCGAGGCGTGCAAAAAATATTAATATTTATTATCATCACTTATAGCCTAAGTTATTAAAAAAAGATGTAAGAATGATATAAAGTGAGAAAATGATATTCAGGGAAAAAATAAAGAAAGATGGTATAATATGTTATTATTAATATTAATGTGCCACAGCAAATACTAATAAATATTCTTAAAGTTTTGTAGAGTGACCACTCGATCGAGTAAATTGTCTGATGGGACATTTGAACAATGGAGTGGATTGCCTAGTTATATAAAATTCAATTATTTGAGCTCGCGTTGGGTCATATTTATTATTTTTCTTTTGCGTTTGACGAAACATTTTATTGTACTGTATAGTGTGTTTTTATATAAATTTAAGTATGGTATTGTATTTAAAATTTGGGTGATTTGGTGGATGGTTCGGTTTTCTTTTTATTTCAATTTTATAATAGGTTGTTTCAGTGTGATAAAATTTAAAATACAAGTTTTTATTATTATTTAATTATTTGGAATTTTTAGTTGAAATTTGATGAAATAATTTTTTGTTAATGTTTATTGCATAATATTTAGAATGTATTTTAATTATATATAAATTCAATAATTTTCTAAAATACTTAAAATAAGAAAAGTTCTCAATTTAAATTTCTGATTTTAATAAATCTCTACTAGATTTTGAAGAGGCTCAACGAGAAAATATAAATGTTAAACTTATAATCAATAAATTAAAATACAACTTATTGGTAAATATAACTTTAAATATCTTAACTTTTATTAAATCCTAAATCTCTTACTAAAAACTAACTTGTATACTCTTAACATTAGTTTAAAGATTATAGCTGTAACTAGTAATTAACTTCAAACCAAGAAAACCCATAGAAAACAATGTTTAAGCATGGATAAAACAATAATGGTGTTATTGTGTTGTTATGGATGTTCCTACCTAGGAATTTTTTCCATCTTTTTATTTTCCTTAAACTACTAAATGTATATCCGAAGTTCGCATTCGCACGAGTATTATTTCGATAACTTGTGGAGATTTTATAATTATAATATTTAATATCCACACTCATATTTAGTTTGATAATTTGTTGAGATCTTATGATTATAGAGATTTTGATGATAAGTGATTTATAATTGTTTTTCGTTGTTATATTCAGTTTTTGGGAAGATGTTCAATGCTTTTCTTTTTCATTAAACAAATGATTATATATAAATAAATGTGTTATTTTATCAAAGTAAATATATATATTTTAAATGTTAATAAGTAATTTATCATTTATATAATTAGTTATTTGTAAATTTAATTTGGTTGAATATTATTTATATATTAATTAATAAGTATGATGGTTATTCGAAATTATTTGCATAGTGCTAAATTAATTATATATATAATAATAATGTATCATAAATAATATTGAAAATAAAAAATATAATTAATTGAATGTATTTATATGAAAAAATTATATAAATAAGTGATATTGATATTGATTGAATATTATGGTTTATATATAAAGATTTTTTTATAAGGATTTATTAAGCATAAGAGATGTTGCAATATTCTGTAAATATTTTGATTAGATAAAATTACATAAGAATAAATAAATAGATAAATAAGGTGATGTAAACATTTTAATTTAGTCAAAATAAAATAAAAATAACTTTATGTTAAAACAAAAATTATAGTTTATTATTTTTTTAGTTAACATTTTGTTGAGTAGTTGAGGTAAATTTGATTTGATGAAATTACAGGTGGCTTTTCAGCTTCGTGGTATTATCCATGGTATTAATGTGGAATATAGTCTATTTAAAGGAGGAAACTAAACCAACTGAGATCCATCTTAAGTCCTAATCTACAAATCCCTGAGAGGAATCAAGTTTCATTATATCCAAAAATTTCATTATATCCAAACCTCTCATTAAAATGCAAAACTTAGAAAGCAAATTACACATGAAAATATATCATCCTTTTTAGTGCTTGATAAATGTGTGATTAAGATAGATCTGAAGTGTTTTTTTTCTCTCTTGATATAGAGCATGTGTAATTTTCCATTGTTTAAATTGTATTTTTGAATTTTTTTTTTCTCTGTAAATTTAAATCTATTAGTGAAACATAATATACAGCAAGTACATGGCCTTCAGAGGCATTTAGTCACCAAGATACCAAAAAATGAACCTCCCTCGAGGGGGAACCGGCCCGAATATTGTTTGAGAGCTGCCTCGAGAGAGGAAACCAGCCTTGACATGCCAAAATTAAACAAGAACCTGGGCCGCCCATAAGGGGAAACCGACCCGAACGAGGTTCTAACACTACCTCGATAGAGGCCCTCAGCATAGACATATCAAAACCTGTAGTGACCAGAAACAACAAAAATATCATAGAGACTAAGCAGAATTACTTGGACAAAGACAGAGACGCTAGAGTCCATAGTCTCCCGAGGGTGATTCTTCTTCAATTCTGCACCATCCAACATCCTCGTCGTTGTGGCCCGGACCGCTTTGGATTGCATCTGCACCAGCATCATGCCCTCCAACCTGCATACCAAAGTCCTGATGAACATTCGAGTTGTAATCCCCAGCTTTGTGGGAAGAGCTTTTGCCCACGGGCTGAGGGGCACGCAAAGTAGAAGGGGGAGCCTGCAGATTGAACGGATGCATCGTCGGAGGGGGGTCATGAAGAGCTTAAGGGATTTCTTTGAAAGAAACCAAGATAGTAACAATAACTAGGGGGCGATTGGAATCGCATTGATATTGAAAGATGGTAGTGGAGGGGCTATGTAGAGAGGCAGAGACGGCTGGATGGGGTTCAAGAGATGACAGAGAGACAACAGTACCTCGCTGAGGGGAGGAGGTGGTGCGACTCCCACGGCCTCTTCCATGTTGATTACGCGCAGGGGGGAAACGACCACGGAGGCTTTCCGAGGAGGACGACGGAGAGCTGGAGGAGAGAGAGCGGTGTCGACTGGTGTCACAGGCTCGGGAGCTACCCCGACGGCATCACAGTCTATGCCGAAGCCTGGGCATGGTGTCACAGTGGTGTGGAGAATGAATTGGGCTGATAGAAGGCAACAGAGGGAGGGCAGGAGCCAAGAGACCGAGCGAAGAAGCTGAAAGAAGGGAGAAAAAGGGACTGTGTGAAAAATGTAAGCCGGGAAGGAAATTGAAACGACAAACCAAATGGCATTGCCTACCCACAGAAGTGCGTCTGCTTGACAATTCTGCTTCCTGAGAGCACCTGGAAGCAACTGGTCAGAAAAGCATCGGCATGGAGACCTGCAAACTGCCACAAGACCACGCCAGGAGCCCAGAAACCAATTGAATAATAGGGACGAAGAGCCGAACGGATGCAAGTTGAAATGCTATCCATCTCGACCTCCCCACCGGCATAAATGCCGCGCAGGGTGACGACCTGGGGAAGTGCTCGCATCAATGGTGCATAAATGCTGACTGTGGGTGGCCATGTGGCCATGCCACGTACCACTCCGCCAATTCACGCCCATCATACCAGCCTTAAACACCCACATCCGTGTGTATTTTTGAATATTTTACTATTATTGATATTTTATATTAAAAATTGAATGAGTTACACATTTTCCTCTTATTAAAAAGTAACTAAATTATTTTACTTTTAATTACTTTTTCCTTTTTAACATTAAAATATTTTACCAAGGTAAACATTAACACATATATATATCATATTTAAATACATTAATTAATGGATATTCAAAAATTTGATTTAATTTTTATATTGAAATATTTAAAAGAGAAATAGATTTTATTTTTGTTTGAACTAAGACTTTTGTGATCCATAAAGTAGATAAATGTCTTTCCGATGAACCACATCATTGGGATTGATGTGATTAATCTGAAAGACATTTATCTACTAGATTTTTTATTTTTTTTTAAATTCTAATTACTTTATCTCTTACTTATATAAAATTAAGTTATTTAAGACATCCAAATATATATCAAACAACCATGTAAGGGAACACAATGAGAATGTGGTTAATAAAGTTTTATAATGCTTTTAATTAAAACTAACCAAATATGTATAATCATTTATGTGTGAGCACAATGAGAATGTGATTAATAAAGTTTTATAATAATTTTAATTAAAACTAACCAAATATGTATAATCATTTATGTGTTGAAATATATTAATGTCTTTCGATGAACCACATCATTAGAATTAATGATGTGATTAATCTAAAAGACATTTATCTACTAGATTTTATTTTTTTTAATTTTAATTACTTTATCTCTTACTTATATAAAATTAATTTATTTAAGGCATCCAAATATATATCAATCAACCATGCAAGGGAACACAAAGAGAATGTGCTTAATAAAGTTTTATAATGATTTTATTAAAACTAACTAAATATGTATAATCATTTATCTGTGAGCAAAATGAGAATGTGATTAATACAATTTTATAATAATTTTAATTAAAACTAACCAAATATTTATAATCATTTATGTGTTTATTATAGAGGAAAATGATTTTCATTTAAAGTATTTTTTAAAACGACAACTCCAAATTGAACATGGAAGGAATTACACATCCCATTATACCATATTGTAGAATGAACCTATAAACTAACCAAAATTTGAATAGAACCTCATATCATTCAAATACCAAGAGGGGGGAATTTATGGGTATAAAATATGAGATTCTAGACAAAATATTAAATTACCAATAGAGGTGGAAACTAGGTTACTAATAAAGATAGATAAAAGGATTTGTTTATAGATTTAATTTATAGATTTTCTTAATTTACTAATTAATAATCTGCATGAGGAGTTTTTCATAATAAAAAAACATATAGGATAATGCTAACTAATCATTTTAAACTAATAATCTTATATATTTATATTTATGATTTTTATTGAAATGTTTTAAAAATATGTATGTAAGATACATATTTGTATTTTTTATTTTATTATTTTATGTGTGTTTTTGTTTTTTTTTTCCAGTTAATTTATATTGTTTTAAAGTAGTATATTACAATATTTATTTATTACTAATAAGCACGATACAACAAACAACATTCACTATATATGTGGCATCAAATCCTAGGATATATTATGTTTTTTCTTTTTCTTTTTTTGTAGACATCAATTTATCCCATTGAATTATTAGGAACAATTGAAGATGGAGCAGTGGGATCATTTCTTTGAGATAATTCCATTTCCAAAGGTTCAACCATATTTTTCGCTTCCTTGTCACTATCCAAGTGATCTATCTCATGGGAAAAAAATTTCCCACTCACTGCAGACACAATTATGGTTGAGTCTCCTCTATTGAGGGATGAGATGGTGCCACTTGAGGCTGAGCTAAGTATGAAAAATCTTATTCGTTGGTTTACGAATGTTGTTTCTCAGGGCTTTCCTGCTTTTGACCTGCAATATTCTTGAATCCTTTTTCTTCCTTCCGATCTAGCCATCCATCGGTCATTTTCTTCGAATCCTTGGGGGGGAATCCCCTTTTGAAAAGATACATGCATTCTGAAGATGGTCGTTTATTGAAAATTATTGTAACAAAAAGTAATATTTTCATAATCCAATGGTTGTGAATACACCTTACCTCTCCACATGAGTAGGATTTTATACGGTAACCCTTTACTGAGGTCCACTTTCACATATGCGAACAAATGTGAGAATTCATTTTAAAATTATTTTGGTGTCTATTTTTATGAAGCAACCTATTAAATCTCCAACATATTCTAAGATCCATATTAGATAAAATGAATGGGTATGCTAGGAATCCTTATCCATATCAAATTAGTTAGAGATGTCATGGTAAGGGGATTAACATATAGAAGCATTGGTTTTATTGATATATCAACTCGGCCCCAAAACTAAGGTCCCTAGTCAAAACCCTACTGTCGGCCCTCTAAATTTTTTAAGAACACCATAAAGAATCCTTTTGACCAAATAAAAACTTTGTATTATCTGACTATTTCTACTGTACCCATTTCTAGAGAGCATATGGTGAGGGCTAAAGTCCATTAAAATGACAGATAATCGCGTGTTGCTCATAATGTGTCACCCTGAATTTGGTTTTAGCATTTTCCACTTCAAGAGATGGAGTTTCCGTAAACTGATCCACCATAAAATTTGGTCCTGAGATATTTTTATGTGTGAGAGGGATGGTCCCTTACTTGAGAGAGTCCATAAAAGACCTGGGTTTAGAAGCTAAAGGTTCCACCCCCCACCCATGGCTCGATTTTTTAATTTTGCAACAAGAAAAAATGGATCATCATTGGTTATGTTGTAACTAAGTAAATGCTCCTCTTGAAGTTTCCTTCCTTTGTGAAGAAGCAACATAAAACCAACTAGAATTCTTGTCCATTATTGAACTTTGACAATGAATATAGATACATGATCAACTGGTTTCACCTTGATGAAAATAATCCATCGAGAGAAAGGTTTGGAAAATATTGGGAAACATAATAGGTATGTAGCTGCAATTTCTTGTGTTACCAGATCTAGTTGCAAATTAGGTTTCTTTACACCTTGATCAAGAGGTAGGATTCGATGGCCTAGATTAGGAACTGCCACCATGATTGAAACCTTAGTAGTTCCATTAACTAAGTTGTGCCTAACAATGATGGAGTAGTCCCTAGAAACCCTAGAAAATAAACCATAATCATCAACATTCTTCTAAATTCCAACGTCAAAATATTTGTGCCACCTTTTTATCTTCAAGATACTTTGAGGGAAAATGAAATTTTGCATACAAATCCTCCACCATTTTTAGCTCTGTTGATTCCAACCCTTCCCCTGATTTCTCTAGTGATATTTTATACTAGAAGACTAGTTTTCCATTGTCCAAACATATGAAGAATAGTGCTGCTAATAGAAGGGAAGTTGGGCCCTTCCGATTTTAAGATAGAGATGATCAACGACATGAGGCCTGCATGGAAAAAGAACCTTGTGGCAAAGACAGTGGTGTGAGCCTACAAAAATATTTTTCGTAAATTATTATTATTAATTTTAATATTTTGTGAAGAAGGAAATCTACCTCGCTCTCAGTTAGAGGGCTAGAGTGAGGTTGCTAGTAATAGGCCAACCCATATGTATATTCGCGTAAGAGTTCACAAGGCTCAAAGCCAGTAAAAAATATTCATAGGGATAAAGCCATTACAATAATATTTACCAAGGCATTATAATTTATCATATCGATAAGGAGAATTTGAATAAGGAAGATATGAAACATTCTACCCAACCACTTGAAATAACTCAAATTAACCTATATTTTAATAATATTATATATTAATCGTAAAAATAATTTATATCAATATAATGTTGTAGCCGTTGTTATCTAAATATTATCATTTATATCAATAAATAATTGACATTATTGCACATAAATGTATAAGCTATATTAAGATATATGTATATAGTTAGGAGAAAAAGATATAAATGATGCGGTAATAGACAAAAATAAGATAAACAATTCTAACCATTCTAATGTAAAGTGATGTAATATAGCATGATATTAAAACGGGTTTTATCGCAATGATAATATAAACCAGTGTAACATGTATGTATGTGAATGTAATATTAGATCAAAATTTTTAAAAGTTTGATTTAAAAAAGCGATTGAATCAAATAAAATCTAGGCGAGGGGTTAAAAGAATGCCATCTGCTGGTAAGAACAAGCTAAATTTTTGGGGGGATCATTATTTACAATGAGAAATATTTGAGGGCTTTATTTTTATTTTTTTTCTAAGTAAAACTAATTCTATAATGTATAAAAGTTACTGGTACAAAACTGCCACAGGGTCAGTTGTGAGAGGCTGACCACTGGGCTTGATAAACAAGCTAGTCAAAGAGATTCTGGACTGCCCTAAATGGGAAACCAGTCCTTTTAACAAAAATGTGTTGGCCACCCTTGAAATGGAAACCAGCCTTGAGTTCATACATGAGAAAATAACATAGAAACAAGTACTAAAATTAACAATCATCCTTTTCAGCTGAGCCTTGAGGCGAGAAAGCAAAAAATTCCTGCAGGAATTGAACAGAAAAACTTGGAGAGTATGACAGTCACTGTTCATGAGCCGGAGACAAAGGTTCCTCGACAATATTGCATCCATAATCACTACTGCTGTCGTCCTTTCCTGCATTGAGAGCGTCTTCCATGCCGGAGTGATCATCCTCCTTGCTCAGCACGTTCTGGGGGGGGAGATTGGAAGCGGTAGGTAAAACCACCTCGTCGGGGAAGATTGAGACCTGAGGAGGCAGGGGAATGGCAGAATGGTTCGGAGCAGGGTTGAGGATCTCTTCACGGAGGGTTAAAGTGATAAAAGCAGTAAGGATGGGTCTATTCGAGGAGCATTCGAACTGAAGTTCAGCATGCTGGGAGGTTTGTTGAATGGTGGGACGAACAGTCTCATGAGAGACAGGAGGGAGAGCACTGCTGGAAGGAATAGAAGCTGAGTGAGGGGAAGCAGGAGAAGCACCAACATTTTCCTCGAGGCGACCCCGTCCTCTTCCTCTGCTGCCTCACATAGCTTGTGACTGAACATGATCTCCATCAGCAGAGGAAGATCCTAAGGAAGAGCTGAGAGAAGGGCGGCGATAATTGGTAAGGCCCCTACTGATACCTCGCCGACACCGCATTCTCTGGCGGAGTCGAGGCATGGAGACAGGGGAGGGGAGATGGATACTAGAGCCAAATGGACGGACTGAGAATGAAGGAGCCCGAAGAGTGGAATTGACACCGCTGAGAACTGCCGATTGAGCTCGAACAGGAGGGTCCAGGCCACCGCAATGATCAACCCAAACACTGTGAAGAGGAATTGCGCTGCAGAGGGGACTGTGAGAGAAGTGATACCCGGGAAGAGGCTCGAAGCATGCAAGTAAGGTACAACGATGTCCAATATGCGTTCTCACACTGGATTCTGCAAAACCAGGAGGAAATTCACCGCGGAGGGGAGACGGAGATCCGCCACAGCAAGCACCAACATTCGAACTGTCCCGAGTGAGCGCCATGACCAAGAGAACCACCATATGAAATCGAGTAGTGTGCCGATCAAGGGAATTAACTTTTTCTCTAGCTGGAGATTTATTGCGATCAAAATGCTGGTACAGGGAGCCATATGGGCTTCCCATGCGAGCTCCTTTGGGAGTTGCGCAGGGACCCATGTCCCATCAAACATCTCACGCATCCGTATCCGAAATAGAATAGTCTTTGTGCACCTGCATGGTGCAATTCTGTAGCATTTATCCTTCATGGATAATGGTGAGAGGGCCATGAGTGAGAGTTCTTGTGCTTTCTGTTCCAAAATTGGCCAAGAGGTCTGCGACTTTGTTGCCTTCTTGTTTGACATGAGTGAATGAGATTTCCCTATTGCTTGTCAGCCAGTTACTAATCCTTTCAATTCTAGCAGCCAAACGCCAGCTGTGGGCTACCTTTGCAGAATTGGTACCCCATAGGAGCTGGTTGACCATATTGATGAGAACTTGAGAGTCTCCTTCAATGATAATTGGAAAGAAGTTGTAATGATGAGTGAGGCAGAGGCTTTGCCAGAGGCCTTCTAATTCAGCCGAGTTATTAGTATCCCATCCAATTGATCCATAGTAGATGTTTTGAATTTATCCCTTTGAGTTTCTAAAAATGCCACCAAAACCTGCTTGACTGGGATTTCCTCTGGAAGCTCCGTCGAAATTTAATTTGAAAACCCCATCAGGGGGTGGAGACCACTGCATAGGAGTATCAGGGGCAGCCCTGTTCCTGATAGTTGGAGTAAACACAATTTTGAGATTCCAATTTTTCCAAATGGAGATTTCTTTGGGATGTTTCGGATAATCATATTCCTGCCAGGATTGGAGAGCCAGAGATTCCTGGAGGTTGTTGCTAATGGAGGTCCAAATGGAGTCCAGTGTAGAAGCCTAATTTTTAAAAATTCATTTATTTCTTTCCTTCCACAGAGACCAGAAAAGTAGGCCAGGGAGAAGCTGCCAGAGGGCATTAAGAAGGGAGGAATTGTAAGGGCATTTTGGCCAATTGCGAAGAATGTTTGTTATGTCTCCTGTGGGTTTGTTCCTTTTACAACGAAAGCTGCACTTTTCCCATAAGGTGTTGGCTAAAGGGCAGAGCAACATGAGATGTTGGATAGTTTCAGCACTCTGATGGCAGTTAGGACATTGAGAAGGTCCTATGAAACCCCGTTTGACCAGATCGTCCCAAGTGAGTATTCTTCTATGGCTAAGGAGCCAGAGGAAGGTAGAAATTTTAGGCCAGGTGTTTGGACTCCAAATCAAAAGCCAGAGAGAATCACTAGGGAGCGGAGAGGGGTGCATTAGAGAGTAGGCTTCTTTCGTTGTGAACATACCTTTCGTTGTATAACCTCATCTGAGAATGTATGGGTCCTCCGAGCTTCTGAGTTGCCTTCGCTGAAGTTCTTTGCTGAGAGCTTCCCAATTAGTGCCTTGAGCTTGTGGCGCAATGTGGTGTGAGGGCTTCCATTCCCTGAACCCGTTACAATCTAAGGGCAGCCACTGATTGCAGACCTTGTCTTCTATTGCGTCTCTGTTGTTTCGCAAATTGATTTGAGAGTAATTTTCAAGAAGTTTTGGGTTTTGCTGCCAGGAATCGAACCGGAACCTAGCGAAGTTGCCATTACGAATTTCCCAGGAACTATGTTACTGTATGAGCATGTGGTGCTGCTTGGCTGCATTCCAAACAAGAGAACCTGATTGCTTAGGAGTGAGCCTTACTAAGTCTGTCGAAGATCTGTTGTTGGCATATTTAGCTGTCCATAGTTTAGCCCAAGGAGTATGTGGGTTGGAAATCCATTTCCACCAAACATGAGAAGCCATGACCTCATTGCTGTGCATGGGGTCTCTAAGGCCAAGACCACCTGCTTCCTTGGGAGTACATACAATATTCCAATTGACTAGGGCCCATTTTATATTCCAACCAGAGGATCCCCAAAGGAAGTTGCTTTGCAGAGATTTTATTTTCTTGAGAACCCATTTTGGGGCAGCTAGAACAGAAAATAGGTAAAGGGGCATAGATTACAGCACTGCTTTGATGAGAGTGAGTCTACTGACCATGTTGAGAGCTCTGAAGGTCCAAGAGGAAAGCCTAGATTCCAGTTTTTCAAGTAGCTAGTTCGAGGAAGAGTGCCTGATAGCATAATCTATAAGAGGGGCGCCAAGGTATTTGTCAGGGAGAGAAGCAACAGAAAAACCAAGAATGCGAGCGATATTGGCTTGGGTGAGAGGAGGATTATTGAAGAAAAAAATCTGAGATTTGGATTCATTGATAGATAACCCATAGGCTTTAGAAAAAAGGTTGAGAATGGCTTTGAAAGAACGGGCTTCTTGAACGGAAGGATGGCCAAAGAGCATATTATCATCCACAAATTACTGGTGAGTGGTGACAGAGGCTCCATGAAGAGAGATGCCTCGCAAATGATGATTGCAAACCTCGTTATGAATTAATCGGCCAAGGCCCTCAGCCATGAGGACAAAGAGGAAAGGGGAGAGAGGATCCCCCTGCCTGATTCCTCTAGAAGGAAAGATAGGGGGAGAAGGAATCCCATTAATAAGAATAGAGAAAAAAGAAGAAGTAATGAGGCTCATTATCCATCTAATCCACATTTGATCAAATCCAAAAGCACCTAAATTTTTTTGTATGTAATTCCAATTCAGTCTATCAAAGGCTTTGGATAGATCGATCTTGAGGAGCATACCTGGCTTCTTGCAGACTTTTAAGGAGTGTATAATCTCATGAGTTAAAATTATACCATCCAAAATTTGTCGCCCTTCCACATATCCTGTCTGCTCCGGCGATATGAGAAGCAGAAGGAGTGGCTTGAGCCTATTGGCAATAACTTTGGAGATGACTTTGTAAATCACGTTACAAAGAGCAATAGGTCTGAATTTTTCTGGTTTGCTGGGTTTCTCCTCTTTTGGTACCAGCGCAATGAAAGTGGCATTGAGGGAGGGCAAGAAACAATGCATGGTTCTTGATTCCTCAACCAGTTGCCAAACTTAATGTTTAATTAGATCCCAGAAATAGTGAAAGAAATTGGAAGTAAAGCCGTCGGGTCTTGGAGCCTTACCATCCTTGAACTGTGCCATAGCTGCATCCACTTCTTGGGGGGAGACAGGGCGTAGAAGCATTTGATTATGCTCAACCATGACCAAATTGGGTATAAGCTGCCTGATTTGGTCTATAGCTGGCTGTCTATTGACCTGAAGTTCTTGTTGGATGCCCTTAAAATAATCCATGAGTTCCTGTTCCATATCGTCATGCTTCTCCATCTGCTCTCCTTGCTGATTGGTGACGTGGATGATTCTGTTTTGAATTCTTCGTTGGATAGTTGAGCTGTGGAAGAATTTGGTATTTCTTTCGCCTTCCTTTAGCCAAAGAATTCTTGATTTTTGCCTCCAGAGGATCTCCTCTTGTTTATATCCATCCTCCAACTGTTTTTGAAGGTTTTTCTCCTTAGAAGCAAGATTCTCTGATCTACCTTTAGTGATGATTTCCTGTTGCACTTCATTCATTTTTTGCTCAAGGACCTTCTTTTCCAAAAATATATTCCCAAAGACTGTCTGATTCCAATTTTTGATCTGAACTTTGAGGAACTTGAGCTTTTGCTGAAACTGGTACATTTTGGAACCCTTTGGCGGTTTAAAAATCCTCCAAGAAGCATGTATCATTTCTTTGAAGGATGAATGAGTAAGCCAGAAAGCTTCAAATCTAAACGTCCACTTTGGATGAGACCCTATATTTTGCCATTGAAGCAGAATGGGCCAGTGGTTCGAGCCAGTAAAGGGCAGAATTGAGCCTGTGATGTCCCCACCCACATGTATGGCATTGTCCAATATGAGGAAACGATCTAATTTTGAAGCTATTTGCTGACCTCCCTCTCTTCTGTTGTTCCAGGTGAATATAACATTAGAGAAAGGTATATCAATGAGCCAATTGTTATTGATGAACTTTTTGAAGTGGGTACATTCTGGATCGAGTCTAGTCCTTCCTCCAGATTTTTCATCCATCCTAGTGATCATATTAAAATCTCCTCCCATGATCCAAAGGAGATGGGATCTACTCGAATTGAGATGCTCCAAAGTGTTTAAGAGCGCTAACTTACTAGCCTGATCTTAAGGAAAATAAACATTGGACAGATGCCCGTGTATGTTAGTACCAATAGGATGGAAGGTGGCCTGGATGAGGTTGTGCGCTGCATGAAAATTGGTGAGCCATCATGGATTGTGTATCCCAGGCTATTGCAAGTCCACCTAAGAATCCAGAGGCATCCACTCATACCGAGCTACTACTGGGCCAAGCCTTTGATAAGATTGATCCAAGCATTTTACAGTTGCATTTAGTTTCCTGAAGAAAGAGTATTTGAGGCTTCTCTTTCTGAATCATGTTCCTAATCATCCTGTACTTCCCTGGGCTGTTAAGCCCTCTTACATTCCATGAGACTAACTTCATGGGGAACTATTTGCAAGCGGTTTGAAGAACTGTGTTAACTTGGGATAACGCCCTGAATCCACCAGCATCTCCCCAGGCGTGATGGTGCACTGCCAATCTGGTTTTCTACCTCTCTTCTTGGTTTCCTTCAGCACTTTCAGGCTGTCCCAATGACTGCCTGGCTGAATACCCAATTTCTTTTGCTGTTGAGCTTTAGAGAGGGCTGCCTCTAGTGATTCTATTTGTCGAGGATTGATCTTGTCAAATTATTTTCTTCTGCAAGCATCTTCTAGGCCTATGAGATCCAGTTCTCCTAGATAAAAGCCTTCTGAATCGTCCTCCATGTGGGTAGACTTAACATTTTCCGGAGATTCTTTACTGTCCTGACTGGGGTTGGAAGGATGCCCATCCAGGTCCATGAGATTAGGGTCCCAAGTTACCAGCTTTTGCTTTGAAGAGGGGTTGGAATCTGAGAGGGCTACACTGAGAGGGATCAGAGGTAGCAGGGTTAGGCTGAAGTGAGGGGGAGGCAGAAGGGGCTGAGGGGGTGAGAGAGACAGGGGTAGTGTCGCTCTGAGGGTCAGATTGAGCAAGAACGACAAAGCTATTGGTGGTGGATGGGGAAGTAGCAGAAGTGCTAGGTTTTTTCCCCGAAGGAGTGGATTTCTTGTTATTTCTTCTTCTGGAGGGAACTTTAGTAAACCCATCTGCTTCCGTTTTATCTCCAGCTTCTTGACTCCTGGTCTGAGCTATTAGAGGGCAATCTCTGAAGAGATGTCCATGGGCATGGCACCTTCTACACTGAAAAGGAACATGTTCGTAATCTAGCGGTTGAACCCATTCAAAATCATCATGAAATAAGCTTACCACGTCTGGTAGGGAATTTTCCAAATGCATGTAGACACATATTCGGGCATAGGAGGTATACCTTCGTAGCTTAGTTTCTTCTGCTATCTTTATGAACTCTCCTAACCCTCTTCCAATCTCCTGAAGTGATTCCTCATCCCAATATTCAAGTGGAAGCGAGTATAAACGAATCCATACTGGTGCCCAGTTGAAATTTTCTTGGTCTAGGTTGAATCTTTCAACCCAGTTTCTAAGATATAGCCTTTCCGAGTTGAATAAATAGGGGCCCTCATCCATTACCTTGTTTCTGTCCTTGATGCAGTTAAAAATAGCTGTGAAGAAGCCTTTCGAACCCAGTTGCAGAGTAACGTGTCCCTTGGGCTTCCATTTGGATGCAATCCATCCTTGTAAGGCTTTTTCAGCTGGCCAAAACCCAATAAATTTCCCAATGAGGGCGTGATCCCTCATGTACTGAATTCTGGCATTGATACGATGACTTCGCAAGTCAATTTTGGGTCTATCTAGAGCTATGGGCTTGCAGGTGGAAGAAGTGGCCTGTGGCAAATCCGTTTGTTTTCCAGAGGTCGACTTCTGAGTCGCCTCAGTCTCCTGCTTGTTGTCAGAATCATTTTTGCTCAAATCGGGCATTCCTTCATTTCCGCCTTCATTTGCAGGGGGAGGCCGACTGCCCCCCCCCCCCCCCCCCCCGTTGCAGTCGCCATACTTGTGTGCAGTGCTTCGCTGATTGAGGAAGACAGTGCCGTCAGTGTTTAACCATGTTGCAGAGATCGCTAGGGTTTCGACAAAGAAAGAGAACGGTCAACCCTAGAAGAGCGTACATTCTCTTCGCCCCATCCATATGTAATTATTGATAGTGGGGCTTTATTTTTTTTTAAGTGAAAGTATTTCTTTATTTTTATAGTTGATTTAATGTTACTAATTATCTAGTTTAATGTTTTATTAATAAAAAATATATCGCATATTTGGTGATTGTCGTGTTAGGTGTGGTATTGAGTTGTGCATTAATTGGCTGAGAGGGGAGAGGAGTTAGGTTATTATTATAAAAAAAATTAATTTAAAATTCGAGTGCGAGAGAGTTTTGTTTTATATAGTGTTTTTTTATTAGAATTAGGTTTAGGGATATGTTGATAGGTAGAAATGTAATTTAAAATTTGAGTGCAAGAGAACTTTGTTTTATACAGTTTTTTTTAATGGAATTAGTTTTATGGTTTTGTTGATATGTAGAAATGTTTTATTTATAATCCGGGATCATTACACAATGAAGGATTTAATTAGGCTTTTATTCATTTCATATGGTAACATCTACCGATATGTGGGCCTAATTGCCACAAAATAGATTTCTCTTTGACAAAAGGTTTTTGTTGTAACTCTCCTAAATCTAAATGAAATCTAAGCTACTTCATAGATAATAGAAATAACTTATATATCTCTAGTCTAATCATAAATTATCCTAACTAAGATATACAAGTAGTTCATAGTATCTCAGTTAGGAGCAAGAAAAATAATAAAGAAATGAACATTTGATAAATATAAGCTACCAAGCTATAGAGGTATTTCATATGACCTGATAATTATTAAAGAAAATAAACATCTCTATTAACTCAGTAAATAATTATTGAAGAAAAACATAACTATGCATTTTCATACTTAGTATGGAGGGTTAGCATGGATTGAAAATTATATTAAGATAAGTTGTTAGAATACAGAAATAGTTCATACAACCAAACGACCATTAAAACAAATACATATTAGTAGACAACTACCAAGAATTCTCTCATATGCATACCCACTTTTTGTAATTCATTTTTCCATATTCAGACCAACGGATGAAAGATAACTTATCAATTGTCTTAAACAAACATAAATTTTCATAAATAAACAACAATGCATAATATACAAACTTGTATTATTCCAAAACCAAATTTGAGAAAAATAAAAGTGAAGTATTTCATTACTCTTTTGAAGAATAATAGTATCAAAATCAATAATAAATAATAGAACTCAATATTTATAAATAAGTTCTTTGAACTTGACATAAATGTACAAGCTTTGATCACTCATTTCTAACTCCAAAATACAAATGATTACAAGAAAAAAATTGTAATAGTATAAATCTCTACTTGTCTCTAATGCAAATTTTGGTCCTTTAAAATCCTTCAAAAATTCCCTTAATTTACCCTATGGATTCCAAAATGTCCTCACAAGTTTGTGCTTCAACTTTCTTTTATAAAAAAACAGAATTTATTTTATTTTTTATGATATTGAACCTCAAAATTGTCTGCAAAATATCAATCATAAATTATTATTAAAACCTATATGATAAAAATATAAAATAATATTAATCTAATTATGATATTTAAAAACTTAAACTGAACTAAAACCTAAAATTATTTAAACTAAGTACTAAATCATTTTAAAATAAAATTAAACTACGTATACTAAATCAAACTACTAGAACAAAATCAATAAATTTGAGCAAAATTTAAAATCGTTTGTCTTTATTTTGGGGCCTCCTCTTTTTATCCATGTTATTTGGTGCTATCTATTTACAGGTATGTGGCAACATTCAAAATCGAATTTTTGTAGAAAAGTTTTGATATTCCAGAGTCCTTAGCTATTGCAATTTATTTATTAACGATCAAATATCGTTTTACTGAGATTTGATGTTGTGTATTTGGAATCAATTTAATAACCAAATGATTTTTCCAATCAAATTCATTCCTGCAAATACACTTAGTGATCTCGGGTTTACAATATTTATGCAATTTGCTGCAATAATCTTAACGATCTGATACTCAATTTGTGACCTTTTTTCTTTCAATTTCATTGTTTTATTTGACTAGCTTAATCATTTCAAAATTTTCTTTATGGTTTTAACTTTCCAACTAACTATTTTATACTTAATTTAGCCTTCTAAAACTCTAGATATGAATCCCAAAATTAACACTCGGCTACCATTGATTTAACCCATAGCTTTATTCATTTAAATGCTAAAATAAATATCCCACATATACTGAGAATTTTTTTTCCCTTGAAACTTTATATTGTATTTTTCCATTAATATAAATTATAGGTTCAAGTAAAATTGAAAATATAAAAAGATTAGTTCATGTTAAATGTTTTGACATCAATAAAATCCAAAAAAATAAAATAAATTTAAATAAAACATTATAAAACATAAAATAAATTTAAATAAAACATTATAAACCACAACATCACCGGATCAAAAGATTACCTTGAAAGAGGTAAATGGAGTCCGATCGGATAAAATGGAATAAATAGAATTTAAACAAAACATTATAAATCAATTCATCATCGGATCGTAAGATTACCTTGAATGAGGTAAATGGAGTCTGATCAATCCACATTAGGTGATATGTGGATGAAAGAGACACATCATCTTCCACGTGGAGTTTTAGGAGCCATTACTTGTGTGACGTGTGTTCCAACATAATAAAAAAAATCTTTGTCGCGAGATGAAAATAATTGAAATCACAATCATGCATGAGCTGTTGTTTTAAAAAATATTCAAAGGGCAAGGGGTCTTCATTGAAATGAATAATTGTTTTTTTAATTGAACTCCAAGTCATGTAAAATTTGATATCTTCTCGAAGTATTATTTCAGCTGACCTTCATTTTTTGAATAGAAATTTTCAGGATGCAGATTGAATATAAAATAATTAAGTGTTAATCAATTTGTTTCATTACATGAGAAAATATAAATAAAATGAAAAAGTGTCATTTTTAGTTTACCCAAATTTGAATGAAAGGCTATTTGATCCTTCTTATAGATTATATTAAAGAAGGGGAAGGGCACCCTTCTCCACGATCATAGCTTTCCTGTCAAGTGAAAGCCTAGAAAGGATCGACCAACACTTCTTCTTGATACAAATTCATTATTGGAGTTTTACCAACCCTTCTTATAAATTAGTATTTTTCTAAGGGGATCTTCAAGAATGATATATTGATTCTTATTCAATATTATGATTAACATTATTTGAATTTCATTGTGCTAATTCAAGTGGCATTAACATGCTTTTCACTTATGTTTTTTTCCAAATAAAAAGATCAAGTAATTTCATTACGGAGAGCAAAATTAAATGAGTTAAATACCATAAATGGTATTTTAAGATATTGTGTTGGATTACTAAATTAGGTACCAAAGCATTGTGCATAAATAAGTATTATTTGATTTTGAAGAATATCCTAATAAGAAGTATATAGCATTATATCAGAATTTGAGGACACCATTACCCTTGAAGCAACTTTTCATAAAGAAAATTTCCATATACTCATCAATGATTTTCAAAACATATATAAATAAAAAATAATACAAACCTGAAAAATTCAAAGAAAAATTCTCAAATCTTCCTTATAGCCATATTTGGCTAAAATGTCATTGAAAACATACATATAGTTAAAACCATGAATCTATAAATATGAGGAATTTGTCCTTGGTAGGTTTCAATAATTTTGCAAGTGCCTACTTGCACTTAAGGCCATCTTAGGAGAGTCTATCAACTTCCAATCTTTTTTCCTTGTAGACAGAAGAAAAATTAATGTGTGAAAATGAAGCATGGCAGTTATTCATATCATACATAAAAGGTTTGGGAGAATAAACTTCTTAACACATATTCACCCTTCAACCATTTCGTCACTAGGAGAGAGTTTCCAAGGGCTTGGATTTGAAGAATTAATTTTCCCATGGCTACTATTAAAACCAACTTGAACGTTGTGAGTTCATTGAGTTTATTAGTGCATTGATCTGTAAGCTGACGTAGATATTCCACTATACAATTCATCACAATAGATTTGATGGTAAAATATTAAAATGTGGAATTTCTAAGTTATTACAGTTTTATTAAACATGTAGATCTATAAATTTAACTATAATTAGTGCATGTATGTGAATGGAAATTATGTCGAAAATTAGAGAATTAAAAAATAAGTTCACGAACCCACATAAGACATAATATATGCTCTGGGAAACCCTTTCGAGAGAAAACCTAAATGGAAGGTGAGGTCACTTTGCTCTCTTTCTCTGTCTGGAAATATGGATGAAGGTACAAAGAAGTAATGTTTGTGGCCTGTGGTCTGCTACAGTGTACATATCCTCTTGGTGTGCTCTACCTCCGATCTTTCACAGGGATATTTGCTCAACTATGGAACAAAATGCTCTCGAAAGAATGGAATGCCTCTTACTCCTAGTGGTCCAGTTACAATACAACCTGATAGCCTAGTAATGGTTAAGTTTGACTACATCAAATTTTAACTAGAGATAAAATGTAGACTTTGATAGAGTATTTTACACCAAAAACATGTGGCTAATCCTGTTTCCATGAATAAGGGGGTTTCTGCGACATCCTCTCAAACTATAGATGTGAAAACAGGATGGTGAACTTCTAAGTGGAATAAATTTTGCATACGTACTCTGATTGATGCACTTCTTGCATAATTGGAAATATATTTGTGTGTAGAACAACATTAAAAGGTGTGGTGATAAAGAGACAAAGTTTTACACCCCAAAAAATTTGTTTTATGACTCAAAATGCTCCCTATATGCTTGAGGCCCTGTTTCGCCAAACTGGGTCTTACTGGTAAAAATGGTCCCATGAGTTGATTCCTCCACGTTTTCCACTCTTAATGAATTTATATGGATGAAAAATAATATAATTATATAATCAAGATCACACCTCCCAAATTTGGGAGGCTTTTGGTGCCAAAATTGTTTGACTAAATGAGGTAAGAAAATTTTTCCTCCACCTTCTCTCTAGTGTACCATTTATCTTTTCATGGAAGTTTTCCCTTAAGAAAAATATGCCAAAGGTCATGCTTCCCATATCTTGTAGTTTTGGACATATTTTGAAAATTTGTACCATTTGCAAAATCTACTTGAGCATCAGGTTCCAAATCCTACACTGAAGGTAGGATGTGTTCCTCTTCCTGATCTAGCATGGAAGGATTTTAGAGTTTCAAATTCTCCTCATTTACAAGTGATTAAATGTTAATATATGGTGGTAAACTGAGTCGATAGTCATTATCACCCACCTTTTCCAATATCTCAATGATCTGAAAATGGAACTATTTGTAATGCTATGCAAAGTATCCATTTCCATATAATTTAGTGTGCAAAGTATTCTCCATGACTTGCAGGTTAAACAAAGTAGTTTTCGTAATGTTTCTGAGTTTTATGTATGAGAATTTGTTATTAAAATTTACTGTTTAATATATCACAGCAGAAATAAACAACAAATAAACTTCACCATATCATAACACAACAAAATGATGAGGCAGTTCACCCTTCCTCGGCTACATCTGCTGGTCCAAGGCTCCCTAATGGCATGTCCTTACCCTATTCATTTGCTCAAAATTGTTACACAGTGTAAAATATGCCTAAACAGGAAAAAAAAGCTGTGAATTTGAGTTCAGAAGACATAAATAAGCTAAAAATGGTTTTTGTTTCACCTTAAACAGTGAAGTACAACTTAATACAGCTCCATCTCCATGATGGTCCTCATGGCTCTTTCCTCTTACCTGAAGCGCAAATGGATGAAGAATACATCTGTTCGCTCTGAAACATGTCCCAAACTCTCCAAAATGCTGAAGAAGCCCAAAATTGACTAAAATTTCCTCTTGTTTGGTCGAAGATTGAGAAATTTATGACCCAAACAAGATTTTTCCCAGTGGTACTAGAAAACCTCCTCCAAAACTAGAGGAACTCCAGTTAACTCACCAAAAAAAGGCAGAATTTCTAGAATTGGCGGAACCACGCGCTAATTTAGGGATAACATTTAATGCGACGGTTAGTTGTTTTCGGTGCATTCATATGCAGAATCTCTGACGGTTAATGCTAGAGGATAAGGTTAAAAGACCACACCCATGGTCACGGGTCAAGGTCACATCAGAAGAGGGGCTATCACCAAGATGCTTAACCCTGTTGTTCCGTTGGTTGCAAATGTTTAGGCCCCAGGTCACCGCCCTTGTTCGTATGGCTTTAAACCTTAGCTCTAAGGGCTTAACCAAAAATTCTACCATAATAACAATGCTTAGCCTATGGTCTTTAGACTCGAGTCTTATTGTTATGGGGCTGGCCGTTGAGGGCTTAACCCAATGTTCTCCGTTCGTTACACCAACCCGAATAGCCATTTACCTCTACCTGACTCGCCCATTTACCAACGACCCAAGCTGCCGTTCAACAAACATTCACCCTCTGCCGTGTTGGTCGGGTTGACCCTACCCATGTAGTAGGGTCAGGGTTCGAAACCCATGCCCTCCATTTTTTCACAACACCTTTTAAGCAATGGCCAGAGGCTGCCACCTGAATAGTCATTTACCTCTGCCCGACTCGCCCATTTACCAATGAACCGAGCTGCCGTTCAACAAACATTGACCCTCTTCCATGTTGGTCAGGTTGACCCTGCCCATGTAGTTGGGTTAGGGTTCGAAACCCATGCCCTCCAATTTTTCACAACACCTTTTAAGCAATGGCCAGCGGCCACATGGCAGCTTCTGGGTAGGCCACGTGGAACACTCTAATAGGCCTATATAAACTTAATAAAAGTGAAATTTTTCCATAATAGTTTTTTTTTTACACATTGACAAAATGATAGTCAAAAAGCCCTATTTTGGAGGTCACTAGACGAATTAAAACCTTAGTAACTTTCACATACAACATTGGATTTGATTCTAGTTGCAGCGCCAAAATCACAGTGATGAGGCCTTTCTGGTCGTTCAGATTGCAACCATTTTTGAGTATTTCCATTTTCGATCATTTTTTTCATTTGGACATGATTACCTGATCACACCTCCCCAATGGGAAGCTTTTGGACCCCAAAAGCTCTCTAAATTACAAAAGCTGAAGTTGAGGATACTGATTCTCCACTCTTCCAACCTTGAACCACTCAAATCTCCTTTATTTCATCAAATTGAGCTTCTCATAAAGAGATAAATTCTTCCTTGAATCTGCTGACCGACTGTTGCTAACCTTGACTGTGTCATGCTGCAAATTTTTGAAATTTGTAGAACAACAAGTAAATTTGCAGAAATCATACTGTTCGTACAATGTTATACCTTCAAAGGAAACTAGAAATAAGATTCACCTTGCCAACTGTCCTCATGGCAATTTTTTGCTGAATGAGCCATGTAATTATGTTGATTCCCAACCAAGTTTTCTCGCCATACCAACCTGCCATTCTGAAACCAACATTAATCCATGTTGAACTTTGTGTCCTCTTTGCTTGCATGTTTTTCCCTTTCTTGGATTCTTGCACCACTTTTCACTGACGAGTTGTTCTCTGCACCGATCGACACCAAAGACACCTTTTGCAACATCTTGTCATCTTCTTCCAAAGACGACTTTCTTTCAAACTGAAAAATATCATCATTTATATCAAAAATAATATGAAAAGGATTATGTACAAAATATTTTTTCTTAATCATCAACAAAGTCAAATTTTGACTTGCATTGACAAGCCTTTTCAACTGCACTGCATTCACTAAATAAGATTCTAACTTCTTCCAATCACTACAAGCAAAAGACCCTCTAGCAGATGTTTTTGAGGAACCCCATAGAAAAATACCCCATACATCCGTTTGTAGCAGAGGTTACTAGAGGAGGTTGGCGGGCGGAGGGTTTTGCGGATGTTTTCCTCTCGGTGCGCTTATCATTACACGTCGCCCCAGTGCTCTGGAACCAAGAAAGCACTGCTGCCGAACAAAACATTAGCACACCAGACACCGTGCACTCCGTACAGACCCACCCAATGCATCTTATTATTCTATAGCACCAGTGCATCACAGATCTTCCGCGCCGCTACATTATAAAACACCGCACCAAAACGGAAACCTCCTAGTGTAGTAGAAAGAAACCGCACCGGCACATCATAATACATCGTGCCAAAACACAAATCATCTGGTGCATTTGTAAGAAACAGAACCGATGCGCCTATAAACAACACGTACTGATAAAGGGTTAAATTAAAGAAAATTACAGCAAAATAACTTGGATTTTTTAGTTTTCTAGTGCTCCTGAGCTCTCAATTACCAGTGCATGCCCTACCATAGAACGCACCGGTGTGCACGAAACATTGGCACATCGGACAGCTTACGCGACATAGACACACATCTGGGGCATCCTATTATTGTAATGCACCGGTGTTTCACCACTCTTCTACGCCGGTGCATCATAAAACACCGCGCCAAAACAGAAATGCACCAGTGAGTTCTTAGCTAAGAGCATCGGTGCGCCAATAAACCACACGCACCAGAATAGCTTTACATAAAAACAAAATTAAGGAAAAAAAAATGGTGTTTTACGACTATTACACACTGGTTCTTTACGGATATTCCGCCCTGGTGCATCATCAAAATTTCGCGCCAAAACTGAAACATCCCGATGGGGTGTTAGGGAACCACCCCGGTGCATTATAAACAACGTGCCAAATTTGATACAGCCCTATGTGGTTGTAGATAAGCGTACCAGTGCGCCTATAAAACCTCACGCACCGGAATAAGGTTAAATAAAAAAAAAAATTATGGCCAAAAAACATTATTTTTCACTTTCCTCAGTGCTCCAGAGCACTCAAGCACCAACGCCATTTCCCCTTATCTGAGCCACCCTGATATCAATGCTCTCATTGCACCCATTGCACACACCACTGCTTTGCATTGGCCAAGTCTCAAGCTTGCATTTTGAAAAATGGTGGGCAATTTTTCTTTTGCAAAGTTTACAGCGAATATGCCTCCTCGACAACGAAATGTACATGTATTTTTCTAGTTTTTCCATAATTAAGCCTTTTAGCAGATTAGAAATTAAAATAACCTTAAAAATAAACATTAAAAAAGAAATAAAAAATTGTCGCATGGTGTGCCAGAGCTGTTCTGCTTACACTGGATAGCGGTGCTACCTGTAAAATTTACAGGCCGTACTGCCACCAGTGCTAATGGTATCCGCATCGTTTCCAGGGTGGTATTGAAAGGCGCCCCGAATAATTTTAAAATAAAAAAATAAAATAAAAGGTGGTGCAATCATTTATCCACAACGGGAATCACAGTGCGGTGCGTTGATGGAATTATCCGCCCCGGTGTATGTCAGTGCACTGCATTCTGGATTCCGAGAGGGTCAACCGTGCGACCGGGTAAAAGACTGCACCATCGACTATGTAATTTTCATGAAGTCAGTGCGTTGACATGACTATACGCGTCAAGGCATATATTTTAGTCAACGGACCGCTATTCTGAATTTTGATAAAGTTAACGGTGCTTAAAAAATATACAGCTGCACTCAGGACAATGCGTTGTATTTCATTAGGGGCACCGGTACCGGTGCACTACATTCTTAGAAGCATCGCGACCGGTGCGTGACTGTTTTTATCGTGCATCGACTTGTCTGTTTGTTTTTTTTTTTTTTAATTATGTATGTATATTCCTAAATACATGTCTGTTTTAATAAAAAAAAAATATTTAATATGGCAATGATTTAGAGAGAAGAGGAGGAATAGCATCAACAATACGCTGAACAGTATGACATGATTCGCCAATGGGAGGCCTGAGAGAGGGAGAGAGATGCATACCCTTGCCCTATTACTGCAGATGCCCAGGAGATCCTTAGGCAGGTAGGCCTCCTCAAGTTCTATGAGGAGGCTACTTCCTTAAAGGCCCATAGTGTGTTTTTGAGATATCTTATCTGCAGGTGGAATGCCAACCGACAGGCTTTCCAGGTTGGTCCTGACCAGTGCTACACACCCATTGAGGAGGATATCTATTTTATTACAGGAAAATCGAGGAGAGGGGTGTATTTTCCCTCATTCCCAGATGTGCCAACTGGTTGTGTAGCAGGGAGTCAGTTAGTTTATTCCGAGAAATACATTGGAGCACATGTACTGTGTCCTTCAGAGTTTCAGGTACCTAGAGGTCAGTTACATATAGGTGCTTTTGGCAGACAGGATGTGCAGTTCCTCTCCCTTATCATTTCGGCCATTTTGCACAACACCAATGATAGGAAACGCGCTAGTTGCTCGCTTTTATATTATGTTGATTTTTTAGTACAACAACCACAACTTATTGGTTGGTCTTCCATTTTTTTGCGATAGATTTGTACGGCCTTAGATAGACATTGTGCTCATGCACAAGGGAGGGTCAACTTCCCTTTTGCTTCAGAGTCGTTTTGTTTATTTTTGGAGAGGTTTCCAAAGATGAGACCTAGTTTGTTCGACTCCCTCGTAGGCCGATGTTTGAGGCCTGGATGCAGATGTGGGGGCAGATGATGCCCAAGAGGGGAGACACTTTGTTTCCAACCAAGATATCACATGATTCACTAGACTTACTAGCCAGTGTTAACGGGCTGCATCCCTTCATTATGGTCCCATGTCCTTATGCTGGCTTAAATTGGCGAGGGTGTCCCAACATCCTCTTCACAACTGATGAGAATCTAGATGATAGAGGTAGTATTACTGTTTTATTTATAGTTATTCTAACATGTTCTTTAACTTGTTTTTATTAAATTATGTAATGAAATTATCTAATTATTGTTGTGTAGTTGTATATATTTTTCAGATATTGGCTCTTTTGATGGCGAGGAGATGCTAGGTCCACCACATGATTCAGGTGTGGATCCTGATGATGAGGATCAGGATATGGCTGATGCCGAGGATGATCATGATGAGGATGAGGCCAGTGCAATAGAGAGACATGCTCGTGATCATGGTGCATCGGTGTCGTCTTTTTCTAAGCATGGTCGACTTGAGACTAGATATAGGATGGAGTTGGCCAACCAACTCTGAGCATTAATTATCGATGTGGGCATCAGGCCCGCTCATTACAGACACATACATGCCAATGATAGTCTGTTACAGTTACAAATACAATTACAATTATGTTATGTAATTCTGCATTTTTATCCTGTTTTATCCTAAACCCTTCATTTTTTGGTTTTTTCCCTTTTTTCTCCCTGTTTCTGTGATTTCAGAATTAGGGTTTTTCATTTTAGATTGACATCTAACCCACGGGATGACTTGCATAGTCAGATCCCAATCCATTCGGCCATTGCGTGAATTTTGAAAAAATGGATTTTTCTTTATCAGTGCACCCTGCGTACTCTACCGCACTAGTGCGCCGTATTATACAGCGCACCGTGAAAGTATTGTATTAAAAAAAATGAAAACATTTTTTCTAAATCCTTGCGCCAAATCTAAAATAGGGCACTGATGCTGCATTTAACTAGGCAAGCATCGTGGTGTATTACACTGTTTTTGCGGTGCGTTTATAATACCCCACGCACCATTAGGTCTATTATACCATTTTTTTCGGTGCGTTTACAAAACCCAATGCACTGTAAGGTGTATTATAATGTTTTGCAGTGCATTGTTAATATCCCCATACACTGGTGGTGGTGCAGATCTCGTGAAATGCACACCGGTGTCTTTATATTTATTTTCTACCTGAAAAGTTGATAATTTATTTATAAATACATTATTGAATGATATGGTACATGTTTCAGATTGATAAAGAAATGTCTGACAAAAGATCAAGTAACAAAAATATTTTTAACACATCAAGAAAAGCAAAAAAGACAAGTTCTTTGTAAATTATTTATAAAAAATATTATTTTTGAACTATATGAAAGTTTAAATAATATGTATTTTTTACTGTGTATCATGCAGAGCCACAAAATGACGAAGCTCGATATGATTATTTCTGATCTAGGACGAGAAGAGTGTAAAAGTTTAATGATAAAATTGCAAAAGGATGAATCAAGTGAATGAAAAATTACTATCGATCCAATATGAGTTTCTTTTTTTAATTACCATTAATAATGTACTTCAAATTATTAGATAACATGTGTCAAAAAATCTACTAATTCACATCTTTTTAATGTTCTACAAGGACCAACAACTTAGAAAATGAATATTGTTCTAAGAAAAGAAAAAAAATAGAACATGCAAATGAAAATCAATTGCTCCTTAGCTCATCTGGAATGGTGTTGGAAGTTAATGAAAGGGGAAAAACTTTTACAAAAGTTTGAGGGATCTAGTGGAACGAATGTATAGACATTCTTTCCAACAACAACAACGTGCTTGAAATGTAATATGTAATCATTGATTTTTTCGATCATTAGGTACAATAAATAAACAATTTAGCGTTAAATATTAATTTTCAAGAATTTTCTTGCAGAAAAGAAAAGAAAATGGAACCCATTCAACACATAAAGAAAGGAAGAAAATGGTTGATCTCTAAGTTTGTGAGTAATTGTTACTTCCTTATAACAACTTAACTAGATTTCACTTTTGTATTTTTTAAGTTGTTTTACAAAAATAATCATTTAATGTCTTCAAACAGGTGCTAACATACAGAGAAGAACCGTCAGACGAATTTATTGAAATGGGGTTAAATATGGGTTGTGAGTATATGTTGGCATATCAAAATTTAATTGTGGAATTTGTAAGCATCTATCGATCTTGTTTTACTTAGCTTCGTCTATAATTAATAGAACAAAAACATCTTTTATATTAACTATATGATTTTTTATGGGGTATAAAACTTGCTGGAAACAAAGTATGGAACTGCGCCAACAGATGAAATTTTGAAAGATGGCATGGTACATGGTTTTGAAAGAATTTGTATAGTTTATGAGTTAATTGTTGCTATGGTACGTCATTTTTCTTTTCGATTTACATTGATGTATATTATTTAATATTGCAATTTTCATTATTCTCACCAATGTATATACACTCATTTTAGTTTATTTTTATGTTTGTAGATGGAAGGTGAAGAATAAGAAAACACTCAACATCATGAACACAACATTCATGAAAATAACCCAAGTCATGGAAGTAGCTCTACTAGTGATAGCAGTTCAAGTGAAGAATGATGATCACTATTTTTGGATATCAAAGCAAGGCATTTTATTTTTTGAAATATGTCTATGAAATCAAACATTTTTTTTAATGTAATGGACATAGTGTCCTAACTGAAAGACAAAGGGATACAAATATTAACTGTCCCATTTTATATGATAAAGACTATCTTATTCATATATATTATATATATAACAATAAAATATGTTATAATTTATTCTATTGTGTTCTCCATTGTCTCTATTGCATTGTCCATTGTCGTTCTCAAATGCACTAATAAAAAATTAATTCTTATGAATATTGTTATAAGATATATATGTGTCGACTTTTGATGAATAATGAATTTTAAAAAACCACAATTATTTTGATATAATATAACAAATTAATCCAAACAACACATTCAAATGCATTAATAAAAATTTAGTTAATATGAATATTGTTATAAGATGTGTCGAATTTTGATGAATAATGAATTTAAAACAATCACAATAATTGGAGTGTCATAGGTCGATGTTTCTAATAAAAACAAAATGAAAACTGGTGCATCTAAGTAACTGCAAACCGGTGTGTTTATGTGTCTATATGGACCGGTGTCTATACGCATCGGTGCGTTTATGACCTATGGGCACCACACAAATACTGATACCAGTTATAAATATCGATGCATTTGTGTGATACTGCGTACCAGGGTGTTTATGTATCTATAAGCACCGGTGCATTTGTATGATCCATGTGCACCGCACGGATAGCGATACCAATTATAAATCTCGGTGTATTTCTGTGATATGGCGCATTAGTGCATCATAAAGGTATACACATCGGTGTGTTGATAAGAACTATGGGCACCGCCCAAATCCCAAGACCAATTAGAACGACCTCGTGCGTTGTATCACCAACACTATGCCCGGTGTTGTTTTATACCTTAACAGCCCGGTGCTTTCTCCTTAGACTGCCCTGGGCACTGTGTTTATGTACACACCAGTGCGTTAAAGCCAGAGTAGCGCACCGATGAAAAAACATCCGTAATAACCTTCGTCCACCCATTTTTATTTAGTTGTGTTGAATTTCCATTACAAGCTTTGCCAAAACCTCTGTTCACAGAAATGGATGTGGTAGAAATTTTTTTTTTTACAATTTTGGCCAATTTTATCACCAAAAACCTCCTTTATAACCTTTTCTGGAGGGTATTTTCCTTGTAGTGGATGTGCCTTCACAATAAACTCCTTGCCATCCTTGAACATGTGATACCCTTTCTCATGGCGATGGAAGATCACTTTTCTGTCATATAAGTACAGACTACCCAAGACCACACCTGTAATGTCAAGTAGTACCACTTCTAATTCAACCATGTCAACATAATGAGCTGTTATGGCGAAGTCCAACATTAAATTCCTTTAAACTTGTAAATTAGCATCCTTGCAAATCCATCCAAGTGGATATGGCTTAGGATGTGGAATGGTTTCAAGTTTCAGCTTCTTGACTAAGTCTTATGAGATGAGATTCACTTGTGACCCATTGTCAAATAATGTGTCTATCTTTTTGTGTTTGGAAATTATCCTTACATGAAATAGCTCAATCCTCCTCTCTTCATTTGGAGCTTCTATGTGACAGATTAAAGTGCTAGAACTGGGATTTGTTTCATTTAGAATCTCTTTCCCCTTTATGTTCTTTAGTACCATTTCTATCCTTTTAGTTTAATCTTCTAATTCAAACCCTAAGTCTTGTTCAGCTAATGAAACTGTCTTTCCCTTTTCTTTAATGCTATCTTTTGTTTTAAAATTTTCTGGCTTCAACTCTGGATGAAGTTTCCAGCAATGGTCTTCATCGTGGCTTGTTTTGGAACAATTTTTACAAAACAATTTTCCTTTTTCTTTCCTATAGTTTGCATTTATTTTTCTTCCTTTTCCTTTAAATTCACTATCCTCATTCCCATCAAAATATTGTTTCCCTCTAGCCTCTAAATGCATGGCTTGAACACAAACCTTGTCTAGACTAGTAGGATTGAACATAAGGATAGTATGTATAAGATAGCTGTGTAAACCACCTATATATTTCATAAAAGTCTCTTGGCTATGAAAATCAATTCCAAGTATTAAAGTCCTTCGTCTAAACTCTTGGGTGTAATATTGAATGATTTGTCCCTTAAGTTGTCTAAAAATTTTCCAATTCATGATAGCCTTCTATAAATGAGCTAATGGATAAAATTGTTGTTCAATTGCAGAAATAAATTCAGCCCATGATAAAGTGATCTTACCATGTTTTTTAATTTCATCCTTGGTCTTGACTTCCCACGATACCAATGCTGCTCCCTCCATTCTCAAAGAGGCTAACTAAATCTTGGTGTCATCTTCATGAAGGTTCTATATCCTAAAGTTAACTTCCAACTATCTTATCCAATTGTCAAGTTTCTCTGCATTTACCTCACCATTAAACATAGGCAACTCAGATTTAACATCAAGCTTTAAAAATGGACTTTTACCAGAGGTTTTAGAATTGTGAGATTGATTCACCGAAGTAGAGGATGCCGATGTAGAGGAAAAGGATGAAGATGGGGATGGTGGATCACCATTAACTCCATGTCCTTTCTTTGACTTGTCATCACTTTTCTCTCCTCCTAAAGAACCCTATCCTTCTTTCTGATGTTTAGATCCTTCTCCTACAAGCCTATCATTCCTTTCTTGGTAGAGTATCCTCACCATCTTCGTCATGTCCAAAAAAGCCTTTCGGAACACCCGTTCCTCTTCTTTGGGATCAATATATTCAGGAGATTCTCGTTCTCTTGAAGACATGCTTGAGGCTTCTTCTATGGCTCTTTCAGGTTTCTCTCTGGCCCTTCTTGGTTGAGAATTACTTTTTTCTCTAACCAAGTTTCCTTCTCCTCTCTTGAGTTTAAGCCTAATAAGCATCGAAACTTGAAAACAATCAACTATATCTTTGCACAAGAACAAATGCAAAGTAAAACTCTACCTCTTATACCAACTAATCTGAAAATGGAACTATTTTTAATTCTATGCAATGGATATGTTTCCATATAATTTAGTGTGCAAAGTATTCTGTATGACTTGCAGGTTAAACAAAGTAGTTTTGGTAATGTTTCTGAGTTTTATGTGTGAGGATTTGTTATTAAAATTTACTTTTTAATATATCACAGCAGAAATACACAGCAAGTAAACTTCACCATATCATAACGCAACAAAATGATGAGGTAGTTCACCCATCCTGGGCTACATCTTCCGATCCAAGGCTCCCCAATGGAATGTCCTTACTCTATTAATTTTCTCAAAATGGTTACATAGTGAAAAATATTCCTAAACAGGAAAAACATGCTGTGAATTTGACTTCAGAAGACAGAAATAAGCTAAAAATGACTTTTGTTTCACCTTAAAAAGTGAAGTACAACCCAATACAGCTCCATCTCCCTGATGGCCCTGATGGCTCTTTCCTCTTCCCTGAAGAAAAAATGGTTGAAGAATAACTCTGTTCACTCTATAACCTCTCCCAAACTCTCCACAATACTAAACAAGGCCAAAACTGACTAAAATTTCATCTTGTTTGGATGAAAATTGAGAAAGTTATGACCCAAAAAATATTTTGCCTAGTGGCACTAGAAAACCTCCTCCAAAACTGGATTTACTCCAGTTAACTCACCAAAGAAAGGCGAAATTTCTAGAACTGGGGGAACCATGTGCTAATTTAGGGATAACATTTAATGCGATGGTTAGTCATTTTTGGTGCGTTCATATGTGGAATCTTTGGTGGTTAATGTTGGCGGATAAGGTTAAAGATCGCGCCCATGCTCACGGGTCAATGTCACATCGAAAAAGGGGTTAGCACCAAGGTTCTTAACCCTGTTGTTTCTCCAGTTGGAAATGTTTAGACCCCAGGTCACCGCGCTTGTTTGCATGGCTTTAAACCTTAGCCCTAAAGTCTTAACCAAAAATTCTGCCATAATAACAGTGCTTATCCCGTGGTCTTTAGACGTGGGTCTTATTGCTATAGGGTTGGCCCTTGAGGGCTTAACCCAATGTTCTCTGCTTGTTACCCTAACTCAAATAGTCATTTACCTCCACCCGACTCGCTCATTTACCAATGACCCGAGCCGTCATTCAACAAATATCAACCCTCTGTCATGTCAGTCAGGTTGACCCTGCCCGTGTAGTCGGGTTACGGTTTGAAACCCATGGCCTCCAATTTTTCACAACACCTTTTAACCAATGGCTTGGGGCCACATGCCACCCTCTGATAGGCTTATATAAACTTAATAAAAATGAAAATTTTCCATAACAATTCTTTTTTACAAATTGACAAAATCATAGTAAAAAAGTCTTATTTTGGAGGTCACTAGACGAATTAAAACCTCAGTAACTTTCACATACGAGATCGGATTTGAGTCCCATTCATGGTGCCAGAATCGCAACGACGAGGAATTTCTGGTTGTTCAGATTGGAACCATTTCTAAGCATTTCCATTTTTGATCTTTTTTTCACTCAGATATGATCACCTGATCACTCAAAGGGACCGTATCTGAGAGCCTTGATTTTCTTACTAGGTCTCTACAACCTCTCCTTGTTCAACTATAGTGATAATTTGTCTCCCACCTTGAATTATTTCTCTGTTCTATGTTGATCATGCCTGGCCATATACTTCTCCTTCGACTTCTGCAATGTTTCCCGAAGCTATAGATAGATATGCCTGATATTCTCCATAAGATTTTCAGCCCTCAAAGCATCTCTTGTAAGATATTCCCTCACTCCTCCTTGTTGGCCATATGCAATATCCCAAGGTGAAGGTGAAAAATATCCAAAACAAGACTCAAATGGGGAATTTATTGTAGAATTATGGACTTATCTAATCTAAGAATGATGCATATATACTATATTTTCATCCGAGGTCTTCATATGCTTCTGGTTGTATCCCCTCAAAATCTGCACTAGTCTCGTTGACTACTTTTGTCATCCCAATTTGTCTATGTATGGCATGTTGTAGATATCTTCAACTTCGTTTCCATCTTCTCCCCCTACGTCGTCCAAAAGGCACTGAGAAATATTGTATCCTTATTTGAAATGATTCTCCTTGCTATCCCAAAGTGCACCTACACCTATCCAAAGAACAATTTTGTTGCTTCCTCTCCGCTGATGTTATTTTTATGGACCATTAGAACACACATCTTACTGAACCTCTCAACTACCACGAACAAGTATTCATGTCCCTTCCTAGTTGTTGGTAAATCTCGCACAAATTTCATCAAAATACTTTCCCAAGGATGAGTAGGCACAATTAAGGGATGACATAAACCATGTTTCATGTTACTAGGCTTGCTAGTACAACAAAGCATGCATCCACTAATGAACCTAGCTATTTTATCTTGCATCTTGGGTCAATACACATACCTTTGCAAGTTAGTCATAGTCTTCCATACACCAAAGTACCCTACAACCTTGGAGGTGTGAGCCTCTATAACAAGCTACAATCACTCAACTTTAGGAACACATGGCTTATCCAACATGTAGAGTAACCCATATTGGAGATGGTAGTCAATGGTTTTGTCGCCATTATGCACATGAATCTGACTTTTCAACTAGTTATACACCTCCTTGAAGTCCTCATATTTCGAATATTTCACTTTGTATGCATCATGGGCGAATGGATCCATGTGCATAAGACTCCCCAAAGCTATGATATTTTATGTGGGTGGCCTTTACATCATGTCAGCCAAATTGTTTTTGTTTCCCTTCTTTACTTGATCAGAAAATGAAATTGATGTAAAAACCCTATCCACTTGTAATGTCTGATTTTTTGTAGCTTACTATGGGCATGCAAGTACTGTAACAGCTGGTGATCTAAGTGGATTATTGTCTCCTTTCCCATCAGATAGTGCTTCCACTTCTTCACAACTTTCACCATGAAATAAATATCCTTGTCGGAGGTAGGGAAATTAAGAACTACCCAATGAAATACTTAAAAAATGGAGCGAATGGGTCTTACTCCATGCCTCAAGAGAGCTCCCATAGCATACCCACTCACATCTGTATCCACTTCAAAGGGACGTTGCAATTTTGGTAATGATATAACCGGTGCTTGTCTGGTCTTCCTTTTTAGCTATTCAAACTCCTTTTGTCGACCTTTTCCCCACTAGAAACTCTTTCCACTTGCTCTTATGGCCTGGAGCAGTGCTACTATTGCTGAAAATGAGGCTATGCAATTCCTCAGGTATTGTGTTGCCCCAATGAAAATCCTGACCTGAGAAATATTAATAGGCACTAGCCATTTCATGATGGCATCCATTTTAGAAGTATCTATCTTAAGTTCTCCTCCACCTATCACATACCCAAAATACACCAAGGATTGTTGCACAAAATCACACTTCTTGATATTTTCTAGTTTTTGGTGCTTCTTCAATGTTTCCAACACTTGCGTCAAATATGAAATATGTTCCTCCTAGGTAGAACTATATACCAATATATATCGAAATAGACAATAAAAAATGAATCTATAAAATGGCACAGTACATGATTCATTAATATCATAAATGTAGCTTGTGTATTACATAGGAAGAATAGAATAACTATCTACTCATACAAGCCTTGCATTGTTTTGAAGGTGGTCTTCCATGTATCTTTTTCTTTGAATTAAACCTGGTGATATCCATACTTCAAGTCCAGCTTGGTGAAGTACTTTTCTTGCTGCAACTAATCTGGAATATCATCTAACTTGGGCAATGGGTATGTATTCTTGAGCGTGATTTTATTCAATTCCATGTAATCCATACACATCCTCCAAGTCCCATCCTTATTTGGAACATTGATGATGGGTGACCCACATGGTGATATAATTTATCGAATGACAGCCTATTCCATCAGTTGATGCAACTGTTTCTTCACTTCACTTGATTTTATAACATAATTCCTGTATAACAAAATAATTGGAAATGGGGAGTATGGAAATAACAGGACCTTGGGCTCCACTTATCTCGTAGGTGGTAACCCTTTGGGCCCTCAGAATACATCCATGTATGCTTGTAACAACTCCTCAAATTTTTGTTTATGTTTCTTAGTAAACCCCTCCAAATATTCCTTGCCTCTTATTGACTCCTCTTCAAACTGACTTTCATTTAAAAATAATAAGATATACTTTTTGTTGGAACTGATCAATTTCTTGGCTTTGTTGGCACTTACCAGGGAACTTTTCCACTTGCCTTTATGTGAGCTTATGATGAATGATTTTACATACTTGACGAGTCAATACTGATTGGCTCTCCCCATGAATATTGTGTCTTGTATGTACATGTATCGACTCCCAGAAACGACTCTGCATACATTAAGGGGAACCACATCTAGATCTACTTCATCAATAAAATCAACACTAGTAGCAAATCTTATTTTACACCTTTTTGTTACCTTTAGCTTTTCATCATTATTTACCCATCCCAATGGATATGGGTTTGGATGATCACAAACCTCCAGCCCCAACATCTTGACTATCTCTGCTGAAATGAAATTCGCCTATGATCTTAAGTCATATAGGGCATCAATATTTGTCCTCTTGACCTATATCTTTATATGGAAAAGTTTTCTCATTTCTTTCTATTCCTATTGTTGAAGAATAATCAAATTCACCTACTTTTTCACTCACAAACAAATAATCTTCTCATCAAGGTTTGATCTTCTTTGAACTTGGTTGCTCGAATCCACGACCATGACATTCATCTTCTTATTATATTTCTTCCTATTATTTAAGTTTAGCTCTGGATGCAACTTCCAACACTTCTCCTTTGTATGGTCATCAATGTTGTAGTGGTTATAGTGGTTGATAGGATATTTGCACTAATGTTTTGTGGTTGTCAAATTTTTATCTTTACCCCCTTTTTTTCTTTTTCTTTCCCTCCTTAGAAGTGTCAAGTTTCTCCTTCTGCTTCGATCCACTTGCTTGCACTCTCTTTTGGCCTATGTTCTCTAGGTATTTTCCTTGTATACAAGCCTCATGAACCAATTTGGGGTTGAACAACATCACTTGCTAAAGAATATGGCATTGCTACCTTTCAAATACTCGAGAAGTACATCCGGGTTCTTTGGAGCTACACCCAACTTTACAGGCATATTTATGAATTTCGTGGAATACTTCTGCACCCTTTGGCCTGCATTTTGCCTGAAGTAATGCCATTAGATCCACTAGTCCTCTGTGTACTTAATGGGAAAAAATTGTGACTTAATGAGGGTTTCGAAATCTTCCCACTTAGTTGTTGTAGATTCTGCCTCCAACCTCATGATTTTCGTGTGGTTGTTTGACCAATTAAGTGCATGGCCTTCTAATTCTAGTCGCGTGAATGAGATCTTCCACCCTTTCTCAATCTAAGGGACGTTGAAATACAATTTCAGTTGCTACAATCAATGGTTAAGCTTCAGAGTGTCAATATCACCATGATATGGATTGATATCGACTTTTTCTTCCTTTTTAAACAAGAACTGATTCATGGCAATCGAACCAAGTTGATATTTTCTCGATTCATTCCTAGAATGGTTCTCCATTTCTCCCTAATATTTTGATCCCTATTCAGATTTTCCCTTTGCATATGAACCCCTATCTTCTCCAAATATCCCTAGCTTTCTATTTAAGGATTCCATGAGGAGGCTTATATTTCATTTAATATCTGTGACTTTTTGTTCCAACCGTGTAAACATAACCTCTGCAGGATCATGAGGTTCATTTACATTTTTGTCATCCAGGATTAGGATTAGGGTTTTATGATTTTTAGCTCCACCGATCTATATCCTTGAAATAACAAAAAAATACCCAGAAAAACATGGTATGATACCACATCATCCATAAAATGTCATGGATATTCCACTAGATAGCTCATTAAAATAGATATGATAATAAAATATTAAAATGCAAAATTTATACACTATTGAAGTTTTATTAAACTTCTATATATGTAAATTTAATTGTAATTAATGAATGTATATGAATTGAAATTATGTAGAAAAGTAGAGAACAAAAAAATAAGCTCACGCACATACATAAGACAAAATATATGCTTTGGGAAACCCTTTTAGGAGAAAACCCAGCTGGAAGGTGAGGTTGCTTCGCTCTCTTTCTTTATTTGGAAATATGGCTACAAGTACAAAGAAGTAATGTCTATGGCCCATGGGCTGCTACAATGCAGAAATACTCTTTCTGTGCTCTACCTCCTGTCTCTCCTACCTATATTTTCTCAACTATAGAACAAAGTTCTCTCAAAAGAATGGAATGTCTCTTCCTCCTAGTGGCATGGTTATAACACAACTTGATAGCCTACTAGTGGTTAAGTTTGAACACATAAAATCTTAACTAGATTTACAATATAGACTCTTTTAGAGTATTTTACAAAAACATGGCTAGCCCATTTTCCATGAATAATGGGGTTCATGTGGCATCCTCTTGAACTATAGGTGTGAAATTAGGAAGATCTACTTCTAAGAGGAATAACGTTTGCATACAGACTCTTATTGATGCACTTCATGCGTTGTTGGAAATATATTTGTGTGTTTAAAAACATGAAAATTTCTGGTGCTTAATCGACAATTTTTTACCCCCAAAAAACTTCATTTTATGCCTCAAAATTCTCTCGAAAGGTTTCAGACATTGTTTCACAAAACTAGGTTCCACACGTAAAAATGGTCCTATGATTTGATTCCTTCACTTTTGCCACTCTGAATATATCAATATGGATGAAAAATAATATAATGATCCAATATGGATAATGGAATATGTAATTTAAGCTTTGATGTTGATGAAATGGTTTTAAGAAAAGTAGATAAGATACCCCTCTCCTCCTTTGGGTCGATCTCCTTGAGATGTTATATCAAAAAAATCCAAATGGATTTGGGCATTAATATTGTGTTATAGCTATAAACCCGCTAAGGTGTCAGTTAAAATGGATAGTACTACACTTAAGATGTTGAATTTTTGGAAGGTGTAATGAATTGTCAATTTTTCCTTATTCTCGAATGGTTTTTTGTTTCTTGTTAACCATATTTTCTATGCCAAGGTAGGGACGGGCTTTGAAAGCTTTTATATCCTTATATTTGTGCCATATTTATGACATTATTTTTATTACTTCTCCTTTCAATTTTTATTTCAATCTTGCAATGACTTCAACTTTACTCTGTACTTGCTGAGTAGAGGGATAAAAATGGATAAGGTGACAATTTGTTTCGATATTTGATTCACATAATCAACATCTTCTAGGGCCCTCAAAACTTAATTTGTGAAGAAGATCCCAAGTTAGAATTTTTTTTTTTAAAGGATCCACTTTTTTTTTTTTTCTTTCACTTGGCATTTGTACTTCCAAATTGATTTCCACTATTAGAATGAAGTTCAGTTGACTCCTTTTTTGGCTACTCTTATATCCAATTTTGGACATGTATCCCCCTGTCACATTTATATACCATAAGAGTTCGTCCTCTTCTACAATGATACAAATTTTTCACTAATGTCATTCATGAGATGTTATGTTTATCTTGAAAATGTTCTTAAATCAATTTATTTTATTTTATTTTAAAATATATTCATTTAATTTACTTAGAAAACAAATTCCATTACCAACTTGAAAAAGTTCAAGAATATCCCATATCTTTAAGTTAATATCAAGGAATTCACATACAAATTAGAAAAACAAACAAAATACCACACAAATTTACATATTTAACATGTGTATGGAATAAATATTCTCTATTAGCATGTTCATGTCTACAAATTATTGTGTGTTCAAATCATGTTAGACGAGGAAAATATTTGACATAGTAAATATCTAATTACAAGTGACCTAGATAATAAAAAGATACCATCTACAAAACAAGGTTTGGTTTTACCATTAGATGATATATAAAATAAATTTGGACTAAATAAAAAAATAAATTGAAAAAATATAATATGAAAGTCTTAACAAGGAGGGTTGCGGGGTAGCAAGTCCCTATTACTAGATTTTAGAGGTTATACATAGTATCATATATATGATGGCATGAAAAGTGCATTTGAACAAGTTTTTTTGAGTTGCAGAGGGTTGAATGCTAATGTCTTTGATTTTTTATTTGGTAATGGACGTGGAACTCAATGTCGACCTATTAATGGGCTTTGTGAAGAGGATTAATTGCAGGAGGCTTGCAAGCTCTAGGATGATAGGTTCGAAAAGGGATGCATTCTGAATGTAAGATATATGGTAATGGACATTTATGTGGTGGCCATAACTGAAAGATGACTAGTAGGAAGGCCCAAGGGTTTGTGACATGGGAAATATCCCATGTACAAGTTCTTAACATCATGAAAACAATAGCAAGACCCTATTTTTTCATTTTATAGGGGTGTTTTCTATGCATTTTTTCTTACCTGGTTATTGTACATTCCATATGAATGTAGCATGTAGCTATGCAAGGCATCTGAATGTTGTGTCTTATTTGAAATCATCAAGGGTAAAGTTAATATGGTAATGTAATGAAACAAAGGAAACTACTACATAGTTGGAATATTATTTTTATTCAAATTGTATTATGTTTCCCATAATCATATTACATTTAGTTCTCTAAAATATTATCCATAAAAGTTCACAAGCAGGGCATTATACATGGATTTCTAGAAAACTTACAAATTGCAAGTTGTTACAATTATTCAATATTAAAGACATATTACTACTTGTATTGCCTCAAATATATTTGTTAAGGAGACATGTAGAGGTTTCAAAATAAATCCAAAAAGGAGGGAAGTGGTATACTGATATTCAAACTAATTGGAGAAGGCACAAGATATATAAAAACCATATACCTTGAGAGTCCACTTTTGGATGGTTCTCTTCATGGTACACAGTGGGGCCTCCTTGGTGTTGAGGTGCATAAAGGGTGTCTTTTTAACGCCTATTTATCCTACATTAATTATCAATCCGGGAACGACTTTTTATTTCAAGAGTGTACTCTGTCTGAGGCTACAATTAAGCTAAGAGTAATGCTATGAAAGATCTAATCCAGTGTTCTAAATACAAGATTAAACAAATGCTTGAAAAAGAAATCTAATTACAATAACATGAACTCAAATGCTCTTAAAATCTACCTATTCACTCAACAACCATCAATCGAGGATACAGTAGCAATAACTCATTCCTCTAGAAATTGATGCAATTGAAATAAAACTGAAATAAGGAAATCAATCTGGGAACGAGGAAGCAATAAACAGTGTTCTCTACAGTTGACAGTCTTGTTTTAAAGAAATTAAAAGGAAATAGAAATTGAACTAAAACTGCTGTTGAAAATAAACTAAGAAGAACTTCTTTTAAAAGAAAGAATTGGAAATGAACAACAATCTGTAATTGAATGTCTATGTGCATAAACAACAAACTGTAAATAAACAATATTTTTGCAATTTGAAACTAACGAATTAGAAATGAACAACACACTAGAATTGAACAACAATTACTAACTAATGAATCTGAATAGTAGACATGAACTTAACAAACTCAAATAGAAAATCCTATTAAACTCCTATCCTATCGATAGCAAACATTATTAAGTAATAATCAGAATCAACAATTCAATGGAATATCAAACAAAGTTAAATACGAAAAAAAAAGCTTTATACGTGATAACAAGATGAGTAACACAAAATCATGATCCTTGTTCAAATGGAACAACACTGCAATTCATTAGCGCACACAACAATAAACAATTCAACAAAAACTTAATTAAATTTACAAATTTAATAAAACTAATCATAATTATCACACAACGGTAATTAAAAGAGTAGAAATACAAATAGCAGATGGATCCACCAAGGTCGGGCCCTCAACCACCGGTGAAATGCCGCTGGGCTACTGCAAAACTAAGAAATCAAACAACAACATGTCCTTGTATTAACCATGCATAATAGCGTTTACAAACAGTCGATCTTTGTTTAATCAATGAGAGTCGATGAGGAATTGTGTAATTACAACAGGAAATATCCCCATCTCTCATCCATCCTTCTCCAATACATAATACATGCTCTCCTTTTATAATCAGAAAGAGGAGAAATTAAATCGAAAATATGATCTCTCATAACAATATTGGATTGTTCCTAACCAATTGATCAACCAGAAAATATATTTCCATCCATCTTTCAACAAGAGAAAGTCGAATTTGGATTTGTAGCTGAGATAATTTGGAGGACGACAGTAAATTTGAGAAAATCGTGCTCAAAGAACCTTTCGGTTCTCTCAATATAGACTAAATTTTGGCAAACCATGCTTTAATAATGTTAACTTGGTCCGTTCTGGACAAAACCCATGTTCCGGATTTTCCAGATTCTTCTTCATTTTCCCAGAATCTCAATCACAAAACTGTCACTTATTATTCCAGCGAATTTCTGAGTTGGAATATTTGATGATGATTTGGAGATCAAATCTGCAATGTGGCAAATATCTTGGAGGATAAAATGGTGAGTGTTGGTACAAAATATATTAATAAACCATTATTGATAAGATTATGCATAATAATCATCTATTTATTAAAAATAAAGGAGAAGAAATAATATTCATCCATAAGAGCATGAGTCATTATAAAATGGATTTATATGATAAATTATAATAAATGACATGATAAAGAAGAGTAAAAATGGATGAAATAAGTGTTAAAAAGTGGTCGTATTCATGGCCCAACACTTGGCATCATCCACTTGGGTAATGCTTCAATATTTCTATTACCCCCTAGCCTTAAGTGAGAAACCCACATCTAAGTTGGTCATAAACTACTTGAATCTCCACGATGGAGTTGCAACGATGAACTGCATTACATTCATAGTATAATTTGCTTCAAACTTTGGTATGAACACCTGGAATCCTCCTGCCATTACACGGGCCAAGTCTGAAGAGATTCCCTCAATATGGGGTTATGGATATGTGTGGAGATAAACCTACCATGCACGATAATATCAATGCATATGGGAATTTTTTGAATTGTTTTAATTTCAACTTAGACATAATCTTGTTTGGTTACTCCATGTAGTGCTCATCTCTATCACTTCTACTACTTTAATTGAGATATTTTCCCCTTCACTAACATGGAAAGGTTTGCGATAAGCTAGTATATGATGCATTCTGACCTATGATGTGTTACCAGTACCTATGTACATCCTATGAGTTGTTATTACCTATGTGTATAAAGCGTGTTGGTTCCTCGATAATAGACATGATATATTGTGTATGAATACTATGATTGTTTCTCCTGCGTCAATGGGTATCCCTAATGCTTTAAAACCTATTATTTCGATGGGTTTATCTATCTGTATCGACAACCCAAAATGGTTGAAGTTTTTCCATATCTCAATTTAATGGCCCATTCAACAAATTTTTTTCGAATGATTCACAAGCTCCAGTATAATTCGAAAATGAAAAAAAAAAAAAAAACGGTCGTAGAATTAGCAAATGAATAAAAATGACAAGTATCAACATTATTTCCAAAGCGATATCCATTAATGAGAAATACTGATTTTAAGAAACTACAACAAGCATCACGTCTAGAGAATATATTTGATTTAACCAAGTTTAATATTATAATCATTTAAATTTGATATTATTTTTTTCATATCATTAAATAATGATGCGCACACTCACACCTAAAATAGGAAACCACATGATTAGAGAACTAAAATGAAACTTGTTTTCATGCCTATGAGGAAGAAGACCACGCGGTAAGAGAAAAAAAAATACCATAACAACACTATTTTATCAAAACCACAACAACAATAGGTTTTTCAGGATTTTTTCATCCTCTACAAAATATTGAAGAAGAGGTTCCTATGTGATTTCCTACCCTGAAATTTTCAGCAATAGAAATGCCGAGAGAGTCTACCACAGTCGGAATTGTTAGTAACGATATCTTGGTAATAAGATTTAGGAATAGTTAACTACTAATTCCATCGCACATCAATTGAAAATGGAGTTCTTTTTATCGCAATCACTGAAGCACCATTAGCTTTTTTTCTATCAATTTTCCCATTCAAAATCCATTTAATAATAATAATAATAATAGTAATAGGTTCTATAGAAATGCGAGGTGAATGTTATCAGTAAAACTCCCCTCCTATGTCCTTGTGTTGTTTCATGGTACTGGCCTTGGAAGGATACCTTCGACCAGCTCTTACCAGCCATTGCGAATATAGTACCAGTGCAACAAGATGAAGGAGACAATGGCTTCCTAACGCAAGTATTAGTAACTGAGTCAAATAAGTTCTAAAGGTTTCTTTTGGCATAGAAATGCATGAAATTTATCTCTAGATGTAGTTCCATTTACATATGCATCGAATGCAACCACAAAGCTAGTAATGGAAATAATTTTATCAGAACTTGTAAGTTTCTCTTGATCTTTCATAATGTTATTGATGTTTGATAAATAAGCCCAATTATTTTCCTTCAACATTTGTATAACTCTGGTGTAATATCCATCATAGACCATATTTATCATAATAGAGTATTATTGTATCTCACAATAGAGTTTTACTTGTGACAGTAGACTGCGTCAAATATTCCATAAATCAAAGATTTAGATGTAGATAAAGATTGAATTCCATTGTTTTCACTTCTTAACTCACCTATTTCGCCTCCCCCGAACATCTCGTCTTCTCTCGATATTTTTGTCCCTTTGTAAAATTGCCAATATTGTTTACAATTCAATGGATATAGATATGAGAAACTTTCAGTTTTATATCATATGTAAGTTTTCATTTACATGTAGGATTTAATTAATTAATACATGCTAATACATAATACCAGTTTGTATTAGTAGTATCATCATTGAAATTGCATTCAAGATACTACAAGAAAAAATACAGCAATTTAATGGTTGAGGAAGATACAAATTTCTATTTTTTAAAAGTATTGAGTTATACATATTTATCATATGTCTTTGAATATGATTGGAGAAAGATTCAAGATGTAGAACAATTAAAACTAAACAAATGCTAGTATGAGGAATTTAGTTGTGAATTATGCTTGTGTCATGTCTACCTCTGATTCATTTCTATCCCTTGCAACACACCTATCAAGAATATTCCTTTACACAGAAGGAAAATGAAGTTGGAAGGATACATTCCACCATTGATATCCATCGACCCATACTACAATTGATTTCCATCGACCCCTACCAACACTGGAGATCTCAATTCTATGTTCTTTGAAATGGACCACAACAAAATGGAGGCTAAAATCTTCTACTTCATCTTGCGTACAAAATTTGCAGCATTTAGAAGAAAGGTATGAAGGGCTCTGCTTCATATAGTTTGAAGATTTTTGCAGCATTTAGAAAGTAGGTATGAAGCATTGTGCCGAAGAAGGCGGTGCTTGCCCAAAAGTTCCGCCCATGAAAGCAGCGCTTCCCGAACCGTTCACAAGTAGTAGATTATCAACCACCTAATATGGCTCATCTTTCTGTCCATCTGTAAATACATCTTCTTATGGTAACATACTTTCATCTCTTGCCTCCAGAAAAGGTCAAATAAGATAGTGAATTTAAATCCATCTTTAAATTTTAGCTAAAACAATCGCATAAAATAAAATTTTCAAACTTTGGCTAAAATAATGAAAACACCATAATATAACCCTAAGTTTTCATACAAATTTAATAGAAAATGCATTGACCAATTACTATAGTCCCTACTAGATTCTTTGTGCAGGGACCATTAAATAGGTTTGTCATAAAAACAATGTCTTATATATCACAAATCATGAATAGGACAACTCATTAATTTTCATCATAAAAATAATCTAAAATTCGTTATGATAGCTTATGTTAGAAGTTTATGAAAGTATTTCAAGCCCTTAATAAGAACTCTTACAAAGTGATGATGTAAGTGCCCCTAAAAGGTATGGAAAATCATAAAATAGTAACAACTACGAATTGATGATGTCAACAGCCACTAAAAGGTATGAGGAATCATAAAATGGTAAGAAAAAAGAAGTGAAATGGTTTTTTTGTTAAATGATGTGGAAAAATGTATTCTAGCACTACCAATTTTTAATTTTAGAATTGGAATAAAGAAGACCGGAAAAAGTTGAATTTTTTATTAACACGCTTAACAACACCAATAAGAAAGGCCATTCTAATGTTTTTATTACAAAGTGACAAATCAATTCACTAACTAAATTTAAAGATAAAATTGGAAGGAAAAATATGACTTTCTATATAATAGATGGGAAACATCTCAACCTTTGTAATATGAATTTGTTGAGAATTATTCATTGACCCAGTAATAAAAGAAAATAAAGAAATGAATATATAGTAATAGGCTGTATCACATAAATAAGGTACCGATTAAATTAAAAGTCACAAAATTTTAAGCATATTTTTAATTTTTAAAATGAATTATTTAGCAAAATTTCTAAAGAGATTGTATGAATATTACTAAAGTTTTGAACAATGACAACCAAGAAGATAAGTTGACTCTGTATTGATATCAAATGATTTACGAAGACAATGCTGGCCATTAGCATGCGAGATGGGGGATGAAGTAGAATGTTATGTTGTAGCAGATAAATTAATGGGTGGACATGTTTGTTTGAGTATAACAATTGATTGCCATGTTCGCGAATAACCTTAATGCCAATATTACAAATGGGTCAAGGATTAAACAATAACTATAATTATCATTCGTGAACATTTAAAAGTTTTAATGTGATTTTTATAGTGCACAACTAGTCTCATTTTTTTTGGGTTGAAATATAAAACATTTAATAGAATCATTTTGTACAATTGTGCATTTTTATTTGTGAGTAAAACCAAATAAAACATCTAGGAAAAAAGAAAAAGAGGATCCTAAGTTGCCTAAGATTTCTTCAAATATATGGGATATATTAATCAACCGAATCATTTTCTCTAATTGTGCATTTTTATTTGTGAGGAAAACCAATTAAAACATCTAGGAAAAAAGAGAAAGAGGATCCTAAATTACCTTTTTGCAGGGTCCATAATTTCATTGCAAACACGTGTCCAAGGGAAAATTGTCATAACATTTGTTTCAAACTTTGGATTGGAATTCTGTAAAAAATTAACTGAAATCACACGGAATGTAGTTCTTGTGTATCGATTTCAGAGCCGAAGGTCAAAATAATGAGACATGGCACATTGTTCAAGTTATCTCTACTGAACTAGCCTATAATTAGGCCATTGTGGGCAATTGGGAATAAATTTGTCTTGAAGAATACAAATTAGGTCTCACTTGTGGCATTAGAAAGAAGACTCAGAGGGATACCACAAGACTAAATTTCAGATCTTGGAGGTCCGAAATTATAGATTTACAACCGTTTCAATATTGAGCTCCTAAAAGAAAGAAAAAGGTGTGTATTTTTTAAATAATTTTGCATAAAATTTGTTTGAAAAAAATAGTTTGAAGTGATTCCAAGGGCTTATTGAAGCATATATATTTGTATTGGGTTCTAAAATTCCTCCAAAAAACAATTCGACACCCATTATTCCTCAAATAAATCTATGACAATGCATGAAGAGGAAGAATTGTAGCACGATATATCAAAATTAGAGAACCAAGTGCAATAAATTTCACTCTCAAAAAGAGAAACCAAATATAAACTAAAAGGCGACATGGATGGTTTAAAAGTAAACATAAAAGCTAAGATGGATGACATGGAAGCTAAGATCAATGTTGTAGAAGAAAAACTTGAAGGTTTGAAGGAAGGTTTGACAAAGTTTCTACACGAAAATCTTCCTAATGGTGAAAAGGTAGTAGAGGAAACTCATGATGAGAACAAAAGAAATGTTAATCATGATTTTATAGACTCTAACATTGGATCGAAAACCCACCACATTCCAAAGAACGATATGAGCAAGTTTGATGGAAATGATCTGATAAGATGGATACTACAAATGGAGCAATACTTTGAACTCCATAATGTGCAACCCACACAAAAGGTACGATTGCAACTTTACATCTAGAACAAAATCAGCTTTCATGGTATAGATGGCTTTGTTCTTGTAAGCCACTTGTCACTTGGTCAATTTATATGGAGGAAATGATAGAACATTGTGAGGATACAAAGAGAAACATCTTCTTTAGCTAATTGAAATATTTCAAAAAGGGTTCAATGAGGGAGCACATTGAGGAATTCGAAAAATTGAATATAAGTGTAAAAGATATTCCAGAGGAATAGAGGATTGATGCATTCATAGGGCCTTTAAATGATAACATCCAACATGAGGTTCACCTTTGGGAATCTGATACATTGGAGAAGACATTCAGTTTTGCAAGAAAAATTGAAAGCAAAATTATGGCGACAAGGAATCCTAGCACTCACAACTATAAAGATGCAAGTGTTGCTACTCCTAGCCTTCCACAATCTACAAGGCTTGCACCACAATAGTTGGAAGGAAAAAAAGCAAAAGGGCTATGTTATAATTGTGATAGAAAATACATTAAAGGTCATAAGTGTGTCGAGAATAAATTAATATGCATATATTGTGATGAGGAGGAAGAAAAGGAAGAGGGTAAAAATACAAAGCTAGGTTACACTTTCGTGAGAAATGCGTTCGAAAATTTAATTTTTCAACAGTTTGGCTGAACTTTTAGGAAGTTACACTGAAGTTTTGAAATTAATTTGGTCGAACCATTTCTGTCATTAACATTGAAAGCGTATTGACAGTGTGAGATTTTTTTTTTTTTTTTTTAATTTTAATTTTAATTTTAATTTTAATTTTAATTTAATTTTAATTTTTATTATTTTTTATTTATTTATTTATTTTTCTGGAGATAGGAAAACTGAAAACAAAATTTTGGCCAGACTATTAGTTCGGCTGGACTTTTTATTATAATTCCTTTGAACTTTTTTTTATAAATATACCGGCCCCCAAACCGTAACAATTTTTCCGTCAGTTTGTTTGTTACCATTTCATTGTCTCGCTGTGTTTTCGATTTCGGTCAGCTTGTCTATTACCGTTTCGCTGTCTCGCTGCTCTGTTGTTGTCTCGTTGTGTTTTCAAGATTTTTTGTTGTCTCGCTGTATTTTTGAGCTCTGTTGTTTTATCATTTTTTTTTCGAGCTATGTTGCTATCTCACTATGATTTTGATCAATGTATTGGGTTTGTTGTGTTTTTGCAAGGGCGAGGAGGGAAGAGAGCGAAGGTGCGAAGGTAAGTTAGATACGTTATTTTTTGTTTATATATTTTTTTTAAAATCTAATTTTTAGTTTGTTGTGTTTCCAATTTTTGTGTCCTTGGCAATCTGCAACCTCATCGTCTGCTCTTCCTACTTGACGTGCGCTTTCTCTTTATCCCTTGCCTACTAAGTGTGCGTCGAATTTTCAGGTATGGCTCAAAACATTAATACCATTACCATTGCTATAAGAAATGATATGATGAAACTGTGTGCGAAAGAGCTTATCTAAGCTTACTTTAGTTGTATTGCAATAGCTAGTTACCATATTTGATTGGTGTCATTAACTTAGTTGTCTCACCTTAATTCATAGGATATCATATATGGGCTATTACTGATAAACATGATGATACATGGTTAGTATGAGCATCATTATATTATTAGTTACTCAATTAGATACCTTCAACACAACAGGACTTTATAATACCTATACTCAATCATATCTTGTATAGCTATATACTACAAGTGGGATACTACTAGCTTACTCCTTATCTCCAGGATATACTGCTTAATATACTCTGACTCCTCATACCCAATAGTAGGACGTGGCATCTCCATCTCCATCTACTCATGCTACTCCTTCAAAAACACATAGGCATAGGAACATTGATCACCCTCATTGGAGTGAAGTTGCTTCCCATCTCCACTAATGCAGTCTGATGTTTCTTTCCCTTAGTCATTCTCAGACATTTGCCACAGAAGCTTGTTTCATTTTTATTCTTAGAGCTGGATAAAGGAGAAAGCCCTATATACAATACAGTTAGATATAGTGAGATCAATTTAAGTGGGTATATTCCTTAGATTTTCATGTTTTTTCTATCTATGTTTCTTTCACTATTTATTAGTTACATCTTAATTGAGCTTGTTTACTCTTATTACCTCTATATCTTACCGCATTATTTATCACACCCTACAACTCCATTGATTGATATGAAGAGTATGTGAAAGACCTTATCTAAGATTACTTCAGCTATATTTGAATAACTAGTTACCATATTCGTCTGGTGTCATTAACTTAGCTATTTCACCTTAATTCCTCCGATATCATATACAATTTACTACTGATAAACATGATAAAACCAGGTTAGTATGAGCACCATTACAATACTAGTCCCATCTTATATGAGATTTATTGTTACTCTTATTTGCTCTATATCTTACTACATTACTGATCAAAACTTACATCTCCATTGATTAATATGAAGATTATGTGAAAGAACTTATGTAAGATTACTTTAGTTGTATTAGAATAACTAGTTACCATATTCGATTGGTGTTATTAACTTATTTATTTCACCTTAATTCCTGGGATATCATATATAATTTATTATTGATTGATAAACATGATGATACAGGGTTAGTATGAGCACCATTACAGTATTGGTTACATCTTATATGAGCTTTATGATTACTCTTGTTACCTCTATATCTCACTGCATTATAGATCACACCTTACATCTCCATTGATTGATATGAAGAGTATGTGAAAGAGCTTATCTAAGCTTACTTTAGTTGTATTGGAATAGCTAGTTACCATATTCAATTGGTGTTAGTAACTTATTTATTTCACCTTAATTCATGGGATATCATATATATTTTATTACTGATAAACATGACGATACAGGGTTAGCATGAGCACCATTACACTATTAGTTACATCTTATATGAGTTGTATGATTACTCTTATTACCTCTATGATCCAGGTGGCTATTAGTGTCCACCTACCTATTCCACTTGGGGCCCCACCATTGTCTCTTTTATCTTTTCACAACTTACTATTTTTAGTAGCTTTTCGGGTCCTGAACTTTCGGAGCCATTTCAAGGCCCTAAACAATGTTTTTTGGGCATAGTTATTCTAGCAAATAGATTTCGTTTTAGAATTGACATTTGTGGTGACAATTGTAGTCCTCGGATAGATATTTATAATGATGTATCATGTGTGTCAAATGGAGATAGTATGCCAAAGTTACGTCCCCAGGAATTTGAAACACCAATCTACCCAAACGGGGCCGATAGTTTTGGCACTTCATCTCCTAGGTTTAGGATTTTAGACGTTTAGATTTATCCATTGTTTCTCCAAAATAAGTAGGCCCTCGAGCCTCATTGTAACATAGTTCAGAGGTCTGTAGCCACCACATCTCTTCTGAGAGATTCGTACCAGCACCCTAGCTATGTTATTTCCATTGTATTTGTAAGCATATTTCTATTATTTTATATTAATGAAATGAAGCCTTATTTCCGCTGCATCTCTATGTTTATGGTTATTTATGTATTCTATTATGTTCCCAAATAAATCTGGATCAATGGTATTAGAGAGGTTTTTTTTTTCTTGATCCTTCTTTGCATGTCCGCAACGAGGCCGGGGTATAAGGAGTTAGGGCTCGATCTGGTGGAACCTTTGGAAGATCAACCTCGTAAACCCTGACGGACACCCATGGGGATGAAAAGAAAGATGAGGGAGCGGGAGATCCTATCAAAATATTGCTTGAGGGGGCCCTAGAAAAACAAAGGAACGCGATGATGGATAAATTTTCACAGATCCTTCAACGACTACCCACGAGTGGTGCATCTACATCCAGCAGCCACTCTGGAGTTGTGACTCCCTTTAAGGTACAAGTAAGCTTTGACATTCCCATATTTGAGGGTTAAATAGATGCAGATGCCATAGATAGATGGTTGAATCTATTAGAAGGGTATTTATCAGTTCATGACTTTTCCGAGTGGGAGAAGATTATTTTTTCACTCAAAGCTACCCCCCATGTCAAGGACTGGTGGGAAACCTGCTGTGAGAAAAAGGACGAGACATAAACCTTTCTATTCTCAGCCGTACCCACTTGGAATTATTTTCGAGATGCCATCAAGGAACAATACTATCCCGTGGGGAGCTATGAGGATGAGTACATACAATGGACCATGCTGCGGCAAAAAAGGGATCAAGAAGTGCATGAACTGACGAATTTGTTCCATACCCTGTGCACGAAGTTCGGTATCAAAGATTAAAAGAAACATTTGGTGTTGAAGTATCGCAGTTGTCTACACAGATACATTCAAGAGGAAATCGATTTCCTTGACATCTCCTCGCTTGGTACAGCATACCAGTATGTTGCCAAGATTGAGCAAAAAATCAAACAGAAGAAGCGAGACTTTGGATCTGCGAATCAAAATCAAGGGATAGGTGCCCCCAAACCGCAGAACAAAGGACAAACCAAGGCATGACATCCCAAGAAAACCTGCCAAAGCCACAAGCAAAGGACAACACCGCGAAGCCAAAGAAGGACACAAGAAAGTGGTGTGACTTCCATAAGAGCTCCACTCACAACACAAGTGAGTGTCGAGAAAAGAATTCATTGGTGGCCAAGATGAGGGCTTCTAAATCAGACGTATGCTCCAACTCTGAATCAGAACCTGACAAGGGGAATGACAAAGGGAAGCAGATTATTGAAGCGGAGCCCAACACCATTGTTGCCACTACAAAGAACCAGAAGGAGGAACCAGAAGATCCAGAGGAGGTAGAGCATCTCTTCCACTCCCAAATGTGGGTAAAGGGTTCCCCACTAGGGTTCATTGTCGAAAATGGGAGCCAAAAGAACCTCATTTCAGCAAATTTCGTGAAGTTTTTGGGCTTGTCAACCACAGCACACCCACAACCATACACCATCGGGTGGCTTCACCAAGGACTGGATCTTCGTGTCAGCCAGCAGTGCCGCCTTCCCTATAGCATCAAGCTCTTCACGGATGAGGTATTGTGTGACATTGCTCCTATTGATGTTTCTAATGTATTATTAGGCCAACCATACTTGTGGAAGTGACATGCTGTGTATGAGTCTTGGCCTCGCGCTGTTATTGTTAGTTTGGGAAATAAGTTGTATAGGATACAAGAGGTACCACCGCCTCCCACTATCTCTTTGGTTACTGAAAAACAATGCAATAAGCTCATTTCTCAAACCAGGAAATTTTTTTTCCTGATGATCTGCCCCCAGGGCAAGAAGAAGACTGTGGCCACGACCTCCATACATGGCTCCTCTACACGACAACAATAAATGGACAAGGTTTTGGAGGTTTATGGGGACATCTTCACCTCACCCACAGGGGTTCCTCTACACTGTCAGGTCAAGAACCCCATTGACCTAACCCCAGGCACATTGCTACCCAATGGACCAATATATAGGCACTCTCTTATGGAGAATGATGAAATCAAGATGCAGATTGAGGAGTTGCTATAGAAACGTCACATCTAGCCAAGTTCATCACCCTGTGGGAACCCGATCGTGTTGGTATAGAAGAAGGATGCGACTTGGAGACTCTGTATTGACTATCAGGCACTGAACATGATCAATTTCTAGAATAGGTACCTGATCACATGGATTGATGACGTTCTAGACCAACTCAAAGGGGAAAAATATTTCATGAAGATCGAATTGAAGTCTGGGTATCACCAGGTACCAATAGAACCCTCTGATGTGTGCAAGACTACTTTCAAAGCCAAGGAGGGCCTTTTTGAATGGCTCATCATGCCTTTCGGGTTGAAAAATTCTCCCGCAACCTTCATGAAGTTGATGGATGACATATTGTGGCCATTCACCAACTCATTTTTAGTGGTATACTTGGATGACATTCTGATATTCAGCCAGACTTAGGAAGAGCACCTCCACCACATCCGAGAAGTCCTCCAAAAACTACGGCAACAAAACTTGTGTGCCAATTTGGAGAAGTGCACTTTTGGCATGACCCCGGTTCAATATATGGGATACATTATTGATGAAAGGGGGGTGCATGTAGATCCATCAAAGATCCAAGTCATTTGGGACTAGCCAGCCCCAACAACCTTAACAGAGCTTCCCAAATTTCTAGGTCTTACTAATTTCTACCGCATGTTGGTGTTGGGATTCTCTCATATCAGTTTTCCCTTGAGTTAAGTCACCAAGGGAGGAGCAAAAGAAAAAATATTTTCATTGAAATCTCAACAGAAGATGTTCATAGAATTGAAACATCGCCTCTGTTCCACCCCAGTGCTCACATTACTAGACTTGCAACAACCATTTGAGATCAAGACAGATGCCTTTGACTATACTATTGGGGTAGTTCTTACTCAATAGGGGCATCCAATGGCATATCACAGTGAAAAAATTTCTGACACAGTTCAGAAGTATCCCACTTATGACAAAGAAATGTATCGCATTGTGCAGGTGTTTAGTCAATTTAGTGTTCCTAAATTGATAGCATAAATTATCGACTAGGGCTAGTAAACTGTTGAAGTGAAGTGCACCATATGTGCCTAAGTATCCTCTTCTTAATTCATCGTGTTTAGTGTTTTTCCAATGTTTTTGGTTTTATGTCTAAGGTTACTTTATGCTAAGAAGGGAAAAAACTAAATTAATAGCGAAAAGGAAGAAAAGGAGATGTTACTGAATGCACTAAAAATGAAATTTAATTGCAAGATCTATTCTAAACTAGGAATGATAAAACAAAATAGAGAATGCTAATCCATAGATTGTAAAGCTACTAAGAAAGCAACTCATAACATTAAACTTAGTCCAATTCGTTTCATTAGATATATATTGGAACAAACTGAGAAAAGGATTAGTTCTGATGTGATGAGGATCTCCTAGAAAACAATAACTTAAAGCATTACAGAGAAATCTTATTCATTGTTAGAGATTTGTTGGAAAAAATTGAGAAAAAGATCATTTGTAACATAGTAAGGATCCCTATGCTAAAATAACTTATGACACTAGAACTAGCTCATTCTACAACTCACAATATTACTATTAAGTCATATTCAGAAATTAGAGATTTCTTGGAACAACTTGAGAAAAAGACTGTTTGTAATAACATGAGAATCTCTTACCTAATTGTAGAACAGAAAATGCCAATAACTCAAAATAATATAACTAATTCTCATTCATATAATAGTGATATGTTAGAAGAGCTTGAGAACAAAAATAGCTTATAAAATAATGAGGATCTTCTAAATCTAACTAACAGAACTGAAATGCAATTCACTCAAAGTACTACAGCTAGATCTCATTCATGTATTAGAGATATATTGGAACAACTTATGAGAACAAGATTGAATGTAATATTATGAGGATCTTCGACGTAAGTAAACGACATAAAACATAATGAAAAAATATGAACTCAGAAAATTTCCTAAGTAAGAAATATAACAAAACAGAATTAAAGGTTACTTATCTAGAAAGTATGTAAAAGCCTCTTTAGATAGCAGGGGCCCTCTACTATTAGATTGGCATACGAATATTTAACTCCTTAAATTTTCCTTCATAACAACATCAAATTTATGCTCCTTTAATTAAAAAAAACGCTCAGAAATAGAGTGTCATAGTATTTGAAAACTAAAAATATCAACTGTCTTTCTCGGTTCACCGAGTTATTTTTATAGGCAATTACATAATTGATATTGAGTAAAAATAGGCATAGGTGTCTTCTACAGTCAAAATCAAACTAGAAATCTTTTTGAGGACTAGTGATTTGCTGAAGGCAAATCAAGAGTCCTTATCCTTATAGAAATCCGCTTCTTGGATTTTAGCTTTAACCACGTGCATAATCACTTCCAGTTTTTTACTCAGCCTTCCTGGATGACAAGGAATGATGTAGGAGAGTTTTGGAGTCTAACCATATACGTCTTTCCCTCAAATGACACCTGTAACCTGTTTAAACACCAAGATGGCTACGGAACATATGACTAGCTACAGAATGACTGCATTCTGTAGCTAAAATTGCTCAGAAATCATTAAGATAACAAAATCACAAAAGTACAACAAGTTAGTCATTGCATGTATTCTTAAAGTGATTTTAATCATTCTTATTGATCTTTTAGGTGTATAAATGATGAAGGATTTATGGAATGAGGTGGAGTTTGGTGAAAAGAAAGGACATTTTTAGGGCTCAAAATACCCCCACTGCAAAAATTTTGCATGTCCTCATGCAAACAATCCATGTATTCTGAAACTTCAGCAAGGACATCTAGCTTCCTTTTTCTACTTTGCTTGGTGTTCAATGGAATTCTAGGCTTCCTCATAAAAAATTTGAACCTTAGATCTATAAGTGCCCTGTTCAATTTCTTGTTTTTCTTCTTCAGCTTCCTACTAGCCTTATACAATTTTTTTCATTTGCAGAGATAGAGTTGTGTTCATGTCACTTTTCAGTTTGACTTGTTCTCTTAAATTTTCATTTTAATTTTTTTATATGCCTATTTAGTACCTCCTATTCATATTTGTCTCTTTTCAGCACTTCAATTGGAGGTTCTTGTGGACTGAGAGTTCTTTCTCTATTTTCTGAGGCTCTTCTTTCTAATGATTTGACATAATCATAGATCTCTTGTTGGGATAGATCTACATCTGGAGTTCCTCTATTAGGATCTTCTTCATACTAGTATTCAGGAGATCTATCAATTGGTGTCTCTTCATCTTCAATATCTATGATTCCTGCTTGCTTGACTCCTGTATTTTTCATTATGCCTTTAAGCCTATGACTTCATCTCAGTTTAGATGGTCCCTCATTTTTCTCTTTAGCATCCCTTCTTGTTACTATTTCCTTTCTGAGTTTTTTCTTAATTTTGGCCAATTTTTCAGAGATTATTTCCTCACTGTCTTCTTATGTTGATATATTGGTTTTGATTTCAACAAATTTAGCAATTTCCCCCCTCTTTCTTCTCCTTACAGGTTTTTCTTCAGACAGAGTTTCTTTAGGTTCTTCAAAATTATTTCTCAAGAGGAATTCATCCCAACTATCTCCTACCTTCTTCAAATGATACTCAATTAAAATTTTAATTAAGCCATGATGATATAAGGTGGTTTCTAAGAACTGAAGCCTTTTCTAGACATTAGAAGCCATCCTTTTTAAACTATTGAGTAGGAAAAAGGGTAGATTTATCTCTTCATCTAGAAAATTCATCATGAGTCTAATGTGATAAACATATAAAGTGCCAAATCTCCCCTCACAAGTTATGCACTTATGTAAAATCAACAACATATTTCTCCATTTATTTTTCAAGGCTGAACTAGGAATGCCTTTCTTAAATACTGAAATGTCCATACCTGGTGTTTTTAACATCTGTCTCCAGGCTTCATTATGAAATTTTTTTTTTTTAAACCAATGCTCCCCTTACCTTGGAAACTCTGTTGCTTCTGCTATGAATGACTCCGTGATAATGAACTTGATATTACCAATTTCGACCTCTAACCCGTTGAATGACTGGGCAAATGACTTGGTGACCTCCTTGTGAAATCCATTTAACTTCTCCATAAACTTTAGCCATCCAACCTGCTGTAATAACTCTTTAATTTGAGGGTAACCTTCTAGATATTTAGTTCCGATTGGATCTAACCTTACAATAAGTCCCATTGCTTCCTTTCCTCAACTTCAATTCACTACTCTGTTTCTACTCTCCTATTTGAGGAAAAAAATGGCTGTGGAGGGTTGTCTCACCCTAAAAATGACTTCTCTATTTCTGTAGATAGGAATTGGCTACGGAATATAATGACATTGAGTGGATACAAAATGAGTGAAATACAGTAAGGGTAAATCATAAGAATGATTGAGTTTTAAGAGTTTGTCATGGAGTAAAGGACCACGAAGAAACCTCATGAAGATTTTCAAAATCATCAATGAATGTTTCGGTCTGATGACGTGACCTGATAGGTCACTTCTAAGTACTGATCGTTAACTTCTAATTAATGATGGTTTGATATGGAGTGGAATGGAAGGTTTTTTTTCAAGGATTTATGATAGGCTTGATCAATTCAAATAATAAAATAACTTTATGAAACATACATATGACTTAACCATATTATATCTTTCATAATTTGCTATCAAAAATAATTTCACACACAGTTTTACCTTAGCCCTTTTTCTATTTTTGCTGCTTTGATATGTTTTTTGTTTCATCTGAAAATTATTGATCTTTTAGACTCCATAATCCTTTTGATTTTTCTTTCTGAAGTAGGTTTGCAGGATCAATTGGCTGTAGAACAGGTGACTGCTGAATAGATTGACTGCTGAATAGATGGCTGCAGAACAGATGACTGCTGAATAGATGGCTACAGAACGTACTTGTAAAAACTTTGAGACATGGAATGAAATGAAATGAGGTATGGATTGAAATGAGATGGATCATGAAATGGAGTGGACTGAGTGAAATATGATGGAATGAGATGGATCATAAATGTGGAGTGGAATGAAATATGAAAAGTGAGTCTGCAACTTATGATTTTATGATACTTGATTGCAGAAAAAGAACAATTTTGAAAATCTAAAGTGTTAGAAGAATTCTGATTTTCACCTTATCTTTTTTGTACAAACATGCTAATCAATGATTAGCTTTCATGTTTATACTCTTTTTTTTTTTTTTTTAATCTGATTACATAAAATACAATTAAGTTAATGAAGAAGAAGAATTCTTCTTCATTAACTTCACATCACTGTTCTCTTGGAATTTCTTGAAAAATTCTTCCCTTGAGCGTGGCTTATGATACAATTTCAATCTATGACCATTTACAAGAAAAGTCACCTTATCTTCATCTATTGTCCTAACTTTTATTGCTCCATTGTGAAATATTTTCACAATTTCATATGGCCCAAGCCAATGAGTTTTGGAATTTACCTTGGAAATATTTGAACTTTAAATCAAATAAGAGAGCCCAGTCACCTTCTTTAAATTTCTTTTCCTTAGTGTACTTATCATGCCATCTAGTCTTTTGTTGTTGGACTATACTTGTTCTCTGGAAAACATCTTGTCTGATCTCATCCAATTCATTAATCTGCTCCAATCTATGCTTTTGTGCCTCTGTTAGATCAAGTACTACCTGGACTGCCATTTTGAAAGTTTGAATCTGAAATTCTATGGGAAACAAGACTTGTTTCCCATAAACAAGTTCACAAGGGATATGACCTGTTATATTTCTCCATGTAGTCCTGTAGGCCGACAAGGCTTCAGGAAGCCTGTCTGCCGAATCTCTTCTATGTAAATGAACAGTCTTTGTTAGGATCCCTTCAATGACCTTATTGGTAGATTCCACTTGGCCATTTTCTTGTGGATAGTAGGGAGTGAATTTTCTGTGTCTGATTTTGTATTTCTCTACCATTTGTTCCACCAACTTCGATGTGAATTGAGCTCCTTGATCTGTAAAAATTTCTCTTGGGACACCAAAACGAGTAAAAATATCCTCAAAAAGAAAATTAACTACAGATGCTTCAGTAGCAGAAAGTAATGGCTTGGCCTCTACCTATTTGGTAACATAATCAGTGCAAACTAATATATATTTCTTTTGTCTTGATGGAGGACTAATAGGTCCTACAAAATATAAAGCCCATTTCTCAAAAGGTTCAATATGTACCTGAGGCTGCAATGGCACCTCACCTGAAGGAGAAGGTTTCCCTACCCTTTGGCAGCTGTCACACCTTTTGACATAATCTTTAGCATCTTTAAAGAGGGATGGCCAATAATATCCTAAATGAAGCATCTTATAATATGTCCTTTTATCAGCAAAGTGTCCACCACAAGGTTCATCATGACATGCCTTGAGAATCTCAGGCATCTCGTCTTCTCGAACACATCTCCTAATAATAAAGTCTGGACCTATTTTGTATAACTCATTAGCAACCCATGAATATTTTGCACTGTCATAAATAATATTTCTTTTATCTCTTGCATTCATAATTGAAGGAAATTTCCTTGAAACTAGATAATTGGCAATGTCAGCAAACCAAGGAGTTTGAGTAGAAATTTCAAAAAGATATTCATCAGGGAATTGATCTTCAACTGGAGTATTGTCTTTAATTTTTTGGAGTCTAGATAGGAAATCAGCTACTGTATTTTGTTTTACAGGCCTATCTAGAATGGTGATGTTGAATTCTTGTAGAAGAAATAACCATCTTATGACTCTGCCATTGGTAATTGATTTGTTCATTAAATATTTAATTGCAGAGTGATCTGTGTGAACAAAAGTTTCATAGCCTGTTATATAGTGCCTGAATTTATTTATGGCATGAACAACAACTAAGAACTATTTCTCAGTTACAATATAATTTAGCTCCGAAGGGGTAAATGTTTTACTTGTATAGTAGATGGCATAAGGAATCAAGGCTTTCTGTCCCAATTCAGCTCCTAAATTTGTATCTGGGGCATCTGTTGAAATATAAACCCTTATTTTCACTGAAAGAAAAACCCTGCAAGTGTGACCACCTATGCTTATTTGAAAATATGGTTGTGTCCCTAACTTCAAAATGAAAAGGGGCTTCAAATAATGCAAATATATCTATCTTAACAGTATGCCCTCTGCTTTTTGAATGATCTGAAAAAAGGTGGCTTCTTGAGGTTTTCCTTTCATTCATCACTTGGAGGGATTTAGCCTATGATAAACCACAATGGATTTGTAAAAAATGAGAATGTCCTTTTTTCATAAGTCATCTAGGTGGGATGTCCCTTATACCATTTTGCAGATAAGACTAGAACTAGAGCTTTAGGTCAGTCAATTTCACCACTCATAAGAGGATTGTTTAGTCCAAATTATAAGCTGTGATTTATCCTTTGAAGGAGGTTGTCATAAATATAGGATCAGAGCCCTTTAACACCATCATGCTATCTCTTTGCTTGTGATATGAAATATGTCTTTCAACCTATGAGCTCTCATTGAATCACCATTGATTTTGAAATCTGTCTTTTAAAATAGAAAACTTACTCAAACTCAATTTGAAACTCTATTGATGCACCTCTGTTCATCTTTGGAGGAGGTGGCTCACATCAATTTCCGAAGTCACTTAAGAATAGGTTTGCCCTCTATTTTCCTGTGAAGGATGCCACATCATGCCTTCTTAACCCTCTTCTCTTTATTGGAGGAGGTTATCATTATGTTTCCCAAATATCTTCTCTTTTGGAGGAGGTTCCACCATAGTCATGACACCTTATCTATCTCAGAAATTGTGTCATCTCTCTTTCTTGACTGTGTTTGTAGAGGTATGTTGAATTTTCCTTTTTCTTTTACTAGTGTTCTTATCCCAGGCTCAAGGCAACATAAGAAGCAATTGTCTTCTTATTTCCTACATGGTGATGTCCTTTGGAAAACTTATGCAGCACTGCTTTTTGGAGGAGATACTGAAACACTGTAGATCAACATTATATCAGTCCTTTGTATTCATGTGACTTTGAAAGATAACCTATGCTCTTTAGGCAACTTTTGGCTTTTAAAACATGTGTTAGTTGCCCTTCACTCACTGTACTCTATTTGTTTCACTGATGGAAAAACTCTTCAATGTGAAGGACCTATTGGAACTTGTCCCTTTGCTCTTATTTTCATACTGTTTATCTTTCAATTACACCCCTGCAGAGATGTAAAATATATGACTTTGAACCTCTAAAGAAATTCCTTGGGGTCTGATGGAGATTTTGCTTGAACATAAGCATGTTCTTTTAGACAGTGAACATACTTATCTTCTTCTGTTTTGGATCTTTGTAGAATTTCTTCCGGACTGAGATAGAATGACCTCTTAGTGGCGCGACCTATGGATGAATGAAGATTTGTTTTTTTAGATTAGGCATTAATCTAGGGCTGGCTAGTACTGAACAGAGGCTTTTGGCTTAGGGTGTTTTTGCCAAGGAAAGGATTCCCTAAAGCGCCATTACCTAACTTAGGGGTGATATTGACAGATTATGAGTGTTTTTCTTTGGTATGATCAGATATTTACATGATAGATAATCAGGGATAAGGTTGCAGAAACTTTTTCCATAGCTGGATAATGGATGGCTTCAGAAATAAGGATAAATGACAGCAGGTAACCTCTAGCTATGACAGCTCATGGACAGGATTATATCGTTGAAAGTAGATAGGACTTGGAAAATAGGTTTTTTCTCATCATAGGCTGACCGAAATGGGTAGGAGGACAAAAATTGTTTAGGGGTATTTTCTAGATGACAGATTTGAAAGTTTGGATATCAGCTTCTAGAAAAATTAGCTTAAGAAACTAGTCATCATCAACAGGTTAAAAATACTGATGACTAACAAGAAGTTTCCTCTAATGCGCTAAAATATCCTTCATCAAGTACTCTCCTCTGAGAAATTTATACTGCCTCCATTTCTGTACGAAGATGTCAAATCTTGTCTAGAAAAATTGCATTATCTTCCAGGCTTCCCTGACCTATGCCGACTCGTCTCCTAGGTGACATATTTGCTCCAACCTTTGAGAATAGAACTCAACATCTGCTCTGATACTAAATGATGCAGAAAAGCTGAAATATAATCAGAATATGTGTGAAACTCCTTCGTGGAGGGTCCCACAACACTTGTACCAACTTTAAGGCAATCACACTTCACAGCTTATATGACTTAACATTCCGACAACTTCACATTTTTTAAAATTTAACCAAGTTTCAATTTCGTGATTTCACACTTCGCATAGTTTAACATTTAGCTTAGTGGTTAACCCCTATTCCATGCGATCTGTGACCACATTAGATCGCATATAAAACAGCTTACCATGTGACGAACTTGACACTAAACTATAAACCCTCCGACGTGCGATATGTGCTAGAGCGTTGGGCCGACATGTGGCTATTCCCTTTATCGCATCACAACTTTCAAACCTTACCGCATCACAATTTAATTTTTTTAACTTGCAAAGTCCTTAACACATAAATACTATAATCGTTGATTTGCGATGTGTGCTTTTATTCTCTGCCTGACACGCGTCGACACTTATTTTTGCCGATCTACTTCACATCGTAAGTTAAATAAATTATCTTGCGAAGTCTTAACCACAAATAATAAAACCTACAATGTGTGAAGTCTTCACAGGTTGCAATGTGATTTCCCACCATTGATTTGTGTAATATTTAATAGTCCTCACTGCTTCTTGCACGTCCGATTGGCCTTTTGCTGTGCTATTAATGTGATATTCAATAGAGAAATGAAAAAAGAAGGATTTTAAACCAGAGAGCCAAATTAAAATACAAACCACCTGAAATTTAAATAAGAAATGAAATTACACAGAGCCAAGCTCGTAGATGGTTGCACTTTACATTTCCTTTGCTCGTTGTTCACTCCTCTCTCATTCTTCTTTCACACCTATTCCACACCCCCTTCTCACACCTATTCATTTATATATATATATATATATTTACATGAAAGCGGTTCTTTGTTTCTTTTAATAGCTCTCTGTTTGAAACACTCAAAAAAACAAATGATATGCTTCCCTGATGATCTAATCTATTTGGTTTCGTCTCCTCATGGCGAGAAACCAATTGCTATTTTATTTCTAATTAATTTAGCAAATCAAGACAGACTAAATCCTCTCATTTAAAAATAAATAAAATATTAATAATTAATTTTTCTCCACCTCTTGTTAGCCACAACATGTGAACACGCAATCACATTGTTGGCTAAATCAGGATGCTCCTGCATCGTTGACTCTCTGGAGGAGAGGTTTCCCGGATAGCTTAACGAGACTGGGTTTCAGTCATTTAATCAACTTATAAGTTTAATATTTAGAGTGGCCTTGGAGATTTAGCTATCCACACACCTATTCCAAGGCCCTAATGACTTCAACTAGTTGAACTTTATTAATGACAATTCAAAAATATTCTAGTTCATTTTAAATTATGCACTTAATTGTAAGGATTGTTCTTTTAAGTAAGGGGTGAAATTGAGATGCAACTTGTGATGTTTTCGACGCAAATATAAATCAATATAAACCTACCACATGAAAATGCAACTTTTCTTTGATGAAAAGGGATTTCTACACAGGTTGTATGAACACCTAATAAAAATAAGAAATTTTCTTTTCTTTTCAAGATACATGCTCACACAGTCAAAATATAACAAAAGAATAAAAATTCTTACAGTGTAACTACACTAACGCAAACTACCAATGCCAAATTCACGATTCTAGGACTGATTTGATCGATCAAGAAAATGAGTTTCTCAACAGAGGGGCTAAAAAAATGACACAAAATAAAATACAAGTTCAAACAATAACTTATCTAAAAAAAAATGACAAAAACAACTTGATACAAGAAGAGACAAAGTCAACCAAGAAATTCTCTCAAAACCAAGCAAATCAAACCAAATGAAAAAATTCACACTTTGCGTAAAAGCAATGAAAATCCATCAAACAAAACCAAAAATAAAAAGCAAAGGCAAACACTAATTTTTTTTGAGTTTTTTTTTTTAAGGAAACATGAAAACTTTTTTAGAAAGAAAAAATACCAAAAAATCAAAATCACGAGGTTGAGAAAAAAAGAGACCTAAAACTCCTTGAGCCAACTAGATCATTTTCATGATAGGACTTAAAAAACGGAAAGAGGTAACTAGCTCAAAAAAATGACTCCTACAACAGTAGAAAAACTCCAGCAAATAAGGAAACTTCAAGAAAATCAAGGAGACTTATCAAGATTGCCAAAAATGTCCTTCTTGTGAAACCAAGAAAACCGAGAAAGCCAACAAGAGAAAAAAAAAAGTGAATAAATAACAAGGCAAAGTATGAGAAAACCGACACTAAATCACTGTACTGAAATTTCAGAACAACAAGAACCTCAGAAATAAGCCCTAGTGCAAAACCCAAAACTGAAACTTCAAATAGCAAGCTAAACCCTAGGTTGCCTAGGATTTCAATAAAAAAAGAGAGAAATTTATATACAACAAACATAAACACTTCCCAGACACTTTAAAGGCTCAAAACCAATGGCTAGGAATAGGCAAAAAGACCTTACAGGATTCATAAAACAAAATTTCATTTAAAACTGACCATATGCAACTTGAAAGTGAACAACTAGCGTGCATATGCAACTATGTACAAGGAAAACCACATATACGCATCTCTGTTTGGCATTAAATGCATATATATGCGACTGTTTAAAATAAGAAAGGCATATAAAAAGGGCAGTAAAGAAAAATTAAAAAATCCAAGCCTGATCCAGAAGATCAGGACTTTTGCCTAGATTGATCAATAACCAAAGAGACTAGAAAAGTGATCAGACTAGTTAGAGAACCTGAATCCAGAGAGAAAAAACACAAGCTATGAATTACATGGATGTAATCCCCAGTGGAGTTGCAATTTTGTTATGGGATGAATTACCCTATGATCTGGGTTGAGTACCCCAACAGAGAAAGAGGAATACAGCAACAGGAAGCAAGAAAACTAATCGTCCTAATGCTTAAAATAGTAAAATTGGGAGAAGTGACCTTACTTGTAGGTCCTACGTTTGAGATCGTTCCCATAGGGTTCAAACCCTATGCTTCTGCACGTGCTTCAAAACATGCAACTTATTCAAGAAAACATGAAATCTTCAAGTAATTTAAAGCATGTTCTACATGTCAGTGGTTAGATCATATAAGCTTATAGAAAATAACATGAAATCAACTATAAAAAGATCATAACATGTATAAAAGAATTAAAGATATAAAAATCGAGAATGAGACAAAGTTTCTTTATTAATTTATGTAAAATATGTGGAGGAATACCACCTGATTCAGCCACGAATCCAAGAAAAAACATCCTTCGGATCCGTCCAGCACGAGGCTCAACAATCTTCTTCCATAAGGATACACAAGGATGTCACATAAATAAGGTGAACATCTCAAAGAGGGAAACGAGGGTTTCCTCAGCCTGGGAAGTGCATGAGGCACATGGATAAGAAGACTTGATTAGGGACTAAAATGATATAGTATCAATAACTATATCTCCCTCCCTTAGGCCTTCCCATGAGGTGTATTTAGACTTCCTCAAAACAATTTTTTTAGTTGGGAAAAAGTTTGGCCATAGGCTCCTGTAGATAGGATTTCAGTGTAAGCCATAAGCCCCACCTAGAAAATAGGTAGATTTATATTTTTTTCATATTTTAAATTATATATGGGGGTCGAGTATAACTAGGCCCCCGTCTGAGCACTCTTTTCAGAGGGAAGTGTCGTGCATGGAATTCAAAATAATGTTTTTTAGGTGAAGGACTAAGTCTAAATGGAAAGGGTTGCCCAAGGCCAATACATAGATAATTAAGTATATATATGTGATAAATGATGCTATAAAACAATTGAAATGATTATCTTAAAGAAATCAGAAACATGTTGGATGAATTTTCTGACATAATTGTTGATGAATTGTTAAATAGTTTTCCTCTCATTAGAAGAAATAGTCAGCACATAAACTTGATCCCAGGATCCAGTATTCCAAAAACGGAAACCTATAGAATGAATCCACAAAAAGTTAGAAGGTAAAGAGACAAGTTCAAGAATTGTTAGAAAATTTCCCTATAAAAAAAAGCTTGATTCCTTGTGTAGTACTAACAACGCTCAGTCTAAAGAAGGATGGTGGATGGATGATGTTCATTGATTCAAGAGCCATAAACAATATAAAATATAAATATATATTTTCACTTCCATTCATTTATGACTTCCAATTCCAAGTTAGTGAAGGGAACACGTTTAAAATATCCTTTAAGAAAAACTAGGGGTTGTATGAGTGGATTGTGATGCCTTTCGGTCTTATTAATGCTCCTAGTACTTTTATGAGATTAATGAATGAAGTATTGAAGGGATTTATGATAATTTTTTTTATTATGGTTCTAGATGACATTTTAGTGTACATCCAAATAATAAAATAACATATGAGGCATATCAAGTTAGTTTTGAGCACTCTAGATCAAGACAAATTGTTGATAAATTTAAATAAATGTAGTTTTATGAAGAACGAGTTGGTGTACTTGGGCTTTGTAATTTCATAGGATAAATTGAAGATGGAACAAGATAAAATGAAGGTGATAATTAAGAATCATTTTCCAAGGAACATGCTTGAGGTTAGAAGCATTGAGGATCTTGCTAGTTTCTATAGAAAATTTATAAGGAATTTTAGTAGTTTTTGTGCATCCATTGTTGAAACCATCATGGAAAATAATTATCCTTTTAAGTGGATTGTAGTAGCAAACCAAAACATTAAATTTCTAAAGAAATGGACTACATAGGGTTTTTTTTCACTTCCATAGTTTAAGGAGCCATTTCAAGTTTAAACAAATTCTAGTTGAGTTTCTATTGGAGCAGTTTTGAGCCAAGAAGGGTGACCAAACACTTATTTCAATGAGAATTTAAAAAAATTATAATTACTCCTCATACGATAAGGATTTTTATGCTATTTTGTATACCTTAAAGAAGTGGCAACACTATCTCATTCCCAACAAATTTATTTTTCTTACTGATAATCACGCTATAGTAAACCAATTAAAGTTGAATCAGAGACATTCCAAATGGGCGGATATTTACAAAATTTCACCTTTTTATTAAAACTATTATTGGGTCATCAAACAAATCAGTTTATGCCTTAAGTAGGATAAATTTAATTTTATAGGAATTTCAATTCCACATGTCCGGATTTGATGAACTCAAAGAAATGTACAAAAGTGTTGTGGATTTCAAAAAAGCATAAGCAACGTGTGAAAACCTAGTGAGCACAAATTAAACACCATGGTCAAGATACATGATTCAAGAAGGTTTGTTGTTGAAGGATAGTAAGATTTACATTCCTATATGTCCCATGAGGAACAACTTAATTAGAGAGAAGCATAATGGAGGATTAGATAGAAACTTTGGAGTTAAAATTACTTTTGTGATAAATTTAAGTTTTTATTTTTAGTTTTGGCAAGGTATGCAAGCTAATGTGAAGATATTTGTGGAAACATGCATAATATGTCAACTAAATAAAGAAATAATTCTGAATGCAGGATTGACCATCCATTTTCAATTCGTAATAGGCCTTGGGATTATATTACCATGGATTTTGTGATGGGAATACCTCAGACATAGATAGGTAGTGATTCCATTTTTGTTGTCATGAATCGTTTTTCTAAAATGTCATTGTATTTTATTTCTTGTACAATTCTAAATAATGATGCAACTATTGTGGAGAATTTGTTATTTAAATAAATTGTAAGAATGCATGAATTTTCCAAAATAATTGTAGAAAAAAGGGATACAATATTTGTAGGCCACCTTTGGATAAATTTATTGAAAAACATGTGTTAGAACATGTGTTAGATCCTGTTATAGTTGGAGATTTGCAGGATTAGTTCTTTTGGTGAAAGGAAATGGTGAATAGTGGAAATATAAAGATGAAGAAATTCAATGGACATATTCTTTAGTTGTGGAAGCTCAAGATGGAGTATATGTTTGTGGATAAATATCAGTGGAACACAACAGATCGAGGTACTAAACTAATGAAAATGTTAAAAAAATACTGGACCATGTTATATCAAAAGGAAAAGAGCATAGTATGGATGTTGGTTTCATATTTCATATTACTTAATGTTTCAGGAGAAGCTACAACAAAGGCTTTTTGGGAAAATTTAGGGGATTTGTATTAATATAAGTCTCTTGTCAAACAAATATTCCTATGAAAAAATTTGTATAACTTGAGGATGAGGGATGAAGATCGATGACAGAGCATTTTAATGTATTCAATATTGCGGTAAGCCAGTTATTATCTATTGATATTAAAATTTTAGATGAGGAAAAGTTCATCAGTTTTTTGTTTTATCTACCAAACTCGTGGATAGTTTCGTTGATGCCTTAGGTATCAATACAAGTACCTTGAGATTTGATGAAATAGTCTTAGCCTTGTTGTTGGAGGAGATGAGACAGAAAAATATGGAGAGACAAAGTGGATATTGCTTGTCTATAAGAGGATGGTCCTAAAACAGAAATAGAAATAAGTCCTTAAGTGGGAGATCTAATTTAGAGGAAATTTCAGCCTGAATTTTTCCTCCTAAGGAAAAATAATAAAATAATAGTTAAAATAATAAAATAAGAGTTATGAATTTTGGATGGAAAACAAGAAAACTACCTTTTTTAATTGTATTTTCGGCTTATCTCCTTATAGGTTTACTCAAATTTCAAGTTTTGACACTCATTAGATGTTGAATTAAATTCCACATCCATCGAGTACCCATTCGACATACTTTTGAGAGGGCTCACATTGATAAAAACTGTAGATACATTAAAAAGGCATGTTAAAACATGTTTTTTTAATGTATCTACAATTTTTATCAAGGTGGGTCTTCTAAAAACTATGTATATTGGGCACACAATGGATGTGGAATTTAATTCCACATCTAATGAGTGTCTAAACTTTAAATTTGAGTAAAAATATAAGGAGATAAGCCCAAAATACAATTAAAAAAAAAGTATTTTTTCTTCTTTTCCCTCCAAAATATTTATATGTACCTCTTTTTAAATTTAAACCATTTTCATTAGTTTAGATATTATGACATGGAAGTTACATGAAAATTTCATGGGCACTTCTAGGCTGAAATTTCCTCTAATGAATATCTTGGAAAATCTGTAAAGGTATGCTGAAAATGCATAAAACAAGGGCACTGCAAAAATGACTATAGATCTAAAAATACTAAGAAAGGAAAGGGATTTGTTGATGCTCCTTCCATAGAGGAGAAAACCACCTCAGATGAAGTTTGGGATATTTACTTTGGTTCTTTTTCAAGTACACACCTAGATCATGAGGCATGGTTGATTGACTCAAGTACATCCTTCCCATGAATCCTCATAGGGAGTGGTTTTACAAATACGATAAGTGTGATGGTGGTGATTTCTTCCTAGATGATGAAATGAAGGAAAAAATAATAGGATGAGGAAAATTCAAACTAAATGTGATAGCTGGAAGCATTATAACACTTCTTAGTGTTCCACAAATTCATGGATTGACCAGAAAGATAACTTTTGTAAGAAATATGGATGATGTAGATGTAAAGACAATTTTTGAGAAATATATCTACAATATGGCTTGCGGAGCATAGCTATCGATGAGGGGATTTTGGATCAAAACTCTGTACAAGCTTATAGGACATATTTTTATTCATTGGTGCAACAACTTTTTTCATTTGTTGAATGTGGAGCAGAAAATCTTGTAGCCTATGGTGAAAATACTATGTTATGGAATCAATGACTAAGACATATTGGAGAGAAGGCCCTTATGATACTACATGGTAATGGTATGGTACAAGTTATTTCTAATTTCTGTTTGGATTTTAATTTCTGTTAATATTTTGTACATGGGAATCACAATCAAGTGTTTTCCCTCTGGTGCTAAGAGGTTAGAGTAAATATTAGAGCTTGTGCATAACGATGTGTTTCAACATGTGTCGGTTCCATCACTCAGTAAATATATGTAATATTTATCATTTATAGATGAAATATCAAGAAATACATGAATATATTTCCTTAGAAATAAATTTTAATTCTTTGATAGGTTTAAAGAATTTAAGGCTCTAGTGGAAAATCAGACAGAGAAGAAGATAAAGGTGTTGATGAGAGATAATGGTGGAGAGTTCCACGAGAAGTAATTCAAAGTGTTATGTGATAAGTGTGGTATAGAATGACATAATAATACTCCATACACACCCCTTTATTGCGTAGAAAGATGGTTTACAAGGTTACAATATTTGAAACCCATAAACAAGGAATGTTGTCTACAATTAAGATGTGGTATTTAGAGAAGTGAATGATTTCATGAAACAAGAAGTCCTACCAAGGGAAAAGGAACTAGAGAAGATATATATTAACTTTAATAATGAAGACTCAAAATACATAGACAATAAGAATCAAAAGAATAATAACCATACACTTCGGTTTTGAGGAGACGAGTTAGGGAAAGAAGATAGCCAGAGAGGTATACTCCATATGATTTCTATTCAAAATTTGCTTGACCTGTTACTGATGATGATCCCAAAAATTCCATGGAGGGAGTGGATTCAGAGGATGAAAAAATCTAGAAGAATACCATGGTTGAAGAAATTTAAGCTTTGGAAAAAAATGAGGCTTGGGATTTGGTAAAGTTAATAGATGGAAGAAAACCCATTGGTATAAAATGGGTGTTTAAGAAGGAAATGAATGCAAAAGGAAAAGTCGAGAAATACAAATATTAGTTAGTAACAAAAGGTTATTCCTAAGTGTTGAGAATTGATTTTGGTGATATTTTTTCTCCTATTGCCATGTTATTTTTATTAGGTTACTTTTATATGTTTATTATTATTTTGATTTTAAGGTAGAACAAATGGAAGTTAACACAAGATTCCTACATGGGGATATGAAAGAAGAGATATATATGGATCAACTAGAAGCCTTTGCAGTGAAGGGTAAGAAATAATTGGTATGCAAGTTCAAGAAGTCAATGTATAGGCTAAATAAATCAATGAGAATGTGGTATCAAAAATTTAATACATATATACAGGGACTTGGCTTCACAAGGAGAAAAGTAAATCATTATGTGTATTATAAATTACTTGGTGATCATGCCATTTATTTGATATTATATGTGGATGATATGTTGCTGATAGGAAACGACAGATAAATTATCGAGGATGTGAAACCCCAAATGTCCTCTAAATTTGACATGAAGTATCTTGGTTTTGCAGACTTCATTTTGGGAAAGGAAATAAAATGAGATTGGGCAAAGATGAAGACGTGGTTAAACCAGATGAACTATGTCAAGAAAATTCTTGAGAGATTTAATATGCATGATAGTAAATTAGTGAAGGTTCTTATTCCTATATGTGTAAAATTATTTGCAGAAAAAGTGTCCCAAGACACAGGAAGAGGAAGAGGACATGTCTTATTTCCATATGCAAGTGAAATTTGTATTTTTATATATGCAATGGTTTGCATGATACCATCTGTTACACATGTAGGAGTATTAAGTGTGTTTATGTAAAAAATAGCGAAGGAAAATTGGACAATAGTAGCGCAGATTTTCAAATATCTGTGTGGCACTAGTGATTACAGATTGTGCTACCAAAGAAATTTAGGATTGGAAAAAGTGTTTGACATGTGTGCCTTTGTTGATGCATACTAAGCTAGATATTTGGATTAGAGAAGGTATAAAAGTGGGTATATGTTTAACTTATTTGGAGAAGTGTTCAGTTGGATGAGAAAGATATTTTTTGTAGTGGCACTATCAACTATATATGTTAAATAGATGGTAGCCACTCTTGCAAGCAAGGAAGAGATTCTGTTACAGAGAATGTGTTTACGTACAGGGTTGTGAAAGCAAGTTATAAGGATAGATTGTGGTAGACAAAGTGAAATTTTACTGGAAAAAAAAAATTCTTATCATTCAAATACAAAGCATATTGATGTTCAATATTACTTTGTGAGGGATATGGTTGAATAGAAAAATTTGTTCTTCGTAAAGATGGACACTTTGAAAAATGTTGCATATGCATTGAAAAGGTATGTCAACACTGAGAATTTTTCTTGGTGTAGAGAAATAATGGTTTTTGCAAAGAAAATAACAAGTGGGATGATTTTTAGTATGTGCTATATTATTTATAAAACTAGCACCAGGCATTGTTACATTGTGTCGAGCATAGCAAGGGTGGAAGCCCCCCTTGTTGGGAGGTTTGAAAGGGGGCAGTAGCCCCCTTGGATGACATTCAGGGAAATGCCCTAATTTTTTTTTATGCAGACCCAAGGATGGGGAGCGGGCCTAAGGAGGGTGGACAGACCTACGCATGGTTTTGCATAGGGTTTTGGACAGTTTAAGCCCCTATAATACTAGTGTAGCCCCCATATTATTATTATTGTGCCCCATTTAGCCCTTATATTTTTATTGTTTAGCCCCATAAAAATCCATTATTTTTATTGTTGTGCCCTTAGATTATTATTGTTATGTATGCCCTGATTATATTGTGACCCTTAAGATTCCTATATATAGCAAGGAACATGAAATTTGAATCACCCAATAATTATCCATTTACATTATGTAAAATTATTTTTCCCCTTAGAAGAGCCTTATTTTCAAGTTCTTTATCTATATTTTCTTATGATTTGTGATATGTGTAGATAAAATTTGGCATAAGAGCTCTGTATCCTAGGGTTTTTCCTCTTCAAACTTGTCATAATGGAAAAAATTTAAAACTTTGTTTTTGCGAGGCTTCAAAAGTTAACATTTCTATCATGTGGAGCCAAAATATTGATAAACATCATGTACAAATTTCAAGTCTTGGTTTTCTATATTTTAGAGATATGGTCGATGGAAGTTAGGGTTTTTGCATGCTACCGAATTATGTCTCAAACAGGATTTCCATGTAAAATAGTCATAACTTTATCTTCATGCATCATATTTGAATTTTGTAGAAATTGACTCAAATTGCACGAACTTTAGTTTCATGTGTATCATTTTGATGGTTGAATATTAAAATAATGACACATGGCATCCCCTACAAGTTTTTTATACTGAACATGACTATAAACAGGTCATCTTTGGAAAATTGGCATAACTTTATCTTTAAGAGTCCAATCTTGCTCTAACTGGTGGGGTTGGAACAAAAACACATAGAGCTACCAAAAAATGAAATTTTAGACTTTGGGGACCTGAAATCATAGAGATACACTAGTTTAAATATCAACCTCACTAACAAGCTCAAAATCAAGTTCTAAAAGGTGTGTATTTTTAAATTTAAATAAGTTTGAGTTGAAAATTCAATTGGAAGTGATTCAAAGGGCATAATGAAACATAAATATCATTAATTGGTTCCAAAAATCCTGCCAAAAAAAAATATCTGTACCCATTAAGCCCCCATAAATATCTACTATGATGCCTGAAGAAGAAGAAATGAAACATGATATATAAAAATTGCGGGAAAAAATCCGCTCTCACAAAGATAAACCAAAAATGAGTTGGGAGTGATGAAGGGACATTGAAGCTTTAAAACTATACATAGAAGTTTTGAAGGAAGGTTTGACAAAGTTGATGCATGAAAATATTCCTAATGGTGACAAGGTAGTCCACAAAACTAATTATGAGAAAAAATGGAATGTGAATAATGATTTTAGATACTCTGACTCAAGGCTATGGCATTGGAAAAAAGATTCAGAGGGCTACTAAAGGGTTGAAGATAAAATATTGAGGATCTGAAATTACAGAGATACGTCACTTTCAATATCGAGCTTCTCAAAAATAAGAAAAAGGCGTGTATTTTTTTTTAAATTGCATAAGTGTTGTTTGAAAAAATAGTTTGAAGTGATTCCAAGGGCATATTAAAGCATGTATATTAGTATTGGGTTATAAAATGAACCCTAAAAAGAATTAAACACCCGTTAAGCCTTCAGAATACTCTACTATGACTCATGAAGATGAAGAAGTGAAACATGATATATTAAAATTACAAGACTAAGTGCACCAAATTTCACTCTCGAAAAGAGTAAGAAAAAATGAAATGGAAGTTTTGAAGAAAGGCATGGAAGCTAACATGGATGGTTTGAAGAAAGACATGGAAGCTAAGATGGATGGTTTGAAGAATAACATGGAAGCTAAGATGGATGGCATGGAAGGTAATATGGATGGCATGGAAGCCAACATGGATGACATGGAAGCTAAGATCGACAAAAAAATGAAAGGCAACATGGAAGACATGAAGAATGATCTAAAATCAGACATGGAAGGTTTGAAGGAAGTTTTTACAAAGTTGATACAAGAAATTATTCCTAATGGAGTAAAGGTAGTAGAGGAAACTAATGACGAGAAAAAAATAAATGTTAATCGTGATTTCATAACCTCTAATATTGGATTGAAGACCCACCATATTCCAAAGATCAAAATGATGAAGTTTGATGGCAAGGAACCTATAACATGGATGCTACATATGAAGCAATATCTTGATCTCCATATTCCAAAGATCGATATGATGAAGTTTGATGGCAAGGATCTTGTAACATGGATGCTACAGATGGAGAAATATGGTATCAATAGCTTTTCTCTCGTAAAAAAATTTCCACTTGGTAAAATTTTATGGAGTAAATGATAGCACATTATGATGATACAAAGAGAAACACCTTCTTTAGCCAATTGATAAATCTCAAACAAGAGGGTTCAATGGTGGAGCACATTGAGGACTTCCAAAAATTTAATATAAGGGTAACTGATATTCCAGAGGAACATGGGATCCATGTCTTCATAGGGACTTTAAAGGATAACATCCAACATGAGTTTCACCTTTGGGAGCCTGATTCATTGGAGAATACATTCAGATTGGCAAGAAAAGTTGAAAGTAAAAGTATGGCGACAAGGAAGCCTTCCACTCACATCTATAATGATGGAAGTGTTGCTACTCCTATACTTCCACAACCCACAAGGTTAACACCACAACAATTGGAAGAAAAAATAGCAAAAGGGCTTCACTATAGTTGGGATAGCAAATACACTAAATGTCATAAGTGTGCTGAGAACAAATTACTTTACATAGATTGTGAAGAGGAGAAATAAAATTAACAATAAACTTCAAAAGAAGAGGATATACACTAGTAACCAACCCTAGAGAAAGAAGAAATGCGTCCGACTATATCCTGTAATGCATTGGAAGGAATTACCGCTCCTCAAACTCTCAATATAGAAGGACTTATCAAGAAGAAAAATGTAATAGTGTTGATTGATTGGGGTAGTACCCATAATTTTATTCATTGTAAGGTAGCCAGGAAATTGAATTGATTCCTATACCAAGCACCAGAATGTCAAGTGATGGTTGTGAATAGAGGAACTATAAATTTCTCTGGAGAATACCATAATATCAAGCTAACCATGGGGGAATATGTATTGAATAGTCCACTTATTTCCATTCCAATTAGAGGTGCTGATGTTGTACTAGGAGTACAATGGTTACAATATTTGGGGAGAGGAGCTTTTAATTTTCAAGAACTTTTCTTGAATTGTTTTTCGAAAGGAAAGGAGGTTGAATTACAGGGTATCACAGGGAAGTTGAGAAATAAAATAATCTCTAATGTCATGAGAAAAATTCTAAATAAATAACAACAAGGCATAATTGCACAAATATGCTCACTTGAAGTTCCAACATCAAAATCATCTACTTCTCCAAATCTCCAAAACATCTTGGAAAATAATCCCAAGGTGTTTGAAATTCACAAAGGAGTCCCACCTACTTGTGATAATGATCATGCTATTCATTTGATTCCAGGAAGTGTTCCTCCAAAAATTAGGCCTTACATATATCCTTACGTCCAAAAGAGCGAAATTGAATGTATGATTGCAGAAATTTTAGAGGCTCATATAATTCAACCTAGTCAAAGTTATTTCTCTGCTCCAATAGTATTGGTGCAAAATAAGGATGGATTAGGCACATGTGTCTGGATTATAGGAAGCTCAATGAGGTCACAATTAAATATAAATTTCCCATTCCTTGGATTGATGTATTTTTGGATGAATTACATGGAGAAATTTATTTTACCAAATTGGATCTTCATTCAAGATATCATCAAATTTGAATAAAGATTGAAGATATTCCAAAAACAACATTTCGAACTCATGAGGGTCATTATGAATTTTTGGTCATGCCTTTTGGCCTTACCAATGCACCTTCTAGATTTCAAGGGTTGATTAATTCCATTTTCAAACCCTTCCTTAGAAAAATTTTGTTAGTATTTTTTGATGATATAATAATCTACACAAGGTCTTGGAAGGATCATGTTCAACATGTTGACAAGGTTCTTAAACTATTGGAGGAGAACAATTATATGCAAAAACTAAGGCGTAAAAGAGTTGGAATATCTGGGTCATATTGTATCTCAAGAGGGTGTTAAGGTAGACTTGGAAAAGATTAAAGCCATTAAGGAATGGAAAGTACCCACAACCATAAAGCAGTTGCAAGGATTTCTCAGGTTAATAGGGTATTATTGAAATTTTATTAATAATTATGGGAGAATAGCAACACCTCTAACAACATTATTGAATAAAGATGCATTTTCATGGACTCCAAAAGAAACTAAGGCGTTTGAACATCTTAAAGAGGAAATGTGCCTAGCATAGGTATTAGCTATGCTAGACTTCACAAAATCCTTTATTGTGGAATGTGATGCCTCAGTAAATGGAATTGGTTTTTTTTTATGCACAAAGGAATACCCATTACTTTTGAAATTCGTCCAATTAAAGGGAATTATTTATATAACGCTATTTATGAGAAGGAAATGTTGGAAATACTACATGCACTAAATAAATGGTGACCTTACCTAATGGGAAGGAAATTCAAGGTAAAAACTTATCATGATAGTCTTAAATGCTTTTTGGAACAAATAATATCTTTAGAAGAGTAGCAAAAATGGGTCAGAAATATGTTGGGTTATGATTTTGAAATCACCTACAAAAAAGGGAAGCTAAATGTTCTTGCAGATGCACTCTCAAAAAAGGATAAGGAGGTGGGAGCATTGCTTTGTGCCATTTCTATTATCCAAATAGATGGGATAACCAAAGCAAGGGAGGAATGGAAGAATAATGAAGAAGTGTGGAAACTCATTCAAAAGTTGCAGCAGGATCCCAATACATATGATACATTTAGTTGGAAAAATGATTCCTTATGGTACAAATTTCGCTTATATATTTATGATAATTCCCACTAAAACAAAATATTCTTTTGGAATTTCACACCTCTCCTGTAGGAGGATAGTCAGGATTTTTAAAAACTTACCACAGGGTGAAGAAATATTTTTTTTTGGGATGGCCTTAAATCTGATATTCAAAAGTTTGTGGCATAATGTTTGGTTTTCTAGCAAAATAAAGGTTGTACAATTAAGACTCGGGGTATGCTACAACATTTATCCATTCCAAGTCAACGTTGGGATGAGGTTTCAATGGATTTTATCACAAGTTTACCTAAGTCTGAAGGAAAGAGTGTCATCATGGTGGTAGTTGATAGACTTACCAAGTATGCACACGTTTGTGCATTATCTCATCCACTTAAAGCAAGTAAAATTGTTATTTAATTTATGGAAACAATTAAAATGCTACATGGAAGCCCAAATATTATTTTAAGCGACAAAGATCCCATTTTCACTGGAAATTTTTGGACATAATTATTTTCTTTTTTGGGTACTTAACTAGCTCGTAGCTCATCTTATCATCCTTAATCTGATAGGAAAACTAAGATAGTGAATTTTTTTTTGGAAGGATATATTCCTTGTTTTTTATGTGATAAATAAACACAATGGGTAAAGTGGTTACATATGGTTGAATGGTGGTATAACATTTCCTTACATACTGCAGAAAAAATGACCCCATTTATGGCACTTTATGGATATCATCCACCGTCCATCACATCATATTTAAGATAAAATTATAAGGTTCAAGAAGTGGAAGATCACATCGAGAATAAACAAAAAGTTCACCCACTCTTAAAGGATAACCTAAATTTGGTGCAAAATCGAATGAAACAACACGTATGTCAACATTGCAGTGAGAGAAGTTTTGATGTAGCAGATTGGGTATTTTTACGGCTACAACCATATAAAAAGATGTCCCTCAAGCAAGCTAAGAAGGATAATAAATTATCGCCAAAGTAATATGGTCCTTACAAGGTGTTGCAAAATATTGATACTATGGGATACAAATTGGAGCTTCATGTTTCTTATTGAGTGCACCAAATTTTCCATGTTGCATGCTTAAAGAAAGTTATAGGTGACAAACTTCTAGTTCAAACAATATTTCTAGAACTTGATGAGGAAGGAAAAATAATGTTGGAACCTGAAGCAGTCACGAAAACAAGAACTTGACAACTACGAAATTGATCAATTTCAAAGTATCTCATCAAGTGGAAGAACTTACCCACTGAATATTCCACATGGGAGGATGTGAATTTTTATACAGAAGCATCCAGAGGTTGACACTTGTTCAAAAGAGAGGGTCATGTTAGGTCTGTATATTACTATTTTAGTCCATTATTTTTGTTAGTGTATCCCCCTTATTGTCATTGTTGTACCCTTGTAGTCCCCATATTGTCATTATTGTGCCCTATAAAATCCCACTATTTTTATTCTTGTGACCTTATGTTACTATTGTTAGGTTGGCTAGGATTATATTATGACCCCATGGAATCCTATATATATAAAGGAGGTTTTTTCATTTGTATCTTCCTAGAATTTTTAATTTATGTAATGTAAAGGAGGCTTCCCCCTCGAAGTGGTTGATTTATAAGGCATTGATCTCTATTTTCTTCTATTTTGGGCACTGTTTTCATAAAGGAGGATGTTAAGGTATACCCTAAGAAATTAAATCCATCAAGGAATGGAAAATCCCCACAACCCTAAATCATATTCAAGGATTTCTCAAATTGACAGGGTATCATTGCAAGTTTGATAAGAATTATGGGAATGATGTAGTACCTCTAACAACATTATTGAAGAAAGACACATTTTTTTGGACTCCAAAAGAAACTAAGGTCCTTGAATATATTAAAGAAGCAATGTGCCAAGTTACAATATTAGATACATTAGACTTGACAAAAACCTTTATTTTGGAATGTGATGCCTCAAGAAATGGAATTGGTATTGTTATAATGCAAGAAGGAAGATCCATTTCGTTTGAAAGTCTTCCAATCAACAGAAAAAATATTTACACAAACTCATTCATGAGAAGGAAATGTTGGAAATGCTACATGCACTAAGGTAATGGTGCCCTTACCTAATGGGAAGAGATTTCAAGGTAAAAAAAGATCATGATAGTCTTAAAAAATTTTGGGAAAAAATATTATCTTCGAAAGAGTGAAAAAAATGGGTCACAAATATGTTTGGTTACGGTTTTGAAATCATCTACAAATAAGGGAAGAAAAATGTTATTGTAGATGCACTCTCAATAAGGAATGAAAATGTGGAAGCATTGTTCTATGGAATTTATATTATCCAACCTGATTGCATAACTAAAGCAAGGTATGAATGGAAGAATGATGAAGAGGTGTGGACACTTATTAAAATGGTGTAGAAAGATCCCAATACATATTATACAGTTATTTGGAAAATGGTTGATTGTGGTACAGTTATCGCTTATATCTATGTAAGAGCTCCCAACTAAAACAAAATATTATTTTGGAATTGCACACCTCACCTTTAGAAGAGCACTGAAGATTTCTGAAAACTTACCACAGGGTCAATAATACACTTTTTGGAGTGGCCTTAAATATGATACTCAGAATTTTGTGGAAAAATGTTTGGTTTTCCAATAGAATAAAGTTGAGAAAATTAAAACCCCAAGCATGATACAACCTTTAGCCATTCCAAGTCAACATTGGGAGGAGGCCTTAATGGATTTTATCACATGTTTACCCAAGCATGGATGAAAGGGTTTCATCATGGTGGTAGTTTATAGACTTACCAAGCATGCACACTTTTATACACTATCTCATCCTTTCAAAGTTAGTACGGTCGCTACTATATTTATGGAAATAGTTCAAAAGAAACATGGAAACAAAAAGATTATTATAAGTGATGGAGATCCCATTTTCGCTGGAAATTTTTGGACATAATTATTTTCTTGTCTTGGTACTTAGTTAGCTCTTAGACCATCTTATCATCCATAATATGACAGGAAAATTGAGATAGTGAAATTTTTTTGGAAGGATATCTTTTTTGCTTTGTATCTAATTAAAAATCATAATGGGTCAATTGGTTACCACTCGAAGAATGGTGGTATATCACTTCCTTCCATACCAGAACAAAAATGACACAATTTATGGAACGTTATGGATATTATTCATCATCCATAACATCATATTTAAGAGAAAATTATTAGCTTAAATAAGTGGAAGATCAGATCAATCATCAATAACAAGTTCTCAAACTCTTAAAGGATAACTTAAATTTTTTTCATAATCGAATTAAACAAGAGGCACATCAATGTCAAAGTGAAACAATTTTTGATGTAGGAAACGAGGTATTTTATGGATACAACCATACAAAAAAATATCCTTGAAGCAAGAGAATAAGGATAATAAATTATCACCCAAGATATATGGTGCTTACAAGGTGTTGCAAAATATTGGTTCTATGGAATACAATTCCAGCTTCCTGCATCTTCCTAATCATACCCAGTTTCCATGTTTCCACTTAAATAAGGTTATAAGTGAAAAGCTTAGAGTTAAGAAAATATTGATAGAAATTGAAGAGGAAGAAAATATCATATGTGATCCTGAATAAATCATGGAAACAACAATCCAAAAACTATGTAATCAATCAATTTCAAAGTATCTCATTAAGTTGAAGAACTTAGCTGCTGAAGATTCCATATAGGAGGATGCGTATTTTATACAAAAGAATCCATAACTACTTAAGCATTGAGGAAAACAACTTTTGAAGGAGATGGGCATGCTACGTCCCTATAATACTAGTGTCACCCCCATATTGTTATTATTGTGCCACATGTAGCCTTCGTATTTTTATTGTTGTGCGGAAAAAATCCCACTATTTTTATTGTTATTCCCTTACATTATTATTACTATTATTATTATTATTATTATGTAGGTCATGATTATATTGTGATCCTTTATACCCCTATATATACCAAGGAGGTCCATTTAAATCATCCAAGAATTTTTCATTTATGTGATCTAAAACGAGCTTGCATCCTCGAAGAGCTTTATTTTGAAGTCGTTGATCTATATTTTCTTATGTTATATGATCTCGTTACATAGAAAGGAATATTGATTTTTCCCATGGTATTTTGTAGATATCTAATCCAAGGTTAATGGATTGGGGGTTTGTGAATTCTTTGACATGTATATAATGCATTATAACATTAAAAGGAATATAATGAAAAATTAATTTGGTTTTCTTGGTTTTGGATTCCAAGAGAAAAATATTTGTGTATATTGGCTATTCTTTGCATTGTATATATATATATATATATATTAATAATTCCTTTGTAGTTAACTTTGTACAGAGTTAAATCATTCAACAATGGGATCAGATATTTTCTCAAGTTCAGTTTTCTTACAATGACTCGCCCTACAAAAGTACAAGGATAGGTCCATTCTAAATAATGTAAGGAACACCCTAGGGGAGTGTATGGGTTAAGGAACTTCTGAAAGCAGGAGCTCAAAATTGTAGAAGGTGAATATTTTGCAATGAATATGGAAGACTTTAAGGAAAGTGTTAAGCAATAATTGTAGGAGAATAACATCAAGTACAAAGAGAGAGTATATATGAAAGAAAGAAAACTGTATTTCGAAGTTGGTGACCTAGTAATGGAATATTTTAGAAAAGATATATTTCCTCTAGGGACATGCAAGAAACTTAAGCTCAAGAAAATTAGTGTGTGTAAAATTCTGAATATATTTTCTTCAAATTCATGTGATATAGAACTGGAAGAATGTTGGGAAAAATACTGAGAGGGGGGGTGAATCAGTATTTAGGGCAAACTGAAACTTTTTACTTTTTCCTGCTCCCAAACCCATACGCTACTTTGCTAAAGCCAACTAGCGTATACATGTGGATATCCTTCATAAAACTCGCGTATACACAGAGATCTAATTATGCCATTAGTTCTTCACTTATATCATTCCATCATTCATTCATTAGATGTTCTATAAACAGTAAAAATGTGCAGTAAGAACAGAATAAACCATCACACAAAGCATCACACATGAACACCAGGATTTTTAGGTGGAAACCCAAGTTGGGAGAAAACCACCGTTGCAGTTGCTCAGCCTTCAATATTTTATTATAGAGAAAACATCTTACAACATATGTGCTGGTGCAGACTCTACTAGCACGCAGGCACCCACCTGCGCTCGTTTACCAGCCTCTCCTGGAAGGGAGCTCCAACCCCCTGACTCATTTACTAGCCTCTCCTGGAAGGGAGCTACGACCCCCTGATCTCGTTTACCAGCCTCACCTCGAAGGGAGCTACGACCCCCTGATCTCATTTACCAGCCTCTCCTGGAAGGGAGCTACGACCCCCTGACTGAAGGCTACAACCCTCAGCACCTCTATGGACCACGTTTCACCAATTTTCACACTGGATCCAAAGCTTCCTTTAGGACACCATTTGAAGGCCACATTTCATCATATTTTCAAACTGGACCCTTTCCATACTTTTAAGCACAGTCAACCATGAAACAGATACATATAACTCACTGACAGATATCAGTAAACCAGCAGAACAGATCAGACATTTCTTACCACAGACTTCAGCAAACCCTAGTTTTCATACGCGCTTTCCTTTCACGGATGTCGCGTATATACGGGCTTCCGTTCACATACACCAGCGTATACCTCCGTACATATTTCATTGCGCATACGTGATTTCTCTTCAGCGAAGCCGCGTATATACGCGCTTCCTCTGCGGCGAACTAGCGTATAGATCTTCAATTATTATAGAGCAGCATACTTCTTCAGATCAGATATTCAGTTCAGATTTACCCTTTTACTTCAGACAGATGTTCGCCTCATCTCAGATCTAAGCCTTCCATAAACAGATCTAGAAGATACAAATACATTCTAGATCTAGATATTCCTCTTCATCTTTTCTTCATAGGTTCATCATAGATTCAGATCTATTATCAAACCTTTACCCTTTCCATACAAATATACTTCATAGAGAAGTATTCATTCAAGCTCAGACATCTTGCTCCCACACTCATGATTTGCACAATGAATTTCTTCTCCTTATATAGGTTTATCTTTTTTCAATACCACAGGCCCCTTTTTGAATACCATGAGCCAAAACAATACCATGAGCCTTTAATACCATGGGCCCCTTTTTCAATACCATGAGCCTTCAATACCACGGGCCCCTTTTTCAATACCATGAGTCAAAACAATATTACTTCCGATGGTATTCCTGGACGGGGTCAATTAGGCGGATCATTACCCAATACAATGGGTCAATACCATGGTGGTCACCCCTGGTTTTCCACTTTATGAGCGCTTTTGCCCATACGCGACTTGGAACGTTGTTTCTCACGTGCATACGCGACTTCCCTTAGACAGATCCGCGTATGCCTTGAGACATACTCTTTTCATCATAGATCTAGCACATGCTGAATTCCTTTCTTCATTGCCTTCTGTACACACTTCATCGTGTGAATTGTTACCCAAAAGACAACACATGTCAACAATCTCATGTCTTCATCTTCATTCAGTGGGTTGCCATCAAGGACAACACTCTGCATCATATTGCCAACAATCTCCTCCTTTGGACTTGATGGCAACCACGATGGTGTTTGGTTACCACAACAGATAGGTACATTAAGAATACAATGACACCATGTCACATTCCCCATTTTTGACACCATTCTTTTTCTTCATTCAAACACCATGTCACTCTCCCCCTTTGACATCAAGGGCAAAGGGTGGATCAAAACCAACATACTCTCCCCCTTTTCTCCGCATGTGGAAGAAGCGTTCTGCAGATCTGATATATACTGAAGTGACCAAGCTCCCCCTAAGTTCATGCTGAATCTTCAAACATATTTTCCAATGAAGTACATGACTCTATGAACTTCCTATCACCAAAGACTCATACTTACATCAAATATCCAACCAAGTGAATTTACATATGAGACTCAAGTACCCAACCAAGTGGGTTTACACATTTCAACTCAGCTACCCAACCAAGTGGGTTTACAAAATTTGACTCAGCTACCCAACCAAGTGGGTTTACAATTTTGACAAGTCCTTACATGACTGAATATTACAATTTTTACATCATGGGTCTCAACATGACCTTTTCATCAAAAATAAAAATATGACTTTTCATAACCAATACCAAAAAGACCTCAAGAGAGATCATATATCAGAACCACCATAATGCCAACAATGCATTATACTCAGCAAGACTAATGCTCCCCCTGAATCTGTGCATCCAAGCATCCTTTCCATATGACTAAGGCTCCCCCTTAGTTAGTGCATCCTGAACACTTTCACCAACAAATCATCAAGGCATCTTTATCAAAACATTAGAAATAGAATTATGAGAACTGGAACACCACCAGAGACCAAACAGTATCAGAGATACCAAACAGCACTGCAGCTGTGCTGAAGAGAGCTGACTCCAAACAGAAAATTGTCAGCAATCAGTCATACGCGGTTTTCTTTGCATGAACTCGCGTATATACGCGACTGTGTTTCAGGAAATCCGCGTATCCAATGCCATCTTCTAAATTTTAACTAGATATGATCCTCTGTGAGAAAAAGCCAGTGTTTAGCTTCTTTCTGAGATATTTGAATGCTTCCCTGGACTACAGAACAGTGTAGTTGTGTCTTCAAGCGTCATCCACCGGTTGTAGCATAAGCCCATTAGTAACCAAGCCTTCAGATTCTTTGCAGCATCAATACAATCTTTCCAAGAGAGATTATCATACCAGAACAACATTTTCAACTATGTGTCAAGAAATCATGCATGTGGTCCAATATCACCATGATCTTCAAGATTTAACATGAAGTAACATATGTAGGCAAAAGATCTCAACCATAGTAACAAACTCTGCATGATCTATTCTTATTTCTGAATCAAACGACATCCAACTCATCCATGTGTGAGCACAAAAGATACTTATCAGCAACTAGGGCTCAAAATCTCATCATAATAAACCATGTACCAAGTCATCATCATTTGAGCATGAGTATCACAAAAACCAAAGAATAAGAAATCATATTGCCAGCAATGCAATCATTAGAATTCATCCTGCTACTCCCCCTGGACCAGTGCTCCTTCTTAACTTGTGCAACCTGAAAACGTTCATCAGCAAGTCATCAGCAACAATCTCTGCATGGGCTGCCCTTATCTCCGAATTATAGGACTTTCATCTCAACAATGAATACTCTTCATCAACAAGCAAACAGGACTCATCCACAATCTTCAACACAAGAAACCATGTATCGTTTCCTCATTATTTAGAACTGAGAAACTAAGCTGAAATTGAGTCAATAATACAGTTATTAACATTCAGACTGATGCTCCCCCTGAACCTCTACTCTAGATCTTCAGCTATCATATAAATTATCTTATCATCAATGCATATGCGATTGTGTCTGATGAAACTCGCGTGTATACGCGACTTTTGTTCAACTAACCCGCGTATGGAAAGTGAAGCATAGAAAATTTCCACAATCCTTCTTCTCACCCTAAACTTGTACTTCCTGTACCTGTCTTCTTGATATCAGATGCTTTTTCAGAAATACATATAACCAGAATAATCAAATCAACCATGAGAGACATCATACATTGCTCCCTCCTGTGACGATACATTACTAAATCACATAATGTATCCCACATCATTCCTGCAGTCAATCAGAGAAGTAAGCTTCAGGAGCGGATGACTGCAGTAGGGTCATAATTCCCTACGTTTCTAATCGGTCTTCCATCTTTTTCCAGATTTGTTTGAACTTTTTATTTGTGTGCTGGAATTTATCCAATTTCTCATATCTATTTATCCTGCATTCCTTTTCTACATGTCCATACTTGTTACAAGAATAACATCTCATGTGTCTAGAGAAATAAGCATAAGAATTATAATGAGTATTTCTAATCTTCCTCCTTTTACAATCAGCTGCTTTATGTCCATACTTGTTACACGAAAAACAATATCCCTTGAAGAAACTAGAGTACCTTTCTATGTAGGAACTATTTGATTGAGGCTGAAATGATCTGCTCCTGCAATTTGCTGCAACATGCCCATAATTATGACATTTAAAGCATTCAACTTTATTGACTGATTTCCTTTGAGATTTCATCATTGTTGGTTGACCTTTTGTTTCTTTCAACACTTCAGGTTTTGCATTGACATCCTCTGAATTTTTAGCACCTCCTTGTGAGCTAGATTCTCCTTTAACAGTTTCATGGAAACCAAGACCAAGTTTGATAGCAGGAGACCTTTGATTACTCAGAATATTGTCCAAAGTGTTAGTACTATCTTGAAACCTCAAAAGTTTAACCTTTTCTTCTAATTTACCTTTGAGAATGTTTACCTCAACCTCCAAGGCTTGACATTGCTTCATCAAGCTTTCTTCTTTCCTTCTTCCATCTTCTACTTGATCCTTCAGATTTAGAATCTCTTCTTTCAACCAATTTTTGTTTTCTTCACATGTTTGTTGCAGCTCTTCATTCTTCTTATTTGATTTTTCTAGATCTTCTTTGAGAGAGATGATTTCTGCTTCAAGGCCTTCCTTTTCAAATGACAGAGGTTCTTCATTTTTCTTATTTGATGCTTCAAGATCTGTTTGTAGAAAGATGATTGCAGCTTCAAGTCCTTCATTCTTCTTGCTTGATTTTTCGAGATCTGCATTTAGATCGTTGATTTTTGCTTCTAGTCCTTTAATTCGATTTGATGCATAAGTATGAAACCTTTGATACTTTTCCACCTGTCCATTCAGCATTTCTATTTGTTCTTTCATTTGAGAGATCATCTCTTTGTAGATAGAATCTTTCTTATCAATTTCCTTTTGTTGTTCTTCAACTTTGATCTTGATAGCTTGTTCTAGATCCACAACTTTACTTTCACTTTCTACACCATTGCTTGCACAAAGAAGATTACAAGGGCCCAAATCACTATCAGATTCATCTTCTTCAATTTTCTGAGATATCTCCTTGCTTCGAGTAGCCTTCTTCTTTTTCCTCTTTGCCATGAGCACTTGTAGAGCTTCATCAGAATCTGTTTCATCTTCTTCAATTTTTTCTATACATGATTTCTGAGGTATCTCCTTTCCTCGAGTAACCTTCTTCTTTTGCTTCTTTGCCATGAGCACTTGTAGAGCTTGGTCATAATCTTCTTCATCTTCACTGGACACTTCATCATCATCTTCATTTGCATAATAACTCTTCCTCTTTTCAAATTGTTTTCCTTTACCATGTTTTTCTTTATAAGGACATTTAGCAGCATAGTGACCAACTTTTCCACACTCAAAACATTTGAAGGGAAGCTTACCTTTGAATCTTCCAGTACCTAGTTGGAGTTTTCTCACAAAATTCGCTTCTTCTTCTTCGGATATATAGCTGGTTTCTTTGACAACTTCCTTTTCTTTCCCTTTTGCAGATACCTTAAAAGCAGCTTCTTTGATTTGAGAAGGACCTCCTTGTCTCATTTCAAAAGCAGTCAGAATACCATGTAATTGAACAATAGTAAGAGTTTGCAGATCTTGCCTTTCTTCAATAGCTGAAACTTTAGAGTCAAATTTTGAAGTCAAGGATCTTAAGCCTTTTTCCACCAGAGTAGTATCAGTTATGGTCTCACCCAAATTTCTCATCCAATTTACAATATCATCTAGGCGAAGAAAGAAACTGGCAACACTTTCATCACTATGCATCTTCAAATTTTCATATTCAATTCTAAGAGTTTGGAGTTTTGCACTTTTTACCTTTGTGTCTCCTTCATAGCTTAGAATTATTTTGTCCCATATTTCGTTTGCTGAATGTAGCTGCATCACTTTAGCAAATTTTGATTCAGACATGCTTCCTAACAAGACATTCACTGCTTTGGCATTGATTTCATACTTCTTCCTTTCTGCTGCATAAGTAGGAATACTTGATGGGTATTGATAACCTTCTTCCACGATTGCCCATACATCTGCACCAAGACTTTGCAGATATGCTTTTGTTCGTACCTTCCAGAATATCAGATTGCTTCCATTGAATAGAGGTGGCTTTATAGACATAACTCCTTCTTGACTTCCCATTGCGACGGATCTCCTTCAAGCGATCAAGCTTCTGCAGAAGGACCTCCTCTGATACCAATTGTTGGGAAAAATACTAAGAGGGGGGGGGGTGAATCAGTATTTAGGGCAAACTGAAACTTTTTACTTTTTCATGCTCTAAAACCCATACGCTACTTTTATGAAGCCAACTAGCGTATACACGCGGATATCCTTCATAAAACTCGCGTATACACAGAGATCTAATTGTGCCATTAGTTCTTCACTTATATCATTCCATCATTCATTCATTAGATGTTCTATAAACAGTAAACATGTGCAGTAAGAACAGAATAAACCATCACACAAAGCATCACACATGAACACCAGGATTTTTAGGTGGAAACCCAAGTCGGAGAAAACCACCGCTGCAGTTGCTCAGCCTTCAATATTTTATTATAGAGAAAACATCTTACAACATATGTGCTGGCGCAGACTTGACCAGCACGCAGGCACCCACCTGCGCTCGTTTAGCAGCCTCTCCTGGAAGGGAGCTCCAACCCCCTGACTCGTTTACCAGCCTCTCCTGGAAGGGAGATACGACCCCCTGATCTCGTTTACCAGCCTCACCTGGAAGGGAGCTACGACCCCCTGATCTCGTTTACCAGCCTCACCTGGAAGGGAGCTACAACCCCCTGACTGAAGGCTACAACCCTCAGCACCTCTATGGACCACGTTTCATCAATTTTCACACTGGATCCAAAGCTTCCTTTAGGACACCACTTGCAAGCCACATTTCATCATATTTTCAAACTGGACCCTTTCCATACTTTTAAGCACAGTCAACCATGAAACAGATACATATAACTCACTGACAGATATCAGTAAACCAGCAGAACAGATCAGACATTTCTTACCACAGACTTCATCAAACCCTAGTTTGCATACGCGCTTTCCTTTCACTGATGTCGCGTATATACGCGCTTCCGTTCACGTAAACCAGCGTATACCTCTGTACATATTTCATTGCGCATACGCGCTTTCTCTTCAGCGAAGCCGCGTATATACGTGCTTCCTCTGCGGCGAACTAGCGTATAGATCTTCAATTATTATAGAGTAGCATACTTCTTCAGATCAGATATTCAGTTCAGATTTACCCTTTTACTTCAGACAGATGTTCGCCTCATCTCAGATCTAAGCCTTCCATAAACAGATCTAGCAGATACAAATACATTCCAGATCTAGATATTCAACTTCATCATTTCTTCATAGGTGCATCATAGATTCAGATCTATTATCAAACCTTTACCCTTTCCATACAGATATACTTCATATAGAAGTCTTCATTCAAGCTCAGACATCTTGCACCCACACTCATGATTTGCACAATGAATTTCTTCTCCTTATATAGGTTTATCCTTTTTCAATACCACGGGCCCCTTTTTCAATACCATGAGCCAAAACAATACCATGAGCCTTCAATACCACGGGCCCCTTTTTCAATACCATGAACCAAAACAATACCATGAGCCTTCAACTACATTACTTCCGATGGTATTCCTGGATGGGGTCATTTAGACGAATCATTACCCAATACAATGGGTCAATACCATGGTGGTTACCCCTGGTTTTGCACTTTTTGAGCGCTTTTGCCCATACGCGACTTGGAACGTTCTTTTCTGCGTGCGTATGCCTAGAGACATACTCTTTTTCATCATAGAATTAGCACATGCTGAATTCCTTTCTCCATTGCCTTCTGTACACACTATAGATACATCATATTTAGTTCATCAAGACATATTCTACCAAGCACAACTTCATCAAGTAAGTTGCCATCATCTTCATCAAGTGGGTTGCCTTTCAAGGACAACACTCAGCATCATACTGTCAACAAACATCAAGTATTACTTCATCAGGTGGTTTTCCATCAAGGACAACACATGTCAACAGTCGCATGTCTTCATCTTCATTCAGTGGGTTGCCATCAAGGACAAAACTCTGCATCATATTGCCAACAGTATGTTGCAACAAGAAATTGAAGATCAATGGATGAAGCTAA